>NW_020869906.1:380880-405880 GCF_003789085.1 Penaeus vannamei | reverse complement strand
GATATATTTTTTGTTGTTTTGTTAATCTATTGCCTTTTTTGTTTCCATATTTGTTTCAGATTATAAATACACAAATATAAATATCAAATTTTCTTTTATTCTCCGACAGGGAAAAGGGCGATTGTAAAAGTTTCGTTGAATCAGTAGCATTAAAGATGATTATTTTAATGAAGTAAAAATAATCACGGTGGACGCAATGTCAGCAATGAATATACTAAGAAAAACAATCGTTCTTACAGTGACGATCATAAATAAGAATTCAAGAGATAGAGAAGTTTCTAATGACAGCAACAAAAACAATATGATGATAACAATAACAGATAAAATAATGATATGTTAGTGACAGTAATAATGGTAATAACGGTACTGATTATGAAAATAAAAAATGATAATACGAATGACAATGATAATAATAATGATGATAATAATAATTGTGACAATATTGATGATGATAAAAGTAGTAATAATAATCACACAATCAAATGATGATGATGATGATAGTAATAACAATGATAATGATAATAATGATAATAAATACAACCATAACAACGAAAATTATCATATTTATCATAACTTTTATCATCACTATTAATACTATCGTCTTTATTATCAGTACTTTTACCATTTACATTATTACAAGTGTGATAAAACACAGACATACTGTATAAAACATTTCCTCTAGTCTCTCTTATCTTTAAAACAGTAAAATGCATTGTCAGTTATTATGTAACCACGAACGCTATGGACACGTGACCTCAAACACCCTTTACAGATAAGATTTTAATTCCTGATTAAATGTCTAGATGACCATTCGATACCCTAACGTAATCAGTTTATGTGGATTTACGATCTTCCTTTTAAAGAGAGACAAATAGTTTATTGTAAAGGAATGGAAACGAATATGAATATGTTAAAAGGAATAGAAACGAATATGTATATGTTAAAAGGAATAGAAACGAATACGAATATGTATATGTTAAAGGAATAGAAACTTTGGTTTGAAACGAATGGTGGGACAGTTAACCTTCAGCGTGTGTCGACTCGTGTGTCCCGGGCTCTGAGAGGTAAGTTTGTCTCTTGAAGTTCCAGACGCTTTTAATATCCTTTAAAAGCTATGTTTGGGGCTGGGGACGAAATCCCGGGTTTCTTACATGAAGGTGGGTATGTAGTTGTTGGAGTGGAAGAAGTTTGAAAAGTAGGGAGTTGGATATTAGGTTGAAATAACACTGAATTCCTTTCAATGTGCACAGTCATTTCTGTTTATCTGTTGAAGCGTCTGTTGGTTGGTAGATACCGCCAGAAAACAATTCATTGTTGCATAGATAAGTTAAGTATGTAGATTGATTCACCGAAGATTGTCTCCAGAAGTGATGTATAATGTGATGTAATGAAAAAAAAAAATTGTGGGCAAATTACTGGAAACACAAAGCAACTAATTCCTTTTCTTCTCGTATGAGGTTATTGGTCATTAACCTTGAACTATCAAATTGATAAAAGGTCTGAAATAGCATGATCAACCTTAAGGTGTATTCTTTGACATTAGCCACTACATGCAACAGATTTGAATAGAGAAGAAAACGAACTTTTGGTATGAGGTGGCAACGGTTCATAGAAAACGAGAAGCCAGAGAATGGAACATCGTGAGGGGAAACTTCCATTTATTAGAATATTGACACGGAGCCATTATTATCCGAATTATTATCATCGTTCTCATTCTTAACCTCTTAATAATAAATCCCCCCCACCGAAAAAAAAGTAAATGACTACCCTGCATATACGTATATATGTGGGTATATAGGTAATTAAAAGTGTAATTTCGTGCCAATTTCAAAGGCAAAATTTCATACGTTTCTGCAATATCTCCTTTTTGTATTTATAAACGGCAGTTAAGCCGATAAAGTTGAAACTCCTATTCACACTCTTCAGAAAAATAACCTCAACGGGCTTGCTCCTGCTCCGAATCACGAGAGTCGCCGATGCAGACACAGAAGGAAAATGAATTAAGGTTAAATGAAAGAGAAAGAAGAATAAATAAAGCAAAGAGGATTTGTGAGAGACGTATTTATTTAACGAATGAATGAAATGGATTAAAAAATAGTTAAATAGTAGTTTTCATCTTTATACTCGCGACCCTTTCCGAAAAAACTTTTGAAACATCTGCGACTTCCTGATATCAGCCATTCCCTAAAACACACACACCACCACACACACACACACATACACACACACACCACACACCGCACGCACACACACACACATGCACACAAACACACAACACACACACACAAACTAGCTCCATTAGAATTTCTAAAAAGGATATTCAGCAAGCTCTTTCAGGATTTATTTACCTGAGTATTCAGCAATCTTCCTTCCAGACATGGCTTCATGATGTATTCTTACTCTGACGAACGCCGAGCTGATTGGCTTAGGATATTTTTCCACCAGGCTTCGCGACCCACCGCTGGGAGCAAGACAGACAGACAGATAGACAGACAGGCAGGCAGACAGACGGACGGACTGACTAGACAGACAGATAGAAAGACAGACAGACAGACGGAAAGATTGAAAGACAGGCAGGCAGACGGACAGACAATAGACAGACAGACAGACAGACGGACGGACGGACGGACAGACAGACTGACTAGACAGACAGATAGAAAGACAGGCAGGTAGACAGATAGAAGACAGGCAGGTAGACAGATAGAAGAACAGAGACAGACAGATAGAAAGACAGGAGGTAGACAGACAGACGGACAGACAGACAGACAGACAACGGTCGGACGGGCGGACGAACAGACTGACTACACAGACAGATAGAAAGACAGCAGACAGACGGACAGATTGAAAGACAGGCAGGGAACAGACAGAAAGACACACATAGAAAGACAGGCAGGCAACAGCAGAGAAGACAGACAGAAAGACAGACAGACAGACTGGACACATAAAAAGACAGGCAGGCAGACGGACAGACAGATAGACAGACAGACAGAGACAGACAGACAGACCGGACGGACGGACATATAGAAAGACAGGCAGGGTAGACAATAGAAAACAGAGACAGACAGGCAGACGGACAGACAGATAGAGACGGCAGCAGACAGACGGACAGCCAGACAGACAAAAGCAACAGACAGATATAAGACAGACAGATAGAAAGACAGGCAGACAGACAAACAGACAGACGACGGACTGACTGACTAAACAGACAGACTAGACGGACAACCAACATTTCCGCGGAAAAAGCAAACATGATTTAGTAAAGTTGCAACCCATCAGCTTCATATATTGCATAATGGCGGAAAGAATATAACAGCAAATATACCCTGCTTATTTTTCGTGTCAGCTTCCCGTCAGATGGATGGAGGAGGGCCACAGCATCCACTGCCAGGGGTGCCAAGCTGGTGCAGGTGCCAGAGGGTCTTCTCACGAGGAATGAACATTATGAGTAAGTATATATCTTCGAATCTATTTGAATATATCTGTATTTGTCTGTTTATATATTTGCTATGTATATTTATTTATTTGTATCTGTCTATGAAAGTATTTTATATCTAGTCGATATCTATATCATTTATCTATCGTTAATTACCTCAGGTTTGCCATTATCTTTTAATTTTGTTTTGCAAAAGAAATAAAAAAGCTCCTTTGTACAAAAAAAGAAATGTTGAAAATAATAATTAAATCTCGACTCTCCATAAGTAGATTAACATCGTTTTTGTAAACTTCCATTTTACTCTACCGAAATCGGAACTCTCGTTTTTTGAACTTCTGGTATTATCTACTTCACTATACTACATCTGCGACTAACAGGACTTCAGCATGAAAGTCGTTCTTCAGCAACCCATCCTGAGAATCATAAAAATCATTGCACCCTGCAAACACATGGAACACGAAGCGCGTAAGAAACAAGAAAACACACCGAAGCTAGCATCATTACGTCGCTTACTTTTCTCTTTGTTCTCCCTCTCGATTGTTCCTGTGCAATGGCTTCGACATTGAAAAAAACATACTAGTAAAAGCTAAAAGTATCCGTTCAATTTGTAACTATCTGATCAAGCATCTGGATATAAGTGAATAGCCCTCCTTTCTAACTCACCTGCGATTACTAAATTTAAGTTAGATGTCGTTCTTCTAAACTTGTTTGCAACTCATGCTGCGGAATTCAAACTGTTACAAGGAGTCGTTCAGGATAGCGGGATAGTCGTTAACTTGTATGCACCATGCATGGTTTGAATAGTATTTCGTGACCTGCACCTGGATAGCTGACGGGAACTACTCGTTCTTCTATTAACCTCTTTGGCGCCATCATCAACCAGGACAACGGGTCATCTCATCCCTGTACGTTACCATACTGAGGGTCGGGGACATCGTTATCAAAGAAGTATTCTGTGACTTTGAGTTCTCCGTTCCGGAGCGATGTACGGCACAAATGATTATCTGCCGAAAGTCTGCTGGCTCGGCTTTTATTTATATTTTTCTGCTTTTTTTATTTGCCTTTTTCTGGCTCTTTGCGTGTTTGTATTTTGGTAGGTGTGCTTCCACGCTCTCCATGTGTGTCTCCCTGTCTACGCAGATTTTCCTTCTCCCTATTCTCCACAATCAATACTCTATCGTGTCCCTGTCCGAAAGCCATACTTTCTCCTCAATTTCATCTTGCAAAGTGCACCCTAGGCACATTACCAAAGTATAATAAGATCTACATTAGCCACACTTTTTTTTTTTGTACATTCCAGCGATCATCTTCCCCACGAAAGGCAGAGACAAATGTATCCTTCCTTTACTATTGCTGCACTGTCAAAGCGAAAGAACGGCATCTTTGAGCAACACCGCTGCTTCCTCCATTTTCACAGTATTTAACAGATTCATATTCTCGTTACTTGAAGAGTAACAACAAACTAACAAGCCAAACTCACACAATAATATCTCCACCCGTCCTTCTTTCCACCATCGCTCCACAATTAACACATCTCTCCTCGCTGTTCGATCATATCTCTGATAGTTCACACTATACGATCGCACTGGCGCAATCACCACACACACATAATGAAATGTATAATCAATTCTACATACACAGCATATTGTGAATGTATATCAATATCTGGCACACTTATTATGTAAATGTATATCAATACACACACACACACACCACGTGTAAATGTATATCATTATTCTACACACACACATATGTGAATGTATATCAATATCTACACACACACACCATTATTACCTTATCATTACTGTCACTGACATGACCATTATTTTATGTTATTGTCATCATCATATAGTTTTTTTGCTATTAGAAACTTCTCTACATCTCTTTAATCTTATTATCTTTATGATCGTCACTGTAAGAACGATGTTTTTTTGTTGTTTGTTTGTTTTTTTGCATATTTATTGTTGACATTGCGTTCCACCATGATTATTTTTACTACATATTAGTATGATAATCTTTAATGTTGCTGATTCAAAGAAACTTTTACAATCGTTATTTTCCCTGTCGAAGAATGAAAGGAAACGCTCTTATTATATTGTATATTTATAATCTGAAACAAATGTGGAAAAAAGGCAGTTAGATTAACAAAACAAAAAATATATCTTCTCTTCTACCTCTTCCTCCATCTCTTTCTCTTTCTCCCTCTTTCCTCCTTTTCTCGCTCTCTTCTTTTTCTTTTCTCCTTCTCCTCCTCCTCCTCCACCTCTTCTCTCCTCTCCCTCCTTCCTCCATTTCTCACTCACTCTTCTTTTTTTCCTCTCCTCCTCCTCCCTCCCACCCCACCTCTTCTCCCCTCTCCCTCTCCTTCCACTCCTCGCTCATCCTTCCCTTTCTCCTCTCCTCCTCCTTCTCCCCACCTCTCTCTCCCTCCTCCTCCCCCACCTCTTCTCCCCTCTCCTCTTCCTTCCACTCCTCGCTCACTCCCTCGCCTCCCCGGACGTGAACCGTGTAAGCGAAAAATCGAGTGTGCCAAAAGACAGTCTTCCCACCGCTGAGTTCTGATCTTCGGCCACGCTCCCCTCCATCCGCCGACCTTTCCTGGGAGAGGAGGGGAGGTCGTTCGCCACCCCAACGCGGCCTCTTAATCTTACCTTATTTCTTTCCTTTTGCTTCCTTCCGCTCTCCTTCTTTGTGTTTGCTTCTTTCGATTTGTTTTCCTGTCTTCGCGGCCGTGGTCTGTTTGTGCATGTGGTTGGGGATGTGGGATGGGTGTGTATGTGTTGTGTGTGTGAAAAGTCTGTTTTGGGAAAGTAATGGAAAGAGTAATTCTATATCGAATGTTTATCAAAATTTTGTTGTGATCTACGTCTAACGTGCACATTGACTAAAATTAACAAACACAATACGAGGAGGCTCTCTCTCTCTCTCTCTCTCTCTCTCTCTCTCTCTCTCTCTCTCTCTCTCTCTCTCCGTCTCTCTCTCTCCTCTCTCTCTCTCCCTCTCCCTCTCCTCTCCTCTCCCTCTCTCCCTCCTCCTCCCTCCCTCCCTCCCTTCCTCCCTTCCTCCCTCTCCCCCTCCCTCCCTCCTCCCTCCTCCCTCCCTCTCCCTCCCTCCCTCTCTCTCTCTCTCTCTCTCTCTCTCTCTCTCCTCCTCCTCCCTCCCTCCCCCTCACCTTTCCTGAGGAAGCTCCCCTTGTCCTTGTGGCAGAATCCCGAGTCCTTCCAGTGCTCGTAGTTGACGCTCGGTTGGAGGCCATGGAGGCGAAGGAGGTGCAGGCGGCCACGTACTCCAGCTGCTCCTCGCTCGCCTCCACCTGGGGTCACACGAGGTCAAAGGGGAAGGTTAACATTACATAAGGGTTAAACGAGAATTTTGACAATTGCAAATAAACGAATAAGTAATAAAAAATATAGAGATAATGAAAGAAAATGCAATAAAACACGACAGAAAAGGGACTCGCCTGGAGGAAGTGGGCGATCCTGCGAATGGCCTTGAGCGCGTCCTGGTGCAGCTCCTCGTAGGTGACGAAGAGGAGGTTGGGGTCCCGACGCGCCTCCCAGAAGCCCAGGACGTGGGGCATGAAGGGGCTGTACATCGCTGGGGCGTAATTAATTATTAGAATAGTAGTAACAATGATAGCTAGGGCTGTAGTAGTAATAGTGATGGTTATTAAGATGATGTTAAAAATGGTAATAAGAGAAGTTATAGTGATAATAATGAAGGGTAAAATGGTGGTTAGTTTAAGTATAAAATTGGATAAATACATCGCTGGTGTGGGGGGGAGGGGAGGGAGGGAGGAGAGAGAAGAGGGGGTTGGAGTGAATGTGAGGTTGGTATTATCTTTGTTGTGGTTCGGGATGACATGTTTATCTTTACTGGCGTTGCTGTTATCATTGGTATTGGCAATATTATCACATCATGATCAGTAGCATCATCACCATCGTCATTATCCTCCTCACATAATTACCACCATCACCATCATTATCCTCATCATCACATAATTACCACTGTCATCACCACCAACTATCATCATCACACCACCAACCACCACCGACCACCTACCACCACCATCACCACCACCTTCACCACTACCAACCACCACCGACCACCTCTGTAACCACCTCGTCACCATCACCACCACCTCTGTCACCACCACCACCATCACCACCACCAACACCCCGACCACCTCCGTCACCACCACCAACCATCACCTCACCATCATCACCAACCACCACCTCCTCCGTCACACCATCACAACCATCACCACCACCACCAACCACCACCACCACCATCACCACCAACCACACCATCTCTGTCACACCACCATCATCACCAACCACCACCGATCACCTCCGTCACCACCACCATCCACATACCGTCACCACCACCATCCCATTACCGTCACCACCACCGACCACCTCCGTCACCCATCACCATAATCACCACCACCACCATCACCACCACCATCACCATCACCACCACCTCACCACCTCCGTCCACCACCACCATCACCACCACCACAATCAACACCACCGCCAACCACCACACCACCATCACCAATCACCACCACCACCACCACCACCTCCGTCACCACCACCACCGCCACACACCAACCACCATCACCACCACCTCTGTCACCACCACCATCACCACCATCACCACCATCCAGACCTACCTTTGTCCTCGAGGAAGAACTGGAGATACTGAGCCAACGATCCTTGGAAAACCGACGACTTCAAGAGTTTCGTAAAGTGGTAAAAGGAGATGGCTGTGTCTCTGGGATTCCGGGTCACATACACGAGCTGAAACCGGGTCAAAGGTCAGGGAAGGCGAGATAAATAGCTTCCCGATGGAGCGTTACTTCCATAGGGATGGTCTTGGAAATAGGAATAAGTGTTAACGGTTTTCCAGGGATGTTTATTTTCGTAACGGTTTTTGATTTGAAAGGGAGCACTGTTATAAACTAGGCCAGTTACCATTGATATTGCATTCCATTATCTTTATATTGCATTCCTTTGTCTTTATATTTCACTCATTTACTTAATTTTCATTCCATTTATCTTTTCACACGAAGGAAATAAGTACATTTATTTTGTCGATCAATTAAATTGCAAGGAAACGATATATTGGTTTTCTAAAGCGTCGACATAAAATTGGCTTCACTCATCCGATGAACTAAAAACCAGAAAACAAAACCGATTTGCAAAACAAATTGCACATGTACTGCCATTAACTGAACTCATCACATCCATTTTAAATGTAATAATAACAGCAATAACAATACAATTAAATCCTTCAAGCTACTAATCAAAATGACAGGAACACTAACATTAAAAATAATATTGCTACAACTACTGCTGCATCGACTACTATAGCAGCTATAACTACTACTACTACCATCACTTCTATAGCAGCTATCACTACTACTAATACTATTATAATGATAACAGTAATAGTAACAATACAATAATAACAAAAAAGGAAAAAATTTTATGATACCAATAAAACAACAAACAGTAACAAACCATAACCACAATAAAACAAATATAACACAATAACAGTAACATTACAATAAGAAGAACAGTAATAACAAAACGGGAAAAAAACAAAAAACAAAAACAAGAAAATACAAGAATCAAAGGAAAGTGCAACCTTGGCTCCGACGAAGCGAAGGACTTCGGCAGGAGATGGCGAGGCAGGTGCGTCTTGATGCACCGCGGTCCCTCCGTGGCTGCCACCGCCCTCACGCCCGGGAACGGGAACTCCAGGAATGGGAAATCGGGTCTCCAGAGTGCCATCTCAGGTTTGGACTTCTGGCACCCGTGGTCAGCATGTACACGATCTCCTGCGTCCAAGTTGTGCCTTCGGAGAGTGGTTTGAGGGATTGGAGGGGAGGGAGATACACATGATAAAACATATTTATATATATACATATATACATACATATAATATATAATACATATATCATATACACAAACACAACACACACACACACACATATATTTAATAGTACACACACACATGTAAATATATAACATAATTATGTGTGTGTTGTGTGTGTGTGTGTGTGTGTGTTGTGTGTGTGTGTGTGTGCATATATCATTTACATATGTGTGTGTGTGTGTGTGTGTGCGTGTGTATGTGTACACACATATGCGTAAAGAGAGAGATGTGAAGTTGGGGGAAAAGGAATTATTATTTTGTTTACCCTTCAAGAACCAAAAAATAAATCTTAAAATGAAAAAGAAACAACTTTCAAACTCCGTCTTTCTTTGATTGCATAAAAAGGAATTTCTCTTGCTCGTGGAATTCTAAACACAAAAATGCTAATTTGCAAAATAACTTGGTAATCCAGGCCACTTGCAAGATAAAGAAATTGCCACATGACACAGAAATTACATAAAAAAGGGAAGGAAACACGTAACACTACACACGCAACACACACACACACATCTCCGGAACGAAACTCAAAGTCCAAAACTTCTTGAAACATCCCCGACCTCAAGATGGTAACCGGGATGATGCAGCCCTTGTACCTTGAGTGCGCCAAAGAGGTTTAAAGAACGATTATCCAGCTATCCAGGTGCATACAAGAACGACTATCCAACCATCCAGGTGCATACAAGAACGCCTATCCAGCTATCCTGAACGACCTTCATTTGAATCCACATATCCAGCAATTAGAAGAACGACCATCACTTAAATTTAGTTATCCAGTTGAGTTAGAAAAAGGACTATCACTTAAATCCAGTTATCCAGAAGTTACAAGAACGACTTTTACTTCAATGTTTTCACGTCGAACAAATTGCAACAGGAACAACGAAGGAAGAAAAGAAAAAACACAAATATGCCTATTCGTGTGTTTTCTTGTTCTTCCCTTCTTTGTCTATGTTGCAGTTCAATGTTTATATGCAGATGAGTTGCAAGAACGACTTTTAATTCAATGTTTTTATTCAAATGGGTTGCAAGAACGACTTTCATTTGAATCCTGTTAGCCAGATGTGTTAGAAGAACCAGAAGTTACAAAAACAACTTCCATTTCGTGGAGTTACAAAAACGATGTTAATCTACTTACTGGAGAGTCGAGATTTATTATTATTTTCAACATTTCTTTTTTGTACAAAGAAGCTTTTTTATTTCCTTTTGCAAAACTAAAATTAAAAGATAATGGAAACCTGAGGTAATTAATGATAGATAAATGATATAGATATCGACTAGATATAAATATCTTCATAGACAGATACAAAGAAATAGATATACATAGCAAATATATAAACAGACAGATACAGATATATTCAAATAGATTCGAAGATATACTTACTCATAATGTTCATTCCTCGTGAGAAGACCCTCTGGCACCTGCACCAGCTTGGCACCCTCTGGCAGTGGATGCTGGCCCTCCTCCTCCATCTGACGGAAGCTGACACGAAAATAAGATTAAGGTATATGCTGTTATATTCTTTCCGCCATAATGCAATATGATGAGCGAGTTCAACTTTAAACTGTTTCTGGGAAATGTTGGTTACGATATTATTAATATTTTTGAACTATTTTGGGGGTTGTCCGTCTATCTGTCTGTCTGTCTGTCTCCCTGTCTGTCTGTCCGTCTGTCTTGTCTGTCTGTTTATCTGTCTTTCTGTCTTCTGTCTGTCTGTCAGTCCGTCTGTCTGTCTGTCTAGTCAGTCTGTCTGCCTGTCTTTCTGTCTGTCTGTGTCTGTCTGTCTCCGTCTGTCTAGTCAGTCTGTCTGTCTGTCTGTCTGTCTGTCTGTCTGCCTGCCTGTCTGTCCTGTCTGTCTGTCTGTCTGCCTGTCTTTCTATCTGTCTGTCTAGTCAGTCTGTCGTCCGTCTGTCCGTCTGTCTGTCTATCTGTCTGTCTGTCTGTCAAAGTCGTCTGTCTCTGTCTGGTCTGTCTGTCTGTCTAGTTCCGTGGTTCCCAGCCGGTGGGTCGCGAAGCCTGGTGGAAAAATATCCTAAGCCAATCAGCTCGGCGTTCGTCAGAGTAAGAATACATCATGAAGTCGTGTCTGGAAGGAAGATTGCTTTATAATCAGGTAAATAAATCCTGAAAGAGCTTGCTGAATATCTTTTTTAAAACTTCTAATGGAGCTGGATTTTATTTCAAAGGAAATGGCTGATATCAGGAAGTCGCAGATGTTTCAAAAGTTTTCGGAAAGGGGTCGCGAGTATAAAATTGAAAACTACAATTTAACTATCTATTTTAACCCATTTCATTCATTCGTTAAATAAATACGTCTCTCACAAATCCTCTTTGCTTTATTTATTCTTCTTTCTCTTTCATTTAACCTTAATTCATTTTCCTTCTGTGTCTGCATCGGCGACTCTTGTGATTCGGAGCAGGAGCAAGCCCGTTGAGGTTATTTTTCTGAAGAGTGTGAATAGGAGTTTCAACTTTATCGTCTTAACTGCGATCTATAAACACCCAAAAGGAAGATAATATTACAGAACGTATAAATTTGGCCTTTAAAATTGGCGTTAGCACAAGTGAGCACAAATCAGTTTCTGCGCTGGACCCCCCCCCCCGCGATTTTTTTTTTTTTTTTTTTTTTGAAAATAATACCTATTCTTGGAGGACTTCCATGCTACGTCCAGAACTATAGTGTAAAGTCTTGTGGGGAGCATATATACACACAAATGCATGTGTGCATATGTGTGTTTGTGTGTATATATATTATATATATATATATATATATATATATATATATATATATATATATACTTTATATGTATGCGTGTCTGCGTTTGTGTGTGCGTGCATGCGTGCGTGCGTGGGTGAGTGTGTGGGTATGCGTATATGGGTGTTTGTATTGTAATCACACACACTCATACACATAAACATGTGTGTTTGTGTTTTATAACTTGTTGATGTATTTTCGAAACTAATGTCAACTAGATAACAGGCAAATTAATGGCAGAAATTAAGATAATATTATCGCTCAAAACATCTATAATAAATGAGAACTATGATAATAATACCGATAATAATGGCTCCAGTATCAATATTCAAATAAATGGAAGTTTCCCCTTAAGATATTCCATTCTCTGGTTTCTCGTTTTCTATGAACTGTTGCCAGCTCTTGCCAAAAATTCGTTTTCTTTCTCTATTCAAATCTGTCGGTATTCCAAATAATGTGCTGCATGCAATGGTTAGTATCAAAGAATACACCTTAAGACTGATCATGCTATTTCAGACCTTTTATCAATTTGATAGTTCAAGGTTAGTGACCAATCACCTCACACGAGAAGAAAAGGAATTATTTGCTTTGTGTTTCCAGTAATTTTCCAACAATCTTTTTTTTTCATTACATCACACTAAACATCACTTATGAAGATAATCATCGGTGAATTAATCTACATACTAATCTATGCAACAAGGAATTGTTTTCTGGCGGTATCTACCAACCAACAGACGCTTCAACAGATAAACAGAAATGACTGTGCACATTGATGAAAGGAATTCAGCGTTATGTCTATTTCAACCTAATATCCAACTCCCTACTTTTCAAACTTCTTCCACTCCAACAACTACATACCCACCTTCATGTAAGAAACACGGGATTTCGTCCCCAGCCCCAAACATAGCTTTTAAAGGATATTAAAAGCGTCTGGAACTTCAAGAGACAAACTTACCTCTCAGAGCCCGGGACACACGAGTCGACACACGCTGAAGGTTACCTGTTCCACCTTTCGTTTCAAACCAAAGTTTCTATTCCTTTTAACATATGCTATTTGTCTCTCTTTAAAAGGAAGATCGTAAATCCACATAAACTGATTACGTTAGGGTATCGAATGGTCATCTAGACATTTAATCAGGAATTTAAATCTTATCTGTAAAGGGTGTTTGAGGTCACGTGTCCATAGCGTTCGTGGTTACATAATAACTGACAATGCATTTTGTTGATTAAAGATAAGAGAGACTAGAGGAAACGTTTTATACATAATGTCTGTGTTTTAATTGCAATAATCCCACTTGTAATAATGTAAATGGTAAAAGTACTGATAATAACGATGATAGTATTGATAGTGATGATAAAAGTTATGATAAATATGATAATTTTCGTTGTTATGGTTGTATTTATATTATTATCATTATCATTGTTATTACTATCATCATCATCATCATTTGATTGTGTGATTATTATTACTACTTTTATCATCATCAATATTGTCACAATTATTATCATCATTATTATATCATTATTATTATCAATGTCATTCGTATTATCATTAAAATTATAATTATCAGTACCGTTATTACCATTATCATTACTGTCACTAACATGATCATTATTTTATCTGTTATTGTCATCATCATATTGTTTTTGCTGTCATTAGAAACTTCTCTGCATCTCTTTAACTTTTATTATCTTTATGATCGTAAGAACGATTGTTTTTCTTAGTATATTCATTGCTGACATTGCGTCCACTGTGATTATTTTCACTTCATTAGCGATATCATATATCATCTTTAATGCTACTGATTCAACGAAACTTTTACAATCGCCCTTTTCCCTGTCGGAGAATAAAAGAAAATTTGATATTTTTATTTGTTTATTTATAATCTGAAACAAATATGGAAACAAAAAAGGCAATAGATTAACAAAACAAAAAATATATCTTCTCTTCTACCTCTTCCTCCATCTCTTCTCTCTTCTCCCTCTTCCTCCTTTTCTCACTCACTCTTCTTTTCTCTCTCCTCCTCTACTTCCTCCCCCACCTCTTCTCTCCTCTCCCTCTTCCTTCCACTCCTCGCTCACTCCCTCGCCTCCCCGGACGTGAACGTGAAGCGAAAATCGGAGTGTGCCAAGTGCCTGTCTTCCCACCGCTGGAAGGCCTCGATCTGCTCGGCGCTGAGACTCTCCTTCCATCCGCCGACCTTTCCTGTGGGAGAGGAGGGCGAGGTCGTGTGTATATTAACTTTCTCTAATATTAACAAACAAAATACGAGGAGCATTGTAGGCTCTCTCTTTCTCTCTCTCTCTCTCTCTCTCTCTCTCTCTCTCTCTCTCTCTCTCTCTCTCTCTCTCTCTCTCTCTCTCTCTCTCTCTCTCTCTCTCTCTCTCTCCCCCTCACCTTTCCTGAGGAAGCTCCCCTTGTCCTTGTGGCAGAATCCCGAGTCCTTCCAGTGCTCGTAGTTGACGCTCGGGTTGGAGGCCATGGAGGCGAAGGAGGTGCAGGCGGCCACGTACTCCAGCTGCTCCTCGCTCGCCTCCACCTGGGGTCACACGAGGTCAAAGGGGAAGGTTAACATTACATAAGGGAACGAGAATTTTGACAATTGCAAATAAACGAATAAGTATAAAAATATATAATATAATAAATCAATAAAACACGACAGAAAAGGGACTCGCCTGGAGGAAGTGGGCGATCCTGCGAATGGCCTTGAGCGCGTCCTGGTGCAGCTCCTCGTAGGTGACGAAGAGGAGGTTGGGGTCCCGACGCGCCTCCCAGAAGCCCAGGACGTGGGGCATGAAGGGGCTGTACATCGCTGGGGGCGTAATTAATTATTAGAATAGTAGTAATAATGATAGCTAGGGCTGTAGTAGTAATAGTGATGGTTATTAAGATGATGTTAAAAATGGTAATAAGAGAAGTTATAGTGATAATAATGAAGGGTAAAATGGTGGTTAGTTTAAGTATAAAATTGGATAAATACATCGCTGGGTGTGTGGGGGGAGGGGGAGGGAGGGAGAGGAGAGGGGGTTGGAGGAATGTGAGGTTGGTATTATCTTTGTTGTGGTTCGGGATGACATGTTTATCTTTACTGGCGTTGCTGTTATCATTGGTATTGGCAATATTATCGCATCATGATCAGTAGCATCATCACCATCATTATTATCCTCCTCACTTAATTACCACCATCACCATCATTATCCTCATCATCACATAATTACCACTGTCATCACCTCAAACTATCATCACCAATCATACCACTATCATCACCATCACCCAACCACCACCATCCGTCACCATCACCAACCACCACCATCACCACCACCTCACCACTACCAACCACCACCGACCACCTCTGTAACCACCTCCGTCACCATCACCACCACCTCTGTCACCACCACCACATCACCACCACCAAGCACCACCGACCACCTCCGTCACCACATCACCACCAACCACCTGTCACCATCACCACCATCACCACCTCTACCATCATCACCAACCACCACCACCTCCGTCACCAT
This sequence comes from Penaeus vannamei, assembly GCF_003789085.1. NCBI lineage: Eukaryota > Metazoa > Arthropoda > Malacostraca > Decapoda > Penaeidae > Penaeus > Penaeus vannamei. The sequence goes on along the minus strand of NW_020869906.1, from coordinate 390,232 downwards.
CATCTACCGTCACCATAATCACCACCATTACCACCACCACCATCACCACCACCACCTACCGTCACCACAACCATCATCACCACCACCGACCACCTATCACCACCTCCACCACCACCACCACACCATCTCCGTCACCACCACCACCATCACCACCATCACCATCACCACCACCACCATCACCACCACTCCGTAACAACCACCACCACCACCACACTCAACCACCACCACCACCATCCACCACCTCTGTCACACCACCATCACCACCACCACCAATCACCACCACCACCACCATCACCACCACCACAATCAACACCACCAACCACCACCGACCACCTCTGTAACCACCTCCGTCACCATCACCATCACCACCACCTCTGTCACCACCACCATCACCACCTCCGTCACCACCACCACCACCACCACCACCGTCACCACCACCACCACCATCCACCACCCCGACCACCTCCGTCACCATATCACCTCCGTCACCACCACAATCAACACCATCACCACCATCACCACCACACTCTGTCACCATCACACCACCACCTGTCACCACCACCACCACCATCCACCACCCCGTCACCAACCACCACCACCACCAACCACCACCACCACCACCACCTCCGTCACCACCACCATCACCACCACCACCACACCACCACCACCACCACCATCACCACCACCATCACCACACCACCACCACCTCCACCATCAACCACCACACCACCACCATCACCACCACCCCCACCACCAACCATACCACCACCACCAACCACCTACCGTCACCCCACCATCACCACCACCAACCACCACCGACCACCTCCGTCACCATCACCACCACCATCCACCTACCATCACCAGCCACGACCTACCTTTGTCCTCGAGGAAGAACTGGAGATACTGAGCCAACGATCCTTGGAAAACCGACGACTTCAAGAGTTTCGTAAAGTGGTAAAAGGAGATGGCTGTGTCTCTGGGATTCCGGGTCACATACACGAGCTGAAACCGGGTCAAAGGTCAGGGAAGGCGAGATAAATAGCTTCCCGATGGAGCGTTACTTCCATAGGGATGGTCTTGGAAATAGGAATAAGTGTTAACGGTTTTCCAGAGATGTTTATTTTCGTAACGGTTTTTGATTTGAAAGGGAGCACTGTTATAAACTAGGCCAGTTACCATTGACTATATTGCATTCCATTAATCTTTATATTGCATTCCTTTTGTCTTTATATTGCATTCCATTTATCTTTACGTTTCATTCCATCTATCTTTTCACACGAAGGAAATAAGTACATTTATTTTTGTCGATCAATTAAATTGCAAGGAAACGATATATTGGTTTAGTCTAAAGCGTCGACATAAAATTGGCTTCACCTCATCCGATGAACTAAAAACCAGAAAACAAAACCGATTTGCAAAACAAATTGCACATGTACTGCCATTAATTCAACTTATCACATCCATTTTAAATGTAATAATAACAGCAATAACAATACAATTAATCCTTCTGCTACTAATCAAAATGACAGTAACACCAACATTAAAAATAATATTCCTACAACTACTGCTGCATCGACTACTATAGCAGCTATAACTACTACTACCATCACTTCTATAGCAGCTATTACTACTACTGCTATCACTTCTACTAATACTATTGATAATGATAACAGTAATAGTAACAATAACAATAATAACAAAAAGGAAAAAAAGATGATACAATAACAACAATAACATAACCATAACCACAATAACAGTAACATAACAATAAGAATAACAGTAAAAAACAAAACGTAACAAAAACGGGAGAAAAACAAAACAAAACAAGAAAAAACAAGAATCCAAAGGAGAAGTGCCGCAACCTTGGCTCCCGACGAAGCGAAGGACTTCGGCAGGAGATGGCGAGGCAGGTGCGTCTTGATGCACCGCGGTCCCTCCATGGCTGCCACCGCCCTCACGCCCGGGAACGGGAACTCCAGGAATGGGAATCGGGTCTCCAGAGTGCCATCCTCAGGTTTGGACTTCTGGCACCCGTGGGTCAGCATGTACACGATCTCCTGCGTCCAGGTTGTGCCTTCGGAGAGTGGTTTGAGGGGATTGGAGGGGGGGGAGGGAGACGTATAGATATAAACAATTTTATATATATACCTATGTATACATATATGTGCATATACATATATATGCATATATATACATATATATATATCTACACACAGACACACACACATTTATATATATATATATATATAATATATATATATATATATAATATATATAATATATATATACATATGTACATATATATACATATATATATATATGTATACACACACACACATGCATGTACATATATATACATATGTGTGTATACACGTATATATACGTAAAGAGAGAGGGAGAGGAATTATTATTTTATTAACCCTTTAAGTACCACAAACTAAATCTTAAAATGAAAAACTAACAACTTTCAAAGTCCGTCTTTCTTTGATTGCATAAAATGTAAATTGAATTTCTCTTGCTCGTGGAGATTCTAAACACAAAAAAAAAATGCTAATTAGGAAATGTAAATAATTCAGGCGAACTTAGCAAATTAATGAAGAAAAGTCTGCACAAACACGCACAAACACACATACATAAAAAACATGTACACCGCACATAAACAAACAAAAACACCCCATACACACACACAAAGAACAAAGACACACACACAAAATACGCACACACAAAAAACAAAAAAAAAAAAAAAATAAAAACACGCACACTTGCACACATTTCCTACCTGTCTTCGGGTAACTGCACACCACAACATCTCCGGAACGAAACTCAAAGTCCAAAACTTCTTGAAACATCCCCGACCTCAAGATGGTAACCGGGATGATGCAGCCCTTGTACCTTGAGTGCGCCAAAGAGGTTTAAAAGAACGATTATCCAGCTATCCAAGTGCATACAAGAACGACTATCCAACCATCCAGGTGCATACAAGAACGACTATCCAGAGGAACTATCCAGCTATTCTGAACGACCTTCATTTGAATCCACATATCCAGATAAGTTAGAAGAACGACCATCACTTAAATTTAGTTATCAGTTGCGTTAGAAAAAGGACTATCACTTAAATCCAGTTATTCAGAAGTTACAAGAACGACTTTTACTTCAATGTTTTCACGTCGAACAAATTGCAACAGGAACAACGAAGGAGAGAATAAGAAAAACACAAACATTCGTGTGTTTCTTGTTCTTCCCTTCTTTGTCTATGTTGCAGTTCAATGTTTATATTAAGATGAGTTGCAAGAACGACTTTTAATTCAATGTTTTTATTCAAATGGGTTGCAAGAACGACTTTCATCTGAATCCTGTTAGCCAGATGTGTTAGAAGAACCAGAAGTTACAAAAACAACTTCCATTTCGTGGAGTTACAAAAACGATGTTAATCTACTTACTGGAGAGTCGAGATTTATTATTATTTTTTTTTTTGTACAAAGAAGCTTTTTTATTTCCTTTTGCAAAACTAAAAAAAGAAATGGAAACCGAGGTAAAATGATAGATAAATAGATATAGATATCGACAATATAGACAGATACAAAGAAAATAGATATATACATAGCAAATATATAAAACAGACAGATACAGATATATTCAAATAGATTCGAAGATATACTTACTCATAATGTTCATTCCTCGTGAGAAGACCCTCTGGCACCTGCACCAGCTTGGCACCCTCTGGCAGTGGGTGCTGGCCCTCCTCCTCCATCTGACGGAAGCTGACACGAAAATAAGCTTAAGGTATATGCTGTTATATTCTTTCCGCCATAATGCAATATGATGAGCGAGTTCAACTTAAGCTGTTTCTGGAAATTGTTGGTTACGATATTATTCTATTTTGAAGTATTTTTGGGGGTTGTGTCATTATCTGTCCCTTTCTATCTGTCTGTCCGACTGTCTGCCTGTCTGTCTGTTATCCTTGTCCTGTCTGTCTGTCTGTCTGTCTGTCTGTCAGTCGTCTGTCTGTCTGTCTAGTCTGTCTGCCTGCCTGTCTTTCTATCTGTGTCTGTCTGTCCTCCGTCTGAGTCTGTCTGTCTAGTGTCTGTCTGTCTAGTGTCTGTCTCGTCGTGTCTGGTCTGTCTGTCTGTCGTGTCTGTGTCTGTCTGTAAAAAGCCTGGTGGAAAAATATCCTAAGCCAATCAGCTCGGCGTTCGTCAGAGTAAGAATACATCATGAAGCCATGTCTGGAGGAAAGATTGCTTTATAATCAGGTAAATAAATTCTGAAAGAGCTTGCTGAATATCTTTCTTAAAAATTGTAATGGAGCTAGATTTTCTTTTTTTTTTTTTTTTTTTTTTAAGGGAATGGCAGAATTCATGAAGTCGCAGATGTTTCAAAAGTTTTGAGAAAGAGGTCGCGAATATAAAATTGAAAACTACAATTTCACTATCTATTTTAACCCATTTCATTCATTATTTTTCTGAAGAGTGTGAATAGGAGTTTCAACTTTATGCGATCTATAAGTACCCAGAAGGAAGGAGATATTACAGAAACATCAAATTTGGCCTTTAAAATTGGCGTGACACATTTTGAAAACATAAAATATGGAAGGTAGTCAATTTTTTTTTTTATGGTGGGTGGCGGGGGGGGGGACGTTAGCAAAATTGAGCACAAATGCGCTGGGACCCTCCCCCCCCCGAGATTTTTCTTTCTTTTTATTATTTTATTTTTATTATTATTATTATTATTATTTTTATATATACAATAGCTATTATAAAAACACTTACATATTGCTACCAGAACTATAGTGTAAAATGTTGTTGGGAGCATATATATGCACACAAATACATGTGTGCATACGTGTGTTTGTGTGTGTGTATATATGTGTGTGTGTGTGTGTGTGTGTGTGTGTGAATGTACGTATGTATATATACTGTATATGTATGTGTGTCTGTGTTTGTGTGTGCGTGCATGCGTGCGTGCGTGGTTGAGTGTATGGGTATGCGTATATGGGTGTTTGTATTGTAATCACACACACACACATATATGTGTGTGTTTTAAAACTTATTGATGTATTTTCGAAACTAATATCAACTAGATAACAGGCAAAATAATGAAAGAATGAAGATAATATTATCGCTCAAAACATCTATAATAAAGAGGATAAGAATGAGAACTAATAATACGGATAATAATGGCTCCAGTATCAATATTCCAATAAATAGAAGTCCCCCCTTATGATATTCCATTCTCTGGTTTCTCGTTTTCTATGAACTGCTGCCAGCTTTGCCAAAAATTCGAGATTTTTTCTTCTTTTTTTTTTAAAAAAATAGCTATTGTAGGAGCACTTACATATCACGACCAGAGCTATAGTGTAAAGTCTTGTGGGGAGCATACACACAAATGCATGTGTGCATACGTGTGTTTGTATATATATACATATGTTTGTGTGTGTGTGTACGTATGTATATATACTATATATGTGTGTGTGTGTGTGTTTGTGTGTGTGTATATGTATGTGTGTGTGTGTGTGTGTGTGTGTGTTTTATAACTTATTGATGTATTTTCGAAAATACAGGCAAAAATAATGACAGAAATAAAATATTATCACGAAAAACATCTATAATAAAGAGGATAAGAATGAGAACTATGATAATAATACGGATAGTAATGGCTCCAGTATTAATATTCAAATAAATTAAAGTTTCCCCTCATGATATTCCATTCTCTGGTTTCTCGTTTTCTATGAACTGTTGCCAGCTCTTGCCAAAAATTCGTTTTCTTTCTCTATTAAAATCTGTCTGTATTCCAAATAATGTGCTACATAGAAGGGTTAGTATCAAAGAATACACCTTAAGATTGATCATGCTATTTCAGACCTTTTATCAATTTGATAGTTCAAGGTTAGTGACCAATCACCTCACACGAGAAGAAAAGGAATTATTTGCTTTGTGTTTCCAGTAATTTGCCAACAATCTTTTTTTTTCATTAATCACACTAAACATCACTTATGAAGATAATCATCAGTGAATTAATCTACATACTAATCTATGCAACAAGGAATTGTTTTCTGGCGGTATCTGCCAACCGACAGACGCTTCAACAGATAAACAGAAATGACTGTGCACATTGATGAAAGGAATTCAGCGTTATGTCTATTTCAACCTAATATCCAACTCCCTACTTTTCAAACTTCTTCCACTCCAACAACTACATACCCACCTTAATGTAAGAAACACGGGATTTCGTCCCCAGCCCCAAACATAGCTTTTAAAGGATATTAAAAGCGTCTGGAACTTCAAGAGACAAACTTACCTCTCAGAGCCCGGGACACGAGAGTCGACACACGCTGAAGGTTACCTGTTCCACCATTCGTTTCAAACCAAAGTTTCTATTCGTTATATATGTTTCTATTGGTCTCTCTTTAAAAGGAAGATCGTAAATCCACATAAACTGATGACGTTAGGGTATCGAATGGTCATCTAGACATTTAATCAGGAATTTAAATCTTATCTGTAAAGGGTGTTTGAGGTCACGTGTCCATAGCGTTCGTGGTTACATAATAACTGACAATGCATTTTACTGTTTTAAAGATAAGAGAGACTAGAGGAAATATTTTATACAGTATGTCTGTGTTTTAATTGCAATAATCCCACTTGTAATAATGTAAATGGTAAAAGTACTGATAATAACGATGATAGTATTGATAGTGATGATAAAAGTTATGATAAATATGATAATTTTCGTTGTTATGGTTGTATTTATTATATTATCATTGTTATTACTATCATCATCATTTGATTGTGTGATTATTATTACTACTTTTATCAATATTTGTCACAATTATTTCATCATCATTATTATGATCACCGTCGTTAGTATTATCATTAAAATTATAATGATCAGTACCGTTATTACCATTATCATTACTGTCACTAACATGATCATTATTTTATCTGTTATTGTCATCATCATATTGTTTTTTTGCTGTCATTAGAAACTTCTCTACATCTCTTTAACTTTTATTATCTTTATGATCGTAAGAACGATTGTTTTTCTTAGTATATTCATTGCTGACATTGCGTCCACTGTGATTATTTTCACTTCATTAGCGATATCATTATAATCATCTTTACTGCTACTGATTCAACGAAACTTTTACAATCGCCCTTTTCCCTGTCGGAGAATAAAAGAAAAATTGATATTCATATTTGTTTATTTATAATCTGAAACAAATATGGAAACAAAAAAGGCAATAGATTAACAAAACAACAAAAAATATATCTTTTTCTACTTCTTCCTCCATCTCTTCTCTCTCTCCCTCTTCCTCTTTTTCTCACTCACTCTTCTTTTTCTCCTCTCCTCCTCCTTCTCCTCCACCTCTTCTCCCCTCTCCCTCTTCTTCCATTCCTCGCTCACCCTTCCACCTCTTTCTCCTCTCCCTCTTCCTTCCACTCCTCGCTCACTCCCTCGCCTCCCCGGACGTGAACGTGAAGCGAAAATCGGAGTGTGCCAAGTGCCTGTCTTCCCACCGCTGGAAGGCCTCGATCTGCTCGGCGCTGAGACTCTCCTTCCATCCGCCGACCTTTCCTGTGGGAGAGGAGGGCGAGGTCGTGTGTACATTAACTTTCTCTAATATTAACAAACAAAATACGAGGAGCATTGTAGGCTCTCTCTCTCTCTCTCTCTCTCTCTCTCTCTCTCTCTCTCTCTCTCTCTCTCTCTCTCTCTCTCTCTCTCCTCTCTCTCTCTCTCTCTCTCTCTCTCTCCTCCCCTCACCTTTCCTGAGGAAGCTCCCCTTGTCCTTGTGGCAGAATCCCGAGTCCTTCCAGTGCTCGTAGTTGACGCTCGGGTTGGAGGCCATGGAGGCGAAGGAGGTGCAGGCGGCCACGTACTCCAGCTGCTCCTCGCTCGCCTCCACCTGGGGTCACACGGGGTCAAAGGAAAAGGTTAACATGACATAAGGGTTAAACGAGAATTTTGACAATTGCAAATAAACGAATAAGTAATAAAAATATATAGATAATGAAAGAAAATGCAATAAAACACGACAGAAAAGGGACTCGCCTGGAGGAAGTGGGCGATCCTGCGAATGGCCTTGAGCGCGTCCTGGTGCAGCTCCTCGTAGGTGACGAAGAGGAGGTTGGGGTCCCGACGCGCCTCCCAGAAGCCCAGGACGTGGGGCATGAAGGGGCTGTACATCGCTGGGGACGTAATTAAATATTAGAATAGTAGTAATAATGATAGCTAGGGCTGTAGTAGTAATAGTGATGATTATGGTGATGATAGTGGTGGTGATGATGATGATGGTGACTATGGTGATGTTAAAAATGGTAATAGTAGAAGTTATAATGGATAAAATGGTGATTAGTTTAAATATCAAGTGGAACAAATACATGTCCTTTTTCACGCATGAAATATCTGGATGGAGCAATTTTTCAATCATTTTATTAAAAGTAATTGATGTCTGAATCATATTTCTATCGTTTCTGCAAATGAAAATTCTAATGAATTGTACCATTAGTGGTGAATTTCACACACGAGTTAGCAATACACAGAAATTTCATCAAAATGACAATGGGGATACAGTAAGGCTTAAATTTTGCATAAAGACTATAGACGTTTTTATTTAATTTCTTTGTTTAGATGAGGACAGCAGTCGTATATAATATAAAGATTTTGCATAAAAACTAAACATGATGTTATTTTATTTTTTACATGAGGACAGCAGTCGCATATAATATATAATAATTCACCTTTATCTCTGAGGAATAACTCGACGTAATCCGACAAAGTGCCTTTGAAGGAAGCCACAGTCAGCAGCTGAGTAAAGTGGTAGTAAGACACGGCCGTGTCACGTGGGTTTCGGGTCACGTAGATCATCTGCCGAGGTCAAGGGTCATGAGGGTGAGAAAGGCTAGCAGATTTTATTGCCTAGTGATAACTATGATGATAGCAGCATTAACAGGGTTGATATTAATAACAATAACGATGATAATAGTGGTGATAGTAATAACAAGGATAATGATAATGAGAGGAATAATGATAATGATAAAGAGTAAAAATGATAATAATAAATGATTTAGCTAAGATGATAATAGAATTGACTTTCCTTCCCCTCTCCTCCCATAACAGATCCTTACCGACTGACCTTGGCTCCCGACGAAGCGAAGGACTTCGGCAGGAGATGGCGAGGCAGGTGCGTCTTGATGCACCGCGGTCCCTCCATGGCTGCCACCGCCCTCACGCCCGGGAACGGGAACTCCAGGAATGGGAATCGGGTCTCCAGAGTGCCATCCTCAGGTCTGGACTCCTGGCACCCGTGGGTCAGCATGTGCACGATCTCCTGCGTCCAGGTTGTGCCTTAGGG
>NW_020869906.1:355780-380780 GCF_003789085.1 Penaeus vannamei | reverse complement strand
TAACTGGATTTAAGTGATAGTCCTTTTCTAACTCGACTGGATAACTAATTTAAATGATGGTCGTTCTTCTAATTCATCTGGCATGTGGATTCAAATGAAGGTCGTTCAGGATAGCTGGATAGTCGTTCTTGTATACACCTGGATGGTTGGATAGTCGTTCTTGTATGCACCTGGATGGTTGGATAGTCGTTCTTGTATGCACTTGGATAGGCTGGATAATCGTTCTTTTAAACTCTTTGGCGCACTCAAGGTACAGCGTGCTGCATGCATCCCCGGTTGAGGTCATGTTTCAAGAAGTTTTGGACTTTGAGTGTTCGTTCGCGCAGATGTTGTTGGTTGTGCAGTTGACCGAAGACAGGGTAGGAAATGGGTGCAAGTGTGCGTGTTTTTTTTTTTTTTTTTTTTTTTTTTTTTTTTGCGTGTTTTTGTGTGTCTTTTGTGTGTGCGTTTTTTTTTTGCGTTTTTTGTGTGTGTTTGTTGTGCGTGTTTTTTTTGCGTGTTTTTTGTGTGTGTCTTTGTGTGTGCGTGTTTTTTTGTGTATGGTGTGTGTCAACGTATGTGTGTTTCCCTGTGTACGCAGATTTCCTAATGTAATTTCTGTGTCCATGTGAAGCAACTTTCTTCATTATCTTGCAAAGTGCGCCTGGATTACCAAGTTATATTTGCAAATTAGCATTTTTTTTGTTTAGAATCTCCACGAGCAAGAGAAATTCCTTTTTATGGCAATCAAAGAAAGACGGACTTTGAAAGTTGTTAGTTTTTCATTTTAAGATTTAGTTTGTGGTACTTAAAGGGTTAATAATATAATATATATTCCCTCCTCTCCTCTCTTTACGTATATATACGTGTATACAACATATGTATATATGTACATGCATGTGTGTGTGTTTGTGTATATATAAATATATGTATATATGTATATATATATATATATGCATATATGTATGTGTGTGTGTGTGTGTGTGTGTGTGTGTGTGTGTGTGTGTGTGTGGTGTGTGTGTATGTGTGTGTGTGTGTGTGTGTGTGTGTGTGTGTGTGTGTGTGTGTGTGCGTGTGTGTGTGTATAGATGTAATATATATATGTATATATATATATATATATATATATATATATATATATATATATATATATATGTATATGCACATATATATGTATACATAGGTATATATATATAATTGTTTATAATTATACGTCTCCCCCCCCCTCCAATCCCCTCAAACCACTCTCCGAAGGCACAACCTGGACGCAGGAGATCGTGTACATGCTGACCCACGGGTGCCAGAAGTCCAAACCTGAGGATGGCACTCTGGAGACCCGATTCCCATTCCTGGAGTTCCCGTTCCCGGGCGTGAGGGCGGTGGCAGCCATGGAGGGACCGCGGTGCATCAAGACGCACCTGCCTCGCCATCTCCTGCCGAAGTCCTTCGCTTCGTCGGGAGCCAAGGTTGATGTGGTTATCCTTTGGATTCTTTTTTTTTCTTGTTTTGTTTTGTTTTCTCCCGTTTTTGTTACGTTTTTGTTATTACTGTTATTCTTATTGTTAATGTTACTGTTATTGTGGTTATGGTTATTGTTGTTATTGGTATCATTATTTTTTCCTTTTTTTATTATGTGATTGTTACTATTACTGTTATCATTATCAATAGTATTAGTAGTAGTGATAAGTAGTAGTAATAGCTGCTATAGAAGTGATGGTAGTAGTAGTTATAGCTGCTATAGTAGTCGATGCAGCAGTAGTTGTAGGAATATTATTTTTAATGTTGGTGTTCCTGTTATTTTGATTAGTAGCAGAAGGATTAATTGTATTGTTATTGCTGTTACTATTACATTTAAAATGGATGTGATGAGTTCAAGAATAATATGTGCAATTTGTTTTGCAAATAGGTTTTGTTTTCTGGTTTTTAGTTCATCGGATGAAGTGAAGCCAATTTTATGTCGACGCTTTAGACTAAACCAATATATCGTTTCCTTGCAATTTAATTGATCGACAAAATAAATGTACTTAATTCCTTCGTGTGAAAAGATAGATGGAATGAAACGTAAAGATAAATGGAATGCAATATAAAGACAAAAGGAATGCAATATAAAGATTAATGGAATGCAATATAGTCAATGGTAACTGGCCTAGTTTATAACAGTGCTCCCTTTCAAATCAAAAACCGTTACGGAAATAAACATCCCTGGAAAACCGTTAACACTTATTCCTATTTCCAAGACCATCCCTATGGAAGTAACGCTCCATCGGGAAGCTATTTATCTCGCCTTCCCTGACCTTTGACCCGGTTTCAGCTCGTGTATGTGACCCGGAATCCCAGAGACACAGCCATCTCCTTTTACCACTTTACGAAACTCTTGAAGTCGTCGGTTTTCCAAGGATCGTTGGCTCAGTATCTCCAGTTCTTCCTCGAGGACAAAGGTAGGTCTGGATGGTGGTGATGGTGGTGGTGGGAGGTGGTGGTGACAGAGGTGGTGGTGGTGAGAGGTGGTCGTGGTTGGTGTTGATGGTGATGGTGATGGTGGTGGTGGTGGGGTGGTGGTGGTGATGGTGGGGGTGGTGATGGTGACGGAGGTGGTATGGTGGTGGTGGTGGTGGTGGTGGTGGTGTGGTGGTGTGATGGTGATGGTGTGGAGGTGGTGACGGAGGTGGTGGTGGTTGGTGATGATGGTAGAGGTGGTGATGGTGGTGGTGGTGACAGGTGGTGGTGGTGAGGTGGTGATGGTGGTGGTGGTGACGGAGGTGGTTACAGAGGTGGTCGGTGGTGGTTGGTGGTGATGTGTGGTGATGGTGGTGGTGTGTGACGGAGGTGGTGGTGGTGTGGATGGTGTGGTGGTGATGGTGGTGGTGGTTGGTGGTGATGGTGATGGTGACGGAGTGTGGTCGGTGGTGGTGGTGTGGTGGTGATGGTGGTGACATGGTGATGGTGGTGATAGTGGTATGATTGGTGATGATAGTTGGTGGTGATGACAGTGGTAATTATGTGATGATGAGGATAATGATCGTGAAGGTGGTAATTATGTGAGGAGGATAATGACGATGGTGATGATGCTACTGATCATGATGTGATAATATTGCCAATACCAATGATAACAGCAACGCCAGTAAAGATAAACATGTCATCCCGAACCACAACAAAGATAATACCAACCTCACATTCCCTCCAACCCCCTTCTCCTCTCCCTCCCCTCCCTCCCCCTCCCCCCCCACACCCAGCGATGTATTTATCCAATTTTATACTTAAACTAACCACCATTTTACCCTTCATTATTATCACTATAACTTCTCTTATTACCATTTTTAACATCATCTTAATAACCATCACTATTACTACTACAGCCCTAGCTATCATTATTACTACTATTCTAATAATTAATTACGCCCCCAGCGATGTACAGCCCCTTCATGCCCCACGTCCTGGGCTTCTGGGAGGCGCGTCGGGACCCCAACCTCCTCTTCGTCACCTACGAGGAGCTGCACCAGGACGCGCTCAAGGCCATTCGCAGGATCGCCCACTTCCTCCAGGCGAGTCCCTTTTCGCCTTTTCCTCCAGGCGAGTTGTTTTCTGTCATGTTTTATTGCATTTTCTTTCATTATCTATATATTTTTTTTACTTATTCGTTTATTTGCAAATTGTCAAAATTCTCGTTTAACCCTTATGTCATGTTAACCTTCCCCTTTGACCTCGTGTGACCCCAGGTGGAGGCGAGCGAGGAGCAGCTGGAGTACGTGGCCGCCTGCACCTCCTTCGCCTCCATGGCCTCCAACCCGAGCGTCAACTACGAGCACTGGAAGGACTCGGGATTCTGCCACAAGGACAAGGGGAGCTTCCTCAGGAAGGTGAGGTGAGGGAGAGAGAGAGAGAGAGAGAGAGAGAGAGAGAGAGAGAGAGAGAGAGAGAGAGAGAGAGAGAGAGAGAGAGAGAGAGAGAGAGAGAGAGAGAGAGAGAGAGAGAGAGAGAGAGAGAGAGAGAGAGAGAGAGAGAGAGCCTACAATGCTCCTCGTATTGTGTTTGTTAATTTTAGTCAATATGCACACGTTAGACGTAGATACACAACAATAATCTTTGATAAACATTCGATATAGAATTACTCTTTCCATTACTTTCCCAAAACAGACTTTCACACACACACACACACACACACATACCACAACCCCCCACATGCACAAACAGACACACCGCGAACAGAACAAAGCAAATCGAAAGAAAGAAAAACAGAAAGAACTAAAAATAATAATAATAATAATAAGATCCCGACCTCGCCTCCTCTCTCCCACAGGAAAGGTCGGCGGATGGAAGGAGAGTCTCAGCGCCGAGCAGATCGAGGCCTTCCAGCGGTGGGAAGACAGGCACTTGGCACACTCCGATTTTCGCTTCACGTTCACGTCCGGGGAGGCGAGGGAGTGAGCGAGGAGTGGAAGGAAGAGGAAGAGGAGAGAAGGAGAGAAGAGGGGAGAGGAGAAAAAGAAGGAAAGGAGGGAGAGGAGAAGAAGAGAGAGGAGAGAGGATAAGAAGGATGGGGGAGGAAGTAGAGGAGGAGAAGGAGATGAGAAAAAGAAGAGTGAGTGAGAAATGGAGGAAGAAGGAGAGGAGAGAAGAGGTAGGAAAAGAGAAGGAGAGAGAGAAAAGAAGAGGAGGAGAAGGAGATGAGAAAAAGAATAGTGAGTGAGAAATGGAAGGAAGAAGGAGGGAGAGGAGAGAAGAGGTAGAAGAGTATATATACTTTTTTGTTGTTTTGTTAATCTATTGCCTTTTTTGTTTCCATATTTGTTTGATTATAAATATACAAATATGAATAAGAGCGTTTCCTTTTATTCTTCGACAGGGAAAATAACGATTGTAAAAGTTTCTTTGAATCAGTAACATTAAAGATTATCATACTAATATCGTTAATGTAGTAAAAATAATCACGGTGGACGCAATGTCAGCAATAAATATGCAAAAAAAAAAAAAAAACAAACAAACAAAAAAAACAATCGTTCTTACAGTGACGATCATAAAGATAATAAGAATTAAAGAGATGTAGAGAAGTTTCTAATAGCAACAAAAAACAATATGATGATGACAATAACAGAAAATAATGGTCATGTCAGTGACAGTAATGATAATGGTAATAATGGTGTGTGTATGTGTAGATATTGATATACATTCACATATGTGTGTGTAGATAATGATATACATTCACATATGTGTGTGTGTAGATATTGATATACATTTACATATATATGTGTGTGTGTGTGCGTATGTATGTGTACACACATATATGCGTAAAGAGAGAGATGTGAAGTTGGGGGAAAAGGAATTATTATCTTGTTTACCCTTCAAGTACAAGAAACTAAATCTTAAAATGAAAAAGAAACAGCTTTCAAAATCCGTCTTTCTTTGACTGCATAAAAAGGAATCTCTCTTGCTCGTGGAGATTCTAAACACAAAAATGCTAATTAGCATATATAACTTGGTAATCCAGGCGCACTTTGCAAGATAATGAAGAAAGTTGCTTCACATGGACACAGATATTACATGGAGAAAGGGAAGGAAATCTGCGTACACAGGGAAACACACATACGTGAACACACACCCATACACAAAAAAAACACACACCACACACAAAAACAGGCACAAAAAAAAAAAAAAAAAAAAAAAATAGATGAATAAATAAAACACGCACACTTGCACCCATTTCCTACCTGTCTTCGGGTAACTGCACACCACAACATCTCCGGAACGAAACTCAAAGTCCAAAACTTCTTGAAACATCCCCGACCTCAAGATGGTAACCGGGATGATGCAGCCCTTGTACCTTGAGTGCGCCAAAGAGGTTTAAAAGAACGATTATCCAGCTATCCCATACAACGACTATCAGACACTATCAACCATCCAGGTGTATACAAGAACGACTATCCAGCTATCCTGAACGACCTTCATTTGAATCCACATATCCAAACAAGTTAGAAGAACGACCATCACTTAAATTTAGTTATCCAGTTGAGTTAGAAAAAGGACTATCACTTAAATCCAGTTATCCAGAAGTTACAAAAAATTTTTTACTTCAATGGGAGAAAAGAAAAATATGCCTATTCGTGTGTTTTCTTGTTTTCTCCCAGTTGTTCCTGTTGCAGGTCAATGTTTTTATTCAGATGAGTTGCAAGAACGACTTTCATCTGAATCCTGTTATCCAAACGTGTTAGAAGAACCAGAAGTTACAAAAACAACTTCCATTTCGTGGAGTTACAAAAACGATGTTAATCTACTTACTGGAGAGTCGAGATTTATTATTATTTTCAACATTTCTTTTTTGTACAAAGGAGCTTTTTATTTCTTTTGCAAAACTAAAATAAAAGATAATGGTAATTAATGATAGATAAATAATATAGATATCGACTAGATATAAAATATCTTCATAGACAGATACAAATAAATAAATATACATAGCAAATATATAAACAGACAGATACAGATATATTCAAATAGATTCGAAGATATACTTACTCATAATGTTCATTCCTCGTGAGAAGACCCTCTGGCACCTGCACCAGCTTGGCACCCTCTGGCAGTGGGGATGCTGCCCTCCTCCTCCATCTGACGGAAGCTGACACGAAAATAAGCTTAAGGTATATGCTGTTATATTCTTTCCGCCATAATGCAATATGATGAGCGAGTTCAACTTAAGCTGTTTCTGGGAAATGTTGGTTACGATATCATTAATATTTGTGAACTATTTTTGGGGGGGTTGTCCGTCTATCTATCTGTCTGTCTGTCTTTGTCTGTCTGTCTATCTGTCCGTTTGTTTGTATATTTGTCTGTCTGTCGTCTGTCTGTCTGTCGTCTGTCTACCTGCCTGTCTTTCTATCTGTCTGTCTAGTCAGTCCGTCCGTCTGTCTGTCTGTCTTCTATCTGTCTGTCTGTCTGTCTGCTTGCCTGCCTGTCTTCTATCTGTCTGTCTGTCAGTCCCGTCTGTCTGCCTGCCTGTCTGTCTATCTGTCTGCCTGTCTGTCTAGTTCCGTGGTTCCCAGCCGGTGGGTCGCGAAGCCTGGTGGAAAAATATCCTAAGCCAATCAGCTCGGCGTTCGTCAGAGTAAGAATACATCATGAAGTCGTGTCTGGAAGGAAGATTGCTGAATAATCAGGTAAATAAATCCTGAAAGAGCTTGCTGAATATCCTTTTTAGAAATTCTAATGGAGCTAGTTTGTGTGTGTGTGTGTGTGTGTGTGTGTGTGTGTGTGTGTGTGTGTGTGTGTGTGTGTGTGTGTGTGTGTGTGTGTGTGTGTTTGGGAATGGCTGATATCAGGAAGTCGCAGATGTTTCAAAGTTTTCGGAAAGGGGTCGCGAGTATAAATTGAAAACTACTATTTAACTATATATTTAACCATTTCATTCATTCGTTAAATAAATACGTCTCTCACAAATCCTCTTTGCTTTATTTATTCTTCTTTCTTTCATTTAACTTAATTTATTTCCTTCTGTGTCTGCATCGGCGACTCTTGTGATTCGGAGCAGGAGCAAGCCCGTTGAGGTTATTTTTCTGAAGAGTGTGAATAGGAGTTTCAACTTTATCGGCTTAACTGCGGTCTATAAACACCCAGAAGGAAGGAGATATTACAGAAACGTATCAAATTTGGCCTTTGAAATTGGCGTGACATTACACTTTTGAAAACATAAAATATGGAAGATTATTTTTTTTTTATCAACGTTAGCACAAGTGAGCATAAATCAATTTCTGCGCTGGGTTTTTTTTTTTTCTAGGAGTACACATGCTACGACCAGGCTGTAGTGTAAAGTCTTGTGGGGAGCATATATACACACAAATGCATGGGTATGTGTGTTTGTGTGTGTGTGTGTGTGTGTGTGTGTGTGTGTGTGTGTGTGTGTGGTGTGTGTGTGTGTGTGGTGTGTGTGTGTGTGTGTGTGTGTGTGTGTTGTGTGTGTGTGTGTGTGTGTGTGTGTATATTTACATACAATATATACATACATATATATATGTATATATATATGTATATATATATATATATATATATATATATATATATATATATATATATATATATATGTATATGCATATGTTTGTGTGTGCGTGCATGCGTGCGTGCGTGGTTGAGTGTGTGGGTATGCGTATATGGGTGTTTGTATTGCAATCACACACACATACACATGTGTGTGTGTGTGTGTGTGTGTGTGTGTGTTATAACTTATTGATGTATTTTCGAAACTAATGCAACTAGATAACAGGCAAAATAATGATAGAAATAAGATAATATCATCGCTCAAAACATCTATAATAAAGAGGATAAGAATGAGAACTATGATAATAATACGGATAGTAATGGCTCCAGTACTAATATTCAAATAAAATAAAAGTTTCCCCTCATGATATTCCATTCTCTGGTTTCTCGTTTTCTATGAACTGCTGCCAGCTCTTGCCAAAAATTCGTTTTCTTTTTTCTATTCAAATCTGTTGGTATTCCAAATAATGTGCTGCATACAATGGTTAGTATCAAAGAATACACCTTAAGACTGATCATGCTATTTCAGACCTTTTATCAATTTGATAGTTCAAGGTTAATGACCAATAACCTCACACGAGAAGAAAAGGAATTATCTGCTTTGTGTTTCCAGCAATTTTTCCAACTATCTGCTTTGTGTTTCCAGCAATTTACTAACTATCTTTTTTCATTAATCACATTATACATCACTTATGGAGATAATCTTCGGTGAATTAATCTACATACTTAACTTATCTATGCAACAATGAATTGTTTTCTGGCGGTATCTACCAACCGACAGCCGCTTCAACAGATAAACAGAAATGACTGTGCACATTGATGAAAGGAATTCAGCTTATGTCTATTTCAACCTAATATCCAACTCCCTGCTTTTCAAACTTCTTCCACTCAACAACTACATACCCACCTTCATGTAAGAAACACGGGATTTCGTCCCCAGCCCCAAACATAGCTTTTAAAGGATATTAAAAGCGTCTGGAACTTCAAGAGACAAACTTACCTCTCAGAGCCCGGGACACACGAGTCGACACACGCTGAAGGTTAACTGTCTCACCATTCGTTTTAAACCAAAGTTTCTATTCCTTTCAACATATACTATTTGTCTCTCTTTAAAAGGAAGATCGTAAATCCACATGAACTGATTACGTTAGGGTATCGAATGTTGATCATCTATGATCATTATATTATCACTGGATATTTAAAATCTCATATCATTGTAATACCGGGATTGTTTGATTCATTGCTGTCCACCGTGATTATTTTTACTTCATTAATAAGTATCATCTTTAATGCTACTGATTCAACGAAACTTTTACAATCGCCCTTTTCCCTGTCGGAGAATAAAAGAAAATTTGATATTTTATATTTTGTATTTATAATCTGAAACAAATATGGAAACAAAAAAGGCAATAGATTAACAAAAACACAAAAAATATATCTCCTCTTCTACTCTTCCTCCATCTCTTCATCTCCTCTCCCTCCTTCCCTTTTTTCTCGCTCACTCTTCTTTTTCTCCTCTCCTCCTCCACCTCTTCTCTCTCTTCCACTTCCTTCTCCTCCTCCTCTCCTTCCCCACCTCTTCTCTCCTCTCCTCCTCTTCCACTCCTCGCTCACTCCCTCGCCTCCCCGGACGTGAACGTGAAGCGAAAATCGGAGTGTGCCAAGTGCCTGTCTTCCCACCGCTGGAAGGCCTCGATCTGCTCGGCGCTGAGACTCTCCTTCCATCCGCCGACCTTTCCTGTGGGAGAGGAGGGCGAGGTCGTGTGTATATTAACTTCTCTAATATTAACAAACAAAATACGAGGAGCATTGTAGGCTCTCTCTCTCTCTCTCTCTCTCTCTCTCTCTCTCTCTCTCTCTCTCTCTCTCTCTCTCTCTCTCTCTCTCTCTCTCTCTCTCTCTCTCTCTCTCTCTCCCTCCCCCTCACCTTTCCTGAGGAAGCTCCCCTTGTCCTTGTGGCAGAATCCCGAGTCCTTCCAGTGCTCGTAGTTGACGCTCGGGTTGGAGGCCATGGAGGCGAAGGAGGTGCAGGCGGCCACGTACTCCAGCTGCTCCTCGCTCGCCTCCACCTGGGGTCACACGGGGTCAAAGGGGAAGGTTACAACACAAGGGTCAAAAGGAGGTCAAACGAGAATGTTAACTTCTCATTTTATCGAACTGATAGCTAAATAAACAATTGCAAATAAGCAAATAAGTAGCAAAAATAAATTAACAACGAAAGATAATATAAAACAAAATAGAAAACGGACTCGCCTGGAGGAAGTGGGCGAAGTAACAAAAATAAATAATGAAAAAAAGAATAAAAACCGGATGAAAGAAAATATAATAAAAAAAAACAACAACAGAAAACGGACTCGCCTGGAGGAAGTGGGCGAAGTAACAAAAATAAATAAATAATGAAAGAAAATGCAATAAAACATGACAGAAAACGGACTCGCCTGGAGGAAGTGGGCGAAGTAATAAAAAATAAACAAATAAGTAGCAAAAACAAATAAATAATGAAAGAAAATACAATAAAACATAACAGACGAAAGAAAATATAATAAAAAAAAACAACAACAGAAATCGGACTCGCCTGGAGGAAGTAGCGAAGCAACAACAACAAAAATAAATAATGAAAGAAAATGCAATAAAACCAACAGAAAAGGACTCGCCTGGAGGAAAAGCGAAATGCAATAATAAAATAAATAAATAAATAATGAAAGAAAATACAACAAAACCCAACAGAAAAGGGACTCGCCTGGAGGAAGTGGGCGATCCTGCGAATGGCCTTGAGCGCGTCCTGGTGCAGCTCCTCGTAGGTGACGAAGAGGAGGTTGGGGTCCCGACGCGCCTCCCAGAAGCCCAGGACGTGGGGCATGAAGGGGCTGTACATCGCTGGGGGCGTAATTAATTATTAGAATAGTAGTAATAATGATAGCTAGGGCTGTAGTAGTAATAATAGTAATTATTATGATGGTAATAAATGGTAATAAGAGAAGTTATAGTGATAATAATGAAGGGTGAAATGGTGGTTAGTTTAAGTATTGATTAAATACATGTCCTTTTTCAAACATAAAGCTTTTGGTTGGGGTAATTTTTTCAATCATTTTATTAAAACTTAACTAATTGATGTCTGAATTATATTTTTATATTTTTTTTGCGTTGAAATTCTAATGGATTGTACCATTAGTGGTGAATTTCGCACACGAGCTAACAATACACAGAATTTTCATTAAAATCATAATAGGCAAAAGGCTTAAATTTTGCATTAAGTTATAAGGACATGGCCAAGACATTGGAGTTTGAATCATATATAAATGAAGTTTTTAAGAATTACAATAAAGGAAGTTATTCAAGGAAACCTCCTTAACTACGGTCGGAAAACCTGTAGGTATATGCATTTATCTTCGTTTTTTTTTTTTTTGATGAAGACAGCAGTCACAGATGATATAAACCGAACCAAAGATACCTTTTACAGCGTTATATACCTTTGTCCTCAAGGAACATCTGAACGTAATCCGCCAATGTGCCTTTGAAAGAAGCCACAGACACCAGCTGCATGAAGTTGTAGTAAGACACGGCCGTGTCACGTGGGTTTCGGGTCACGTAGACCATCTGCCGAGGTCAAGGGTCATGAGGGTGAGAAAGACAAGCAGATTTTATTGCCTAGTGATAACTATGACGGTAGTAATAGTATTAACATGGTTGATATTAATGATAATAGCAGTAATGATAATAATAGTGATGATATTACTAATAAGGATAATGCTGATAATGAGAATAATAATGATGATGATAATGATAATAACAATGATAATAATGATAATAATAATAATAATGAAATAATGATGAAAATGATGATAAAATGATAATAATAATGATAACAATAATAATGATTTAGCTAAGATAATAATAGAATTGACCTTTCCTTCCCCTCTCCCTCCCATAACAGATCCTTACCGACTGACCTTGGCTCCCGACGAAGCGAAGGACTTCGGCAGGAGATGGCGAGGCAGGTGCGTCTTGATGCACCGCGGTCCCTCCATGGCTGCCACCGCCCTCACGCCCGGGAACGGGAACTCCAGGAATGGGAATCGGGTCTCCAGAGTGCCATCCTCAGGTTTGGACTTCTGGCACCCGTGGGTCAGCATGTACACGATCTCCTGCGTCCAGGTTGTGCCTTAGGGAAAGGACGTGGAAATGAGGAGGCCTGCCCATCTATGACACTTTTTGTTCACCACGGGGGGTATAGGGGCGGGAACAAAGATTTGAATTTTGAGTCAAATATAAATGATTTTTTTTTTTTTTTTTTTTTTTTTTTTTTTATTTTTTTTTAAAACTACAACAAAGGAATTTATTTTTTGGAAACTCCTCCAACTACGGTCGAAAAACCTTGGGTAGGCAGACCATTCCAATTAGCTTGAGATTTCTCCATAATCACAGTAACTCAGTTTGTATGTATTACTTAGACTGAATTTCTGGCACTTTAACGCAAATGCATATTTTCAGTAAATCATGTAATCCTCTGCTTTATGTCTGGACGTAAGCTTGGCACTCAAGCCCTTTTTTGTAATTTAATGCAGGGTAGTCCATTGGTATTGTGAATCTAATCTAGGACGATTTTTTTTTATTTATTACCCGTCTTTGGAAAGCTGCCAACGATGACGTCAGTGGAACGAAACTGGAAATTCATGACTTCCTCGAACATTCCAGATTTCAAGATCATTCCTGGGAAAACACATCCTTTGTACCTGTGTTGAAGAAGTGGAAAACATTACTCTAAATCTGGTTATGTGCTGTGTTAAAACTCGACATTATCTGTCTTTTCTTATCTCTGATATCTCTGCTTATATAAACAGTCTCTCCATCTATCTCTATACATCTATTAGCCCAAGGTACTTAACACTAACAAAGTACTTTTTTGATATAATGTCCCTTGTTCTAAGTGTGTCTAATTAACTATCCCAACACAACACCAGGCTGTAAATTCCATCAGTTCTTCACAAGGAGCCATTTTCCGGATCCCGCGACGGACACGGACCAAGGACAGACACGGACGGATCCCAAGACTCACAGGTAATGGGCGTCGTTCGCCAGCAGTCCCTCGGGCAGAGGCACCGGCGTCGTTCCTTCCGGCGGAGGGTGCTCTCGCTCGGCCACCTCCAGGCTGGCTGCGTTGGCGTCCGTCATTGTGGCTGAAAGATTCGCTTATGGAATATTAAATAGATATTTGATTGCGTTTGCGACACACGCACACACACACACACACAACACACACACACACACAACACACACACACACACACACACACAAACACACAAAACAAACACACACAAACAAACACACACGCACAAACACACAACACAACACAACACACACACACACAAACACACAACACAACACACACACAAACACAGCCTGGTGTCTTAGTAGATAATTTTGTTATGGTATTTTAGGTTCGATGATATGCATCTGATCAAAATAGAGAGATAGATTATAGAGATATAGATAGATAGATAGATAGAGAGAGAGAGAGAGAGAGAGAGAGAGAGAGAGAGAAGAGAGAGAGAGAGAGAGAGAGAAGAGAGAGAGAGAGAGAGATTGAAACAGAAAGAGAGAGTGAGAGAAAAGAGAGTGAGATAAAGAAAAGAGAGGGAAAAATATATATAGAAAGCGCCGGAGCAGGTATTAAATAGATAAGTAGAGAGAGAGAGAGAGAGAGAGAGAGAGAGAGAGAGAGAGAGAGAGAGAGAGAGAGAGAGAGAGAGAGAGAGACAGACAGAGAGAGAGACAGACTGACAGACAGACAGACAGACAGACGTCCCAAAACTCCCTACCTCTACTGATGTCCTGGGTACACTGAGGACACTTCTCAGACTGCATCGTCTCAAGGTCTTGATGATAATGTTGTTGCCAGACATAGAGTTGTGTTTAGGATAAGGAGAAAGATAAAGATAAAAAAGCCGATATACGAAGCTGAGACTCCGCGGGCTATGAGGGGAGAGCCCGACCTGTGCCGACTAATGCCGACTCGATCAACGTGTGTCAGGGAAGTGTCATTACCACCATGATGACCAGCCACAAGCAGTCAGTGACCTCGGGCGACAATGCAAACTTCGCGTGCCTGGGCGGGGCTCGAACCGCCGACCACTCGAATGGGAAGCCGACACGTTACCACTGTACCAATTTGAAGCTTATTGTTCAGGAATATTCTTTCTTTTTGTCCCGTTCTTATCTTCACCTTTTTCCTTCCTTGTTCATTATCTTTTGTCACTCTAACCTTTTTATTCATAGCTTTACTCTCTCTCTCTATCTATCCATTTCTCTCTCTCTCTCTCTATTGTCCATCTTCTATCTCTTCTATCTCTCATCTCTCTCTCCTCCTCTCTCTCTCTCTTCTCTCTCTCTCTCTTCTCTCCTCTCTCTCTCTCTCTCTCTCTCTCTCTCTCTCTCTCTCTTTCTCTCTCTCTCTCTCTCTCTCTCTCTCTCTCTCTCTCTCTCTTCTCTCTCACATCTCTCTCTCTCTCTCTCTATCTATCTTATCTATCTTATTTTTCTCTCTCTCTCTCACTGTTTGTTCGTAACAGTTTTTTATTATTTGAAAGGCAGCATTGCTATAAACTAGTCCAGTTGCCATTGACTATATTTCATTCCATTTATCTTTACATTTCATTCCATCAATTGCTCTTTATATTTCATTAATCAATTAATCTTTATATTTCATTCCATTAAATTAATCTTTATATTTCATTCCCATCTTTATATTTCATTCCATCTCTTATATTTCATTCCATTAAATTAATCTTTATATTTCATTCCATCAATTAATCTTTATATTTCATTCCATCAATTAATCTTTATATTTCATTCCATCAATTAATCTTTATATTTCATTCCATTAAATTAATCTTTATATTTCATTCCATTAAATTAATCTTTATATTTCATTCCATCAATTAATCTTTATATTTCATTCCATTAAATTAATCTTTGCATTTCTTCCATCAATTAATCTTTATTTCATTCATCAATTAATCTTTATTTCATTCCATCAATTAATCTTTATATTTCATTCCATTAAATTAATCTTTATAGTTTCATTCCATCAATTAATCTTTAATTTCATTCCATCAATTAATCTTTATTTCATTCTATCAATTAATCGTTATTTTTTCATTTCCGTCAAGCTTAATCTTATAATCATATTTCATTCCATTAAATTATATTTATATTTCATTCCATTAAGAATAATCTTTATATTTTCATTCTATCAATTAATCTTTATTTTTCATTCCACAGATAAATCTTTATTTCATTCCAGTCAATTAATACTTTATTTCATTCCATCAAATTAACTTGTATATTCATTCCATCAAATTAATCTTATATTTCATTCCAATCAAATTAATCTTTATATTTCATTCCATCAATTAATCTTTATATTTCATTCCATTCTTTTCACACGAAGGAAATAAGTACATTTATTTTGTCGATCAATTAAATTCCAAGGAAACGATATATTGGTTTAGTTTAAAGCGTCGACATAAAATTGCCTTCACTTCATCCGATGAACTAAAAAACAAAACAAAACCTATTTACAAAACAAATTGCACATGTACTGCCATTAACTGAACTCAACACACCCATTTTAAATGTCATAATAACAGCAATAACAATACAATTAATCATTTGCTGCTAATCAAAATGACAGGAACACTATTAACAATATTGCTACAACTATTGCTGCATCGACTACTGATTTATTCGCAGTCCAGGTGAATCCTATTTGCTAATTATGTATTTTTCTTCTTTTCTTTTTTAAGTTCGTTTTATGTCCTTTTTTGTATGGCTGATAATGTCCCCTCTTTTTTCATTGTGTATTTTTCTTCAATTCGTTGCATTTAAAAGTGAGTATTGACCTGTAATACCTTTTCTCAATAGATAAGTAAATAGATAAATAAAATGAAAATAAATAGATAAATAAATAAACAAATAAAAATGAATAAATAAGATAAATAAACAAATAAAAATACAATAATTTGCAAGTGTCTTCTTTAAAGAAATAGATAAATAAAAACAAACAAATAAAACACATAAACAAATAAAAAAAAATTGCATGTGTCATTTTTTTTGAGCTGCAATAATCCATGCAACAGATCCCTCTGGCGTGGAGGTAAATTCCTGTAGGGTTGGAATTCTGCGATAAAAAGTGCAACAGAAAGGATTGTGTGAGTGCAAAGGTGCCATTTCTGAAAATAATGAGACAACCCCCTAACCTAACCTAACTAACCATAACCTAAACTAACCTAACCTAACCTAACCTAACTTAACCTAACCTAACCTAACCCTAAACCGACCTAACGCACTCCTTAACCTAACCTAACCTAACCTAACCTAACCTAACCTAACCTAACCTAACCTAACTAAACCTAACCTAACCTAACTAAAACCTAACCAAACCTCCTAACCCTTAACCTAAACCTAACCTAACCTTAACCTACCTAACCTACCTAACCTAAACTACCTAACCGTAACCTAACCTAACCTAACCTAACCTAAAAACCTAAACTAACAACCTAACCTAACCCTAACCTAACCTAACCTAACCTAACCTAAACCTAAACCTTAACCTAACCTAACCTAAAACCCTAACCTAAACCTACCTAACCTAATAACCTAACCAAACCAAACCTAACCTAACCTAAACGCTAACCTAACCAAACCTAACCTAAACCTACCTAACCTAACCTAACCCAACCCAAACCTAACCTAACCTAACCTAACCTTAACCTAACCTACTAACCTAAACCTACACCTAACCAAACCTAACCTAACCTAACCTTAACCAACCTAACCTAACCTAACCTAAACCTAAACCTAACCTAACCTAACCTAACCCTAACCTTAACCTAACCTAACAACTAACCTAACCTAACCTAACCACCTAACCTAACCTAACTAACCAACCTAACCTAAACCTAACCTAACCTAACCTAACTAACCTAACCTAAACCTAACCTAACCTAACCTAATCTACCTAAACCTAACCTAACCTAACCCTAAACCTAACCTAACCTAACCTAACCTAACCTAACCGTAACCTAACCTAACCTAACCTAACCTAACCTAACCTAACCAACCCTAACCTAACCTAACCTAAAGCCTAGACCTTAACCCCAAAACCTAATCTAAACCTAACCTAACCTAACCTAACAAACTAACCTACCAAACCTAACCCTGAAGCCTAACCCTACATAACCTAATAACCGTAACCCTAACCGGTAACCTTAACCGCAACCTAACCTAATCAACCGTGAACCTAAACCTACCTAACCTAAACCGTAACCTAACCTAACCTAAACCTAACCAACCTAACCTACCCTAACCTAACACTAACCTGAACCCAAACTAATCTAACCTAACCTTAGAGTAACCTAAACCGTAACCTAACGCAACCTAAGCCTAAACCTAACCTAAACCGAACCTAACCTAGACCTAACCTAACCAAGCGTAATACTAACCTAACTAACCTAAGCGCTTAACCTAACCTAAGCCAACCTAACCTAACCTAACCGAACGTAACCTAACTAACCCAACCTAGTGCTAAACCTGAGACCGTAACTAACCTAACCTAACCTAACCTAACCTAAACCCAAACCGTAACCTAAGCGCGGGTAACCGTAAACCTTAACCCCAACCTTATATGCTAAACCATAGCCTAACCTAACCTGACACCCTAAACTAATCTCAGTCTCATCTAACCTAAGCCTAACCTAACCTAACTTAAGCCTAACCCTAACCGTAACCTAACCTACACCCTAATCGCTATACCCTATAACCAAGCCTAACCTACCTAACCCAACCCACACCCAACGCAACGCCAAACCCGAACCTAAGACCTGAACCTAAGCCTAACCTAACGAACCCAACCCAACCAACGCCCAACCATAAACCTAACCGAAACCTAACCTAACCTTAAACCTACGTAAAACCCTAAACCTAAACCGTAACCTAACGAAGACCTAACGCAAACCTAACCCTAACCTAACCTAACCTAACGCAACCTAACCCAGACGCCTAACCATTACCGAGAACGCTGAACCGTCAACCCTAGAGCCGTAACCTGAAACCCTAACCCTAACCAACCCAACCCAACCCAACCCAAACCCAACCTGAAACCTAAACGCTAACCTAACCTAACCTAACCTTCTCGCTCTTCCTTATGGTGCATCTCATATATTTTCTTTAGGCCTTCATTTCTTTTGTGTTCTTTATTTCTGGTATTTCTGAACATGTTTCCTGCCTTTGTTTTCTTATTATATTGCTATTTTATTATAATTGCGTGTTTTATTAATGTTGCGTGTTTTATTGTCCATTATCTTTTTTTTTTTTTTTTACATTCTTAATTTTCCTGTCACCGACTTGGAAAATCTTGGAACGTGAGATCAACCATGCATGTGACTTAAATGAATGACCTTTGCCCTCTCGTTTGACCTCGTGTGACCCCGCCTCCTTTGCCTTGCATTAGCCTCTTTGGAGACGAGAGACGAAGAGACGAGGAAGCGAGACGAAGACAGACGCGACGACCGCCGAGCAAGAACGCGACAGCGTGCAGCGGATGAGGCGAGAAGAGCAGGAACGAGAGAGAGCGACGAGCGAGAGAGAGAGAGAAGACTGAGAAGAGAAGAGAACGGGAGACCTCGAGAGGGAGCGAAGACTGGAGGAGACGCCCTCGGACAGGCGGACGACAGATGGAGGAGGAGAACGAGCGCGCGAAGAGAGCGACGAAGAGAGAGAGCAGAACCGGTAGAGCCTAAGGGACAAGGGAAAAAAAAGATACAGAAGAGGAGAGAAGAAACAGAAAAGAGAGAGCAGACTGAGAGATGAGAGAGAGAGAGAGAGAGAGAGAGAGAGAGGAGAGAGAGCAGGAAAAGAGAGAGAGAGAGAGAGAGAGAGAGAGAGAGAGAAGAGAAGAGAGAGAGAGAGAGAGAGAGAGAGAGATGAGAGAGAGAGAGAGGAGAGAGAGAGGGAGAGAGAGAGGGAGAGAGAGGGATGAAGGGATGGATGGAGGAAGAGAGAGAGAGAGAGAAAGGATAAAAGAAGGGTGAGGGGGAGGGAAGGGAAAAAAGGGCGAGGGAGAGGGAGAAGGAGAGAGGGTGATGGAGAGGGAGAAGATGAAGAAGAGAAAGAGGGAGAAGGAGAGGAAGAAGGAGATGAAGAGGATGAAGGAGAGGAATAGGAAGAAGGAGAGAGGGGGAGAGAGAAGAAGCGAGAGTGAGAGAGAAAGAAGAGGGAGAAGGAGAGAGAGTGAGAGAGGATAGAAGAGGGGGAGACGAGGGAGGGAGAGAGGGAGAAGGAGAAAGGGTGGGCGAGAGGGAAGGTTTTCTCAGAAAAGGTGAAGAAGAGGGAAGGAATGCTGCTAACGTCTCCTTGGAAACGGAAGCAGACTCTATCACAGGATAATTACGGCTCGATTTTATCAGTCTGCTTTCATCTGCTTGTATGGCTTGTTGCCTGTGCGGCTGCCTCTCCTGCGTGGACAAGGCGAGAGAAGAAACACTGGTTAATATAATTTTGTTATCTAAGTTCTCTCTCTCTCTATCTCTCTCTCCTCCCCCTCTCTCTCTCTCTCTCTCTTCATTCACACACACACACACACTCACGAACACACACACACACACACACACACACACACACCACACACCTGTACACCACACACACACACACACACATTATAATATATATATATATATATATATATATTATATATATATATACACGTGTATAGATATACATATACATGTATACCTGTGTGTGTATGTCTAATCATATGGCTTTCATACTGAAGTTATCGGCCACCTGGAAAAAACATGTACACATATTTTTCAATAAATAATATAATAAACAACAAGACAAAATCATCCTCAAATATGCTGCAAAAAATGAATAAATAAAAAAGATAAACAAAAAAAACATTAAGCCCGTATCTCCTACAGGAAAAGTCGGTGTCTGGAAATATATTTTAAGCCCGTGGGAAGTCGACGCTTTCAAGCACTGGGAAGAATTTTTTGGCGGGATTCTGACTTCCTAGTTTACTCTCGTCTCGCCAGGGGGATGAAGCGTGAGGCGATAAAGGAAGGGAAGAGGAGAAAGAGAGAATAAAACCAAGAAGGACAGAGATTGTGATAACTTGTTGACGATTATTATTATTTTATATTGAATTATAATGTATAGTTTTGTTCAAATTAGTTATTTTTTCTCTGTGTTTATTTAATTTTATTAATAATTGCATCGCCAAAAAGTGCGTTTGTTTCTTGCTATTAATTAATGTTATTTATTTATTTGCATTTTATCATTATCATCAGTTTTGTAAGTTACTGTCAATTATTGTATTATCATTATCAATAAAGGCGGGAATAGAAAAAAACAAAGAAATACCGAAAGACAGAACTACAGAAACAGGAAAACAGAAAGAAAGAAAAGGGAAAAAAAGAAAGAAAGAAGAAGATGAAAAAAATAAGAAAGAAAAAAATAAAGAAAGAAGAAAGGAAAAAATAAATAAAGAAGAAGGAATAAAGAAAGGAAAGAAGAAAGGAAAAAAAAAGAAGAAAGGAAAAATCAGAAAAAAAAAAGGAAAACATAAAGAAAGAAGAAAGAAAAAAAGAAAGAAAAAAAAAAAGAAAAAAAAGAAAAAAAAAAAATAAAGAAGAAAGAAAGAAAAAAATAAACGAACAAAAAGGAAAAAAAAATAAAGATAATAATGATACTAATAAAGAAAGATAGAAGAAATGGAAAAGATAAAGAAAAAGAAAGAAAGAAAAAAAAGAAATAAGAAAAAAAAACGAACAAAAGAAGGAGAGAAAGAGAGAAAGAAAATGAAAAATCAATACCCTGGAGACACATCAAAGATTCCCTGATGAAATGGCTCCTTGCTGACTCTTTCATTCTCGATGTGCTGTAGATGGCTTATGAAAGAAAAAAAAGGAAAAGGAATAAGAGAGAGAGAGAGAAAGAGAGAGAGAGAGAAAGGAGAGAGGGAGCGGGAGGGAGGAGGGAAGAGGGAAAGGAAGAGGGAGGAGAGAGGAGAGGAGAGAGAGAGAAGAGAGAGAGAGAGAAAGAGAGAGAGAGAGAGAGAAGAGAGAGAGAGAGAGAGAGAAGAGAGAGAGAGAGAGAGAGAGAGAAAGGAGGAGAGGAGCGGGAGGGAGGAGGAAAGGGAGAGGGGAGAGGAGAGGGAAGGAGGGAGAGGGAAGAGGTAGAGGGAGAGGGAGAGAGAGAGAGAGAGAGGGGAGAGAGTAGAGAGAGGAGAGGGAGAGGAGAGGAGAGAGAAGAGAGAGAGAGGGAGAGGAGAGAGAGAGGAGAGAGGAGAGAGAGAGAGAGAAGAGAGAGAGAGAGCGAGGGAGAGAGAGAGAGGGAGAGAGAGAGAGAGAGAGAGAGAGAGAGAGAGAGAGAGAGAGAGAGAGAGAGAGAGAGAGAGAGAAAGGAGAGAGGGAGGCGGGAGGGAGGAGGGAGAGGGAGCGGAAGAGGAAGAGAGGGAGGAGAGAGAGAGAGAAGAGAGAGAGAGAGAGAGAGAGAGAGAGAGAGAGAGGAGAGAGAGAGAGAGAGAGAGAGAGAGAGAGAGAGAGAGAGAGAGAGAGAGAGAGAGAGAGAGAGAGAGAGAGAGAGAGAGAGAGAGAGAGAGAGGGAGAGAGAGAGAGAGAGATGAGCAGAATGAAAGAGAGAGAGGGAAAGAGGGGAGAGAGGGGGAAGGGCGGGAGGCAGGAGAGAGAGACAAGGGAAAACGGAGGAGGGAGGAAAGAGAAGAGGAGGAGAGAGAGAACGAGAAGGACGAGAGAGAGGAGAGAGGGAGAGGACGAGAGGGAGGAGAGAGAGAGGAGCGAGAGAGAGAGAGAGATGACGGAGAGGAGAGTGAAGAGTGAGAGTGTGGGAAGAGAGAGAGAGAGAGGGGGGAGGGGGGGAGGAGCGGAAGGGAGGAGGGAAGAGGGAGGGAGAGGGGAAGGGGGAGGGGCAGGGAAGGAGGGGAGGGCAGTGGCAGGGGGGGAAGGGACAGTGGTAGGGATAGAGAGGGAGAGGAGAAGGGAAGAAAGAAGCCAGCAGAGAGAGAGAGAGAGAGAGAGGAGGGAGAGAGAGAGAGGACGAGAAGAGAGGTGAGACGAGAGAAGATTAGCGAGAGAGTGACAGACCAGGGGCATCGATGACGAGAGAGACGAAAGCGACGCCGGTTGGGATGGGGGACAGAACTGAGAGGGAGACAGCGAGACAGGACGAGGAATGAAGAAGAATGAATCGAGAGAGACAGAGGAGGAGACAGAAGAGGTGCGGGGGAGCGGTGGGAGAGCGGAGAAGGAGAAGAAAGAGAATAGACAGCCAGCAAATGGAAAAAGAAGAGAGAGAGCACCGCAGAGAGCGACGTTGCTGGCAGGAGTGAACTCAACAGTACTGCAGCTACGTAATTGTTTCCTAATATCGCATAATATTTACCATTTAGGCTATGTTATCATACATAAAAAGAATAAAATATACCCCAGATAGAATCAAAAACTACCTGCAATACCACAACAGAAGCCATGATTAAAGCATTTATTCCTGCAGTTGCTCCCTAGGACCCCATTTAAAAAACTCGTATCTCCAAATTCAAACGAAAACCTTTACTTGACAATGAAACTCTACTTGCCAATGAAAACTTTTACACTTACGAATGAACTACTTTACTATTACAAATGAATAAAAAACTCTACTTTGCAACGAACTTCATACTTTACAACTAATGAAACTTACTAGCAATGAAACTCCTTTACTTACAGATGAAACTTTCCACTTTACAACGAAAACTTTTACATTAGCAATGAAACTCTTACTTGCAATTGATTAACTCTTAGTCTTACAATGGAAACTCTAACTTACAATGAAACTCTACTTGCAATGAAACCGGCGGTGGGCGTTTACTTAAAATGAAACTTTGACTTACAATGAAACTCTACTTGCAATTGAAACTTTTTCTTAAAACTCGAAACCTTTTACTTACACTGAATACTTTTACTTAAAACGAAACTTTACTTAGAATGAAACTTTACTTACTTCCTCTTCTCGTCACTGCTTCCATCATTGTCCTAGGTAAGGAACAGCTGGTCATTAGACGTCCTTAGACAGGAAACAAAAAGAATATATAAGGACTTGCATTGTTTAGGATAGGGAAAGAGGACGCCACGCATTGATTAATTGTCTGATGCTTACAATTATCACTGAAGTCTCTCTCTCTCTCTCTCTGTCTCTCTCTCTCTCACTCTCTCTCTCTCTCTCTCTCTCTCTCTCTCTCTCTCTCTCTCTCTCTCTCTCTCTCTCTCTCTCTCTCTCTCTCTCTCTCTCTCTCTCTCTCTCTCTCTCTCTCTCTCTCTCTCTCTCTCTCTCTCTCTCTCTCTCTCTCTGTCTCTCTCCTCTCTCGAAGTGAGGCAAGGGAGAGTCAAGGAAACAATAATATATACGGTGAATCGATAGGGTTTAGACATGAAGCAGAATACTTGGGGCGAAGGGGAGAGATAATGGTACAAAGGGTGTGTTAGGTGGTGAAGCAGATAAGAGGTGAAGATAGAGAAACAGGTGACGCAGTAGGCGGTGATGCAAGCGGAGGGAATCGGTTGTGAAGGGAGTGTTAAGAGGCTTCGAAGAGCGAAAGGTGAAGCACTGGGTGAGGCGTGCGAAACAGGTGTGAAAGCAACGGGGGAAAAGGGTAGTAAAGCATGTGAAGGATGGAGAAGCAAAGGGAGGGAAGGGAACGGGTAAGAGGAGAGAAGGAGAAGAGGGAAAGAGAGGAAGGACCAGAGGATAATAGATGAGACGAGAAGAAACGGAGAGAGAGAGAGAGAGAGAGAGAGAGAGAGAGAGAGAGAGAGAGAGAGAGAGAGAGAGAGAGAGAGAGAGAGAGAGAGAGAGAGAGAGAGAGAGAGAGAGAGAGTGAAAGAAAGAAAGAGGAAGAGAGAAAGAAAAAAGAGAAGGGAGAAAGAAAAGAAAGAGAGAAAGAGAGATTTCAATGATACCTTCTTAGCATCGGACAATGAACAGGTCAACTAACAGGCAGTTAACACAGGCTACACAGCAGTTAAGAGGCATCAAAAATATCTATTCAAGGCGCAACGAGAAGCTATCAAGGGAGGAACTTGGTAGAGAAATAGGCAGGGGGACACCGACAGAAACACAGTGTATCTTATCCTAGGAACATGAAGGCTGAGTTAGCCGAGGAAATTGATAAAGGCGCCGGGCAGGTAAAGGTAATATCCAATTGATCAAAAGCGTGACTGAAGCGAGAGTAAGAGCTGTCGCTGTTGTTGGTATTCACAGGCATTCGATTCTAAGAAGTGTGAAAGATCTTAAAGGTTAGAGAGGAAGTATGGAGTGATGGACGGGGTAAGTATTTTTTTCCTCTCTCCTCTCTCCTTCTCTCTGTCTGTCTCTCCCTGTCTGTCTGTTTCTCTCTCTCTCTCTCTCTGTCTCTTTCTCTCTCTCTCTCTCTCTCTCTCTCTCTCTCTCTCTCTCTCTCTCTCTCTCTCTCTCTCTTCTCTCTCTTCTCTCTCTCCGGAAGCTTAGGTGTCTAGAAAGCATTTTAGTGTCGCATATTTACCTCGGTTGCTGGGCTGACTTCACTGATGGAGAGAGAGAGAGAGAGAGAGAGAGAGAGAGAGAGAGAGAGAGAGAGAGAGAGAGAGAGAGAGAGAGAGAGAGAGAGAGAGAGAGAGAGAGCCAATCAGACACAGAGAGAAGACATCGAACAATAACTTAACCACAGTTACTGAATTCTTTTTTCTTTTCTTTTATGTGTTTTCCTACAATATAGGACAAGCCCCGTCGGCAGTTTTCCCTTTTCTCTTTCAAGCAGATCTTCAAAAGACAGGAAAATAACGTTATAAGTCTTTCCTTTTATAGAGCAGTGGGACGGTTATGAAAGATGGTCGGTTAGAAAAATGAGACCGCCGATATTTTTTGGATCCAATCTAGATGGACGACTATCTACCGAAATGTGTTTGGGTTT
>NW_020869906.1:348280-350780 GCF_003789085.1 Penaeus vannamei | reverse complement strand
TTGTTCTCTTTGTATTGTTCAAAATGGTATATTTGGCAAGATTTTTTTCTTTTTTGCTGAAACTAAGATTATATGAAGGTGATCCGTCAGTTCTCCTTTACTCAGAAAAATACTTTGTTCTGGTCAGTATCTAGAACAATAAACCTTGTATTTTGTACAAACTTGATCTTATGTGTATATTGTATTATAGAATAATTGTATTATTGAATATACGAACAAAAATTTTGCATGAAAATCTTAACATATCATAACAACTATATTTGTAAACTACTTAAATATAATTACTGAGGATATCCAGTTACAGTAAAAGGAGGTACGGAGACAGATTTCTAAGTTTTTTTGTTTTTAATTTCCAAAATTTTGACAGGGAAAACCCTCCACAAAGGTGAGGGAGAGAGAGAGGGAGAGAGAGAGAGAGAGAGAGAGAGAGAGAGAGAGAAGAGAGAGAGAGAGAGAGAGAGAGAGAGAGAGAGAGAGAGAGAGAGAGAGAGAGAGAGAGAGAGAGAAACACTGTCATGATGATGTTCCGACGAGAGAATAAAAAGATCAAATACTGTATATGGTATCAAACTCGCTGCACACAGTGTATATACATATGATAGTTTAAATGTGGTGTGCTATCTATTTTCATCCGCCTGTATTTTTATAAAGTTAGTTTTTACCTATAGAACATTAAATGAAGTTACAACAGTAATGGCAATGCATTTCAGTCTTTGACAGTTATTGTAGAAACAGAAACAATACGTTGTAAGTATAGGCAAGTTTTTGTATCTATCTTCTTTTATCAAATCACTTGAAGATGTATTATACCTTACCTATTTTCCCTTGCTTATTATATCCGTGAACAGCTGTCTTCGTTTGCCTATTTCTCGATTTTTGTTTACTTTGTTTTGCCAAATGGTATAGATAGCAAGATTATTTTCTAAATTGCTGAAACTATATATATAATATATATATATATAATATATATATATATATATATATATATATATATATATATATA
The DNA here is from genome assembly GCF_003789085.1 of Penaeus vannamei. NCBI lineage: Eukaryota > Metazoa > Arthropoda > Malacostraca > Decapoda > Penaeidae > Penaeus > Penaeus vannamei. The sequence continues at coordinate 349,777 of NW_020869906.1, read as the reverse complement.
TATATAACATTGTTGAAGTCAGTATCTAGAAAAATACGCTTAACATTTTATAAACTAATTATCTTATGTGTGTAGTATTATGGAATATGAACAATGATTTAAGCATAAAGATTATATATAACTTTACAAAATTTCCTTTATTTAACAATGATAGCTACACATACTATCATAACGGACATTATATGACAAATTACTGAGGATATCCAGTTATAGTAAAAGGATGCAATGAGGATTTTAGACTTCGAATGTTTTTTCGTTTTCCGAAATCTTAGATAGATAGATAGAGAGAGAGATAGATAGATAGATAGATAGATAGATAGATAGATAGAGAGAGAGAGATAGATAGATAGATAGATAGAGAGAAGAGAGATAGAGAAAGAGAGAAGAAGAGATAGAGAGAGAGAGAAGAGAGAAGAGAGAGAGAGAGAGAGAGAGAGAGAGAGAGAGAGAGAGAGAGATAGAGAGAAGAGAGAGGAGAGAGAGAGAGAGAGAGAAAGAGAGAGCAGAGAAGAGAGAGAGAGAAGGAGAAAAGAGAAAAGAGGAGGGAGAGAGAGAGAGAGAGAGATGAGAGAGAGAAGAGACAGAGAGATCAAGAGACGAAAGAAGAAGAAAGAGAGAGAGAGGAGAGGAGAGGGAGAGAGAGAGAGAGGAGAGAGCAGAGCAGAGAGAGGAGACGAGAGAGAGAGAGAGAGAGGAGAGCAGAAGAGAGAGAGGAGGAAAAGAGGAGAAAAGGAGAGAGAGAAGAGAAAGAAAGAAAGAAAGAGAGAGAGAGAGAGAAGAGAGGAGAGAGGAGAGAGAGAGAGAGAGAGAGGAGAGAGAAGAGAAAGAGAGAGAGAGAGAGAGAGAGAGAAGAGAGAGGAAGAGAGAGAGAGAGAGGACGAGAGAGAGAAGAGAGAGAGAACAGAGAGAGAGAGAGAGAGAAGAGAGAATCAGAAAAGAGAGAGAAGAGAGAGAGAAGAGAGGAGAGAAGAGAGGAGAGAGAGAGAGAGAGAGTTCAAAGACAATTTTATAGCATCGGAAAGATAATCAACTTTGTGAATCTGATTAAAGTCGTAGATATATACACTACTACACCTGTTACTGTCCCCGTTCTGGTCGGTAGCAGATCAGAAAACATTAACTGATAATAAGTATTCGTATAAGAGAACAGCGACCTCTCTGGCACACAAATGTATATATTTATGGTAGTATAAATATGGTGTGCTATTTATTTGGATCCTGTTGTATTTTTTATTTCTATTTATCTTTTTTTTTACTTATAGAGCACTGAATGAAGTTGGTGTGCAATCTATTTTGATTCGGCTGTATTATTTTTTATTTTTATTATTAATTATTATTATTTACTATTTATCTTTTTTTAATTATAGAGCACTGAATGAAGTTGGTGTGCAATCTATTTTGATTCGGCTGTATTTTTTACTTATATAACATTGAATGCAGTTATATCAGTAATGACAATGCATTTTAGTCTTTGACAGTTATTGTAAGAACAGAAAC
>NW_020869906.1:333968-345680 GCF_003789085.1 Penaeus vannamei | reverse complement strand
GAATTTCTCTTGCTCGTGGAGATTCTAAACAAAAAAAATGCTAATTAGCAAATATAACTTTGTAATCCAGGCGCACTTTGCAAGATAATGAAGAAAGTTGCTTCATATGGACACAGAAATTACATGGACAAAGGGAAGGAAATCTGCGTACACAGGGAAACACACATACGTAAACACACCCATACACAAAAACAAACACGCACACACAAAAGACACACAAAAACACGCAAAAAAAAAAAAAAAAAACACGCACACTTGCACACATTTCCTACCTGTCTTCGGGTAACTGCACACCACAACATCTCCGGAACGAAACTCAAAGTCCAAAACTTCTTGAAACATCCCCGACCTCAAGATGGTAACCGGGATGATGCAGCCCTTGTACCTTGAGTGCGCCAAAGAGGTTTAGAAGAACGATTATCCAGCTATCCAGGTGCATACAAGAACGACTATCCAACCATCCAGGTGCATACAAGAACGACTATCCAGCTATCCTGAACGACCTTCATTTGAATCCACATGTCCAGATGAATTAGAAGAACGACCATCACTTAAATTTAGTTATCCAGTTGAGTTAGAAAAAGGACTATCACTTAAATCCAGTTATTCAGAAGTTACAAGAACGACTTTTACTTCAATGTTTTCACGTCGAACAAATTGCAACAGGAACAACGAAGGGAAGAACAAGAAAAAACACAAACATACCTATTCGTGTGTTTTCTTGTTCTTCCCTTCTTTGTCTATGTTGCAGTTCAATGTTTATATGCAGATGAGTTGCAAGAACGACTTTTAATTCAATGTTTTTATTCAAGTGGGTTGCAAGAACGACTTTCATCTGAATCCTGTTAGCCAGATGTGTTAGAAGAACCAGAAGTTACAAAAACAACTTCCATTTCGTGGAGTTACAAAAACGATGTTAATCTACTTACTGGAGAGTCGAGATTTATTATTATTTTCAACATTTCTTTTTTGTACAAAGAAGCTTTTTTATTTCCTATTACAAAACTAAAATTAAAAGATAATGGAAACCTGAGGTAATTAATGATAGATAAATGATATAGATATCGACTAGATATAAATATCTTCATAGACAGATACAAAAATAGATATACATAGCAAATATATAAACAGACAGATACAGATATATTCATATAGATTCGAAGATATACTTACTCATAATGTTCATTCCTCGTGAGAAGACCCTCTGGCACCTGCACCAGCTTGGCACCCTCTGGCAGTGGATGCTGGCCCTCCTCCTCCATCTGACGGAAGCTGACACGAAAATAAGCTTAAGGTATATGCTGTTATATTCTTTCCGCCATAATGCAATATGATGAGCGAGTTCAACTTTAAACTGTTTCTGGGAAATGTTGGTTACGATTATTAATATTTATGAACTATTTTGGGGGTTGTCCGTCTATCTGTCTGTCTGTCTGTCCCTGTCTTTCTATGTCTGTCTGTTTATCTGTCTGTCTGTCTAGTCTGTCAGTCCGTCTGTCTGTCTGTCTAGTCAGTCTGTCTGCCTGCCTGTCTTTCTATCTGTATGTCTGTCTGTCGTGTCTCTATATCTGTCTGTCCTGTCTGTCTGTCTGTCTGCCCTGCCTGTCTTTCTATCTGTCTGTCTAGTCATCTGTCTATCTGTCTGTCTGTCTGTCTAGTTCCGTGGTTCCCAGCCGGTGGGTCGCGAAGCCTGGTGGAAAAATATCCTAAGCCAATCAGCTCGGCGTTCGTCAGAGTAAGAATACATCATGAAGTCGTGTCTGGAAGGAAGATTGCTGAATAATCAGGTAAATAAATCCTGAAAGAGCTTGCTGATTCTAATGGAGCTAGTGTGTGTGTGTGTGTGTGTGTGTTTAAAACAGGTAAATAAATCCTGAAAGAGCTTGCTGAATATCTTTTTTAAAACTTCTAATGGAGCTAGATTTTATTTCAAAGGAAATGGCTGATATCAGGAAGTCGCAGATGTTTCAAAAGTTTTCGGAAAGGGGTCGCGAGTATAAAATTGAAAACTACAATTTAACTATCTATTTTAACCCATTTCATTCATTCGTTAAATAAATACGTCTCCCACAAATCCTCTTTGCTTTATTTATTCTTCTTTCTCTTTCATTTAACCTTAATTTATTTTCCTTCTGTGTCTGCATCGGCGACTCTTGTGATTCGGAGCAGGAGCAAGCCCGTTGAGGTTATTTTTCTGAAGAGTGTGAATAGGAGTTTCAACTTTATCGGCTTAACTGCGATCTATAAACACCCAGAAGGAAGGAGATATTTCAGAAACGTATCAAATTTGGCCTTTAAAATTGGCGTGACATTACACTTTTGAAAACATAAAATATGGAAGCATTATTTTTTTTTTTCTTGGGGGGGGGGGGGCAACGTTAGCAAAATTGAGCACAAATCAGTTGCTGCGCTGGGACCCCTCCCCCCGAGATTTTTTTTTTAATAGCTATTATATAAACTTACATATTGTTACCAGAGCTATAGTGTAAAGTCTTGTTGGGAGCATATATATGCACACAAATACATGTGTGCATACGTGTGTTTGTGTGTGTGTGTATATATGTGTGTGTGTGTGTGTGTGTGTAAATGTACGTATGTATATATACTGTATATGTATGTGTGTCTGTGTTTGTGTGTGCGTGCATGCGTGCGTGCGTGGTTGAGTGTATGGGTATGCGTATATGGGTGTTTGTATTGTAATCACACACACACACATATATGTGTGTGTGTGTTTTAAAACTTATTGATGTATTTTCGAAACTAATATCAACTAGATAACAGGCAAAATAATGAAAGAAATGAAGATAATATTATCGCTCAAAACATCTATAATAAAGAGGATAAGAATGAGAACTAATAATACGGATAATAATGGCTCCAGTATCAATATTCCAATAAATAGAAGTTCCCCCTTATGATATTCCATTCTCTGGTTTCTCGTTTTCTATGAACTGCTGCCAGCTTTGCCAAAAATTCGATTTTTTTTTCTTTTTTTTGTTTTAAAAAAAATAGCTATTGTAGGAGCACTTACATATTACGACCAGAGCTATAGTGTAAAGTCTTGTGGGGAGCATACACACAAATGCATGTGTGCATACGTGTGTTTGTATATATATACATATGTGTGTGTGTGTACGTATGTATATATACTATATATGTATGTGTGTGTGTGTTTGTGTGTGCATGCATGCGTGCGTGAGTGGTTGAGTGTGTGGGTATGCGTATATGGGTGTTTGTATTGTAATCACACACACACACATATATGTGTGTATGTGTGTGTGTGTGTGTGTGTTTTATAACTTATTGATGTATTTTCGAAAATACAGGCAAAATAATGACAGAAATAAAAATATTATCACTAAAAACATCTATAATAAAGAGGATAAGAATGAGAACTATGATAATAATACGGATAGTAATGGCTCCAGTATTAATATTCAAATAAATAAAAGTTTCCCCTCATGATATTCCATTCTCTGGTTTCTCGTTTTCTATGAACTGTTGCCAGCTCTTGCCAAAAATTCGTTTTCTTTCTCTATTAAAATCTGTCGGTATTCCAAATAATGTGCTGCATAGAAGGGTTAGTATCAAAGAATACACCTTAAGACTGATCATGCTATTTCAGACCTTTTATCAATTTGATAGTTCAAGGTTAGTGACCAATCACCTCACACGAGAAGAAAAGGAATTATTTGCTTTGTGTTTCCAGTAACTTTCCAACAATCTTTTTTTTCATTAATCACACTAAACATCACTTATGAAGATAATCATCGGTGAATTAATCTACATACTAATCTATGCAACAAGGAATTGTTTTCTGGCGGTATCTACCAACCGACAGACGCTTCAACAGATAAACAGAAATGACTGTGCACATTGAAAGGAATTCAGTGTTATGTCTATTTCAACCTAATATCCAACTCCCTACTTTTCAAACTTCTTCCACTCCAACAACTACATACCCACCTTCATGTAAGAAACACGGGATTTCGTCCCCAGCCCCAAACATAGCTTTTAAAGGATATTAAAAGCGTCTGGAACTTCAAGAGACAAACTTACCTCTCAGAGCCCGGGACACACGAGTCGACACACGCTGAAGGTTACCTGTTCCACCATTCGTTTCAAACCAAAGTTTCTATTCCTTTCAACATATACTATTTGTCTCTCTTTAAAAGGAAGATCGTAAATCCACATAAACTGATTACGTTAGGGTATCGAATGGTCATCTAGACATTTAATCAGGAATTTAAATCTTATCTGTAAAGGGTGTTTGAGGTCACGTGTCCATAGCGTTCGTGGTTACATAATAACTGACAATGCATTTTACTGTTTTAAAGATAAGAGAGACTAGAGGAAACGTTTTATACATAATGTCTGTGTTTTAATTGCAATAATCCCACTTGTAATAATGTAAATGGTAAAAGTACTGATAATAACGATGATAGTATTGATAGTGATGATAAAAGTTATGATAAATATGATAATTTTCGTTGTTATGGTTGTATTTATTATCATTATTATCATTATCATTGTTATTACTGTCATCATCATCATTTGATAGTGTGATTATTATTACTACTTTTATCATCTCATTATTATTATCAATTATTTCATATTATCATTATTATTATCAGTGTCATTCGTATTATCATTAAAATTATAATCAGTACCGTTATTACCATTATCATTACTGTCACTAACATGATCATTATTTTATCTGTTATTGTCATCATCATATTGTTTTGTTGCTGTCATTAGAAACTTCTCTACATCTCTTTAACTTTTATTATCTTTATGATCGTAAGAACGATTGTTTTTCTTAGTATATTCATTGCTGACATTGCGTCCACTGTGATTATTTTCACTTCATTAGCGATATCAGTATAATCATCTTTAATGCTACTGATTCAACGAAACTTTTACAATCGCCCTTTTCCCTGTCGGAGAATAAAAGAAAAATTGATATTCATATTTGTTTATTTATAATCTGAAACAAATATGGAAACAAAAAAGGCAATAGATTAACAAAACAAAAAATATATTCTTTCTCTTCTCTTCCTCCATCTCTTCTCTCTTCTCCCCTCTTCTTTTTTCTCTCTCTTTTTTTCTCTCCTCCTCCTCCTCCTCCTCCCACCTCTCCTCTCCTCTTCCCTCCACTCCTCGCTCACTCCCTCGCCTCCCCGGACGTGAACGTGAAGCGAAAATCGGAGTGTGCCAAGTGCCTGTCTTCCCACCGCTGGAAGGCCTCGATCTGCTCGGCGCTGAGACTCTCCTCCATCCGCCGACCTTTCCTGTGGGAGAGAGGGCGAGGTCGTCGTTTTTTTTAGTTCTTTCTGTTTTTCTTTCTTTGTTTGTTTCTGTTCTGTTCGCGGTGTATTTGTTTGTGCATGTGGTGGGGTTGTGGTATGTGTGTGTTTTTGTGAAAGTCTGTTTTGGGAAAGTAATGGAAAGAGTAATTCTATATCGAATGTTTATCAAAGATTATTGTTGTGTATCTGTCCAACGTGTGCTAAAATTAACAAACACAATACTTGTATCTCTCTCTCTCTCTCTCTCTCTCTCTCTCTCTCTCTCTCTCTCTCTCTCTCTCTCTCTTCTCTCTCTCTCTCTCTCTCTCTCTCTCTCTCTCTCTCTCTCTCTCTCTCTCTCTCTCTCTCTCTCCCTCTCTCTCTCTCTCTCTCTCTCTCTCTCTCTCTCTCTCTCTCTCCCTCTCCTCTCTCCCTCCTCTCCCTCCCCCCTCACCTTTCCTGAGGAAGCTCCCCTTGTCCTTGTGGCAGAATCCCGAGTCCTTCCAGTGCTCGTAGTTGACGCTCGGGTTGGAGGCCATGGAGGCGAAGGAGGTGCAGGCGGCCACGTACTCCAGCTGCTCCTCGCTCGCCTCCACCTGGGTCACACGGGTCAAAGGGGAAGGTTATCACATAAGGGTCAAAAGGAGGTCAGACGAGAATGTTAACTTCTCACTTTATCGAACTGATAGCTAAATAAACAATTAAGTAGCAAAGATAAATTAAAAACGAAGGATAATATAAAACAAAATAGAAAACGGACTCGCCTGGAGGAAGTGGGCGAAGTAACAAAAATAAATAATGAAAAAAATTGAAGAAAAAAAGAATAAATAATGAAAGAAAATGACAGAAAAACGGACTCGCTGGAGGAAAAGAAATAATGAAAGAAAATTAAAAAGCCACAATAAACTCGCCTGGAGGAATAAGCGACAGACAGAAAAAGGACTCGCCTGGAGGAAGTGGGCGATCCTGCGAATGGCCTTGAGCGCGTCCTGGTGCAGCTCCTCGTAGGTGACGAAGAGGAGGTTGGGGTCCCGACGCGCCTCCCAGAAGCCCAGGACGTGGGGCATGAAGGGGCTGTACATCGCTGGGGCGTAATTAAATATTAGAATAGTAGTAATAATGATAGCTAGGGCTGTAGTAGTAATAGTGATGATTATGGTGATGATAGTGGTGGTGATGATGATGATGAGGTGACTATGGTGATGTTAAAAATGGTAATAGTAGAAGTTATAATGGATAAAATGGTGATTAGTTTAAATATCAAGTGGAACAAATACATGTCCTTTTTCACGCATGAAATATCTGGATGGAGCAATTTTTCAATCATTTTATTAAAAGTAATTGATGTCTGAATCATATTTCTATCGTTTCTGCAAATGAAAATTCTAATGAATTGTACCATTAGTGGTGAATTTCACACACGAGTTAGCAATACACAGAAATTTCATCAAAATGACAATGGGGATACAGTAAGGCTTAAATTTTGCATAAAGACTATAGACGTTTTTATTTAATTTCTTTGTTTAGATGAAGACAGCAGTCGTATATAATATAAAGATTTTGCATAAAAACTAAACATTATGTTATTTTATTTTTTACATGAGGACAGCAGTCGCATATAATATATAATAATTCACCTTTGTCTTCGAGGAATAACTCGACGTAATCCGACAAAGTGCCTTTGAAGGAAGCCACAGTCAGCAGCTGAGTGAAGTGGTAGTAAGACACGGCCGTGTCACGTGGGTTTCGGGTCACGTAGTCACGTAGATCATCTGCCGAGGTCAAGGGTCATGAGGGTGAGAAAGGCTAGCAGATTTTATTGCCTAGTGATAACTATGATGATAGCAGCATTAACAGGGTTGATATTAATAACAATAACGATGATAATAGTGGTGATAGTAATAACAAGGATAATGATAATGAGAGGAATAATGATAATGATAAAGAGTAAAAATGATAATAATAAATGATTTAGCTAAGATGATAATAGAATTGAGGTTTCCTTCCCCTCTCCCTCCCATAACAGATCCTTACCGACTGACCTTGGCTCCCGACGAAGCGAAGGACTTCGGCAGGAGATGGCGAGGCAGGTGCGTCTTGATGCACCGCGGTCCCTCCATGGCTGCCACCGCCCTCACGCCCGGGAACGGGAACTCCAGGAATGGGAATCGGGTCTCCAGAGTGCCATCCTCAGGTTTGGACTTCTGGCACCCGTGGGTCAGCATGTACACGATCTCCTGCGTCCAGGTTGTGCCTTAGGGAAAGGACGTGGAAATGAGGAGGCCTGACCATCTATGACACTTTTTAGTCGCCACGGGAGTCATAGGGGCGGGGCCAAGGATTAGAAGTTTCGAGTCATATATAAATAACTTTCTAAAAAGTGTAATAAAGGAAGTTATTCAAGGAAACTTACTTAACTACGGTCGAAGTCGAAAAAAAGCGTGGGTAGAGAGACCATTTCAATACGCATATGTCTATTCAAAGTAACTAATTAGTTACTGAAATTGATTTATTTTTCTTAAACAGCTTGCATATTTACTCAAATTGATTTTTTTTTTTTTTTCTTTATCTCTCTCTCTCTCTCTCTCTCTCTCTCTCTCTCTCTCTCTCTCTCTCTCTCTCTCTCTCTCTCTCTCTCTCTCTCTCTCTCTCTCTCTCTCTCTTTTATCTTTACCGCAAATATATATTTTCAGTAAATCGTGTAAACCTCTGCCTTATGTAAACAAACTTTACACTCCAGTCACTTCCTATCAACTTATCAGTACGGTAGAGAGAATACGAATCATATATGAGTGAATTATTCAAGACCACATAGTTTACATTTACTCATGCTTATGAGATTAAAATACGGTATCTGTGTTGCTGAGTAATATTGTGCATTATGAATAGGGTTCCCCAAGTCACTAAGCAATGGTTCAAAGCAAATGTAGTTAAACTGTACGATTGAAATGTCAAGCTTGTTTTATTCCTGTTTTATTTTCTTTTGAATTTCTCTCTCTGACCCAACACGTATTATTGACTTTCTATATTTTTTCTATTTTGTATTTTTGTAATATAATACACAGTTGTCCATTGTTAATGTGAATCTGGTAAAGAATTCATATTAGGGATATGTATACATTACCTTCGTGTCCATTATAAAATCTGATTATTTTGACTGAATAAAAAAAAAAAAAAAAAAAAAAAAAAAAAAAAAATCTTATATTACCTGTCTTTGGAAAGCTGCCAACGATGACGTCAGTGGAACGAAACTCGAAATTCATGACCTCCTCGAACATTCCAGATCTCAAGATTGTTCCTGGGAAAACACATCCTTTGTACCTGTGTTGAAGATGTTGAAACAGATTACTTTATAATCTGGTTATGTGCTGTGTTAAAACTCGACATTATCTGTCTTTTCTTATCTCTCTAATATCTCTGCTTATATAAACAGTCTCTCCATCTATCTCTATACATCTATTAGCCCAAGGTACTTAACACAAACAAAGTACTTTTTGATATAATAATAAAGTACATTATTGTTATAATGTACCTTGTTCTAAGTGTATGTCTATTTAACTATCCCAATGCTACATCAGGCTGTAAATTCCATCAGTTCTTCACAAGGAGCCATTTTCCGGATCCCGCGACGGACACGGACCAAGGACAGACACGGACGGATCCCAAGACTCACAGGTAATGGGCGTCGTTCGCCAGCAGTCCCTCGGGCAGAGGCACCGGCGTCGTTCCTTCCGGCGGAGGGTGCTCTCGCTCGGCCACCTCCAGGCTGGCTGCGTTGGCGTCCGTCATTGTGGCTGAAAGATTCACTTGTAGGATATTAAATGGATATTTGATTGCGTTTGCGACACACATACACGCAGACACACACACACACACACACACACACAGACACAACACACACACACACACACACACACACACACACACACACACACACGCACAGACACACACACACAAACACACACGCACACACAAACACACACACACAAACACACACACACAACCAAACACAAACAACACACGCACAAACACACACACACACAAAACACACACACAACACTCATTCACACGCGCACACACACAAACACACGCACACACACATACACACAAAAAACACACGCACAAATACACACACACAAAAACACACACGCACAAACACACACACGCACAAAAACACACACACACACACACACACACACGTGCACGCACGCACGCACGCAAACACACACACACACACACAAACATAAACACACATGCACAAACACACACACACACACACACAAACACACACGCACAAAAACACACACACACACACACAAACACACACGCACAAAAAAAACACACACAACGTGCACGCACGCACACGCACACAACACACACACAAACACAACACACTTACACACACGAACAAACACAACACACACAACAAACACACACATAACACACACACACACACACAAACACCACACAAATACACACACCACACACACACACAACACACCACAACACGCACACACACCACACAACACACACACACACACACACAGACACCACACACACACACCACGCACAAAAACACACACACCACACACACACAAACACACACACACAAAAAACACACACACGCACACACACACACACACACACACACTACAACACCACACGCACACACACACACACAAACAACACACACGCACACACACACACACACACCACACACACACCTAAAGCTAAAGTGCTTCCCTATGAACCTTCCTCTTTCCTCTCTCCTTCCCGTCCCGCAGCGCCTGGGATCCCAAAGAGTCGCCTGAGAAGGAACACGAGCGTCTTGGCGTAACTTTCGTCCCAATTAAACCCTAAAGGAAGTTCTTTCAGCTGAATGAATTCCAAAGAGAACAGTGTCTTGTTCTCTCTTTTGGTTTTTGTTCTTCATCTTGTTCTTTGTTTTCTGTTTCTCTTATATATATATAATATATATATATATATATATATATATATATATATATATATATATATTTTTAATATATACATTATATATATATATTATATATATAAATATATATATATATATTATATATATATTATATATATATATATATATTATATATGTATGTACAATAAAATATATATATAATATATATATAATATATTACATAGATAGATAGAGTAGTGTGTATATGTATATAATATATATACATATATATATTTGATGCATACATGTATACACACGCAAACTTCCATAGATATTCACACACATACACCTCATGCTTACCTATACACTGTATCAATTCAACACGGAAGAATATTTTTCTCCTTACCCAATGTCGACGGAAAGAATCACAAACAACAAAGAAATTGCTCTTGTTTTGCAAGTTTTTTTTCCGACAATTTTTCCACGGAGACAAACTATCGCTTGTAATCCTAGTTAATTACAGGCCATTACAGGCTCTTTTAAAATCGAAAATTAATCCTATAGACGGTGCACTTTGATCAGTTAAATCCAGATTACATAATATCACAATGCAGCTTCATCGTAGCGTGTAGAGGAAATTAGCACACTTTATCACTTTATTTACAGCACCTGAGGTATGTCACGGATATCAGTGTCTTTTTATGGTTATTCCCGTTACACAGAGTTACTATGGTTACCAATTTTCTTGAAAGTTTACCTGTGTCTTCGTAATTAGTTTTGTGTTGGTATTTAAGGTTCGATGATGTGCATATGGACAAAATACCATAATGGTATATATATGTATATGTATACATAGATAAAAAAATATAGATATTGAAATAGAGAGAAAGAGAGAGGGGAGAGGCAGAGAGTGTGAGATAAAGAGAGAGAGATAGGGGAAGAACAAGAAAGAGCAGAAATATATGTATAGAGAGCGAAAGAGCGTGATAAATCGATAAGCACAGAGACAGAGAGAGAGAGAGAGAGAGAGAGAGAGAGAGAGAGAGAGAGAGAGAGAGAGAGAGTCCCTAAACTAACTTCCTACCTCTATAGATGTCCAGGATAGAGTGACTGTTTCTCAGACTATACTATCTCAAGGTCACGTTATGATAACGCTGTTGCCATACATTGTGTTGCGTTAAGGATGGTACTTTCACCTCATCGTCCCGTTCTTATCTTCACTTTTTTCTACCTTGTATATAATCTTTTGTCACTCTACCCTTTTTATGCATAGCTTTACTGATGTCTTTCATTCTCTCCCTCTCTCTCTCTCTCTCTCTCTCTCTCTCTCTCTCTCTCTCTCTCTCTCTCTCTCTCTCTCTCTCTCTCTCTCTCTCTCTCTCTCTCTCTCTCTCTCTCTCTCTCTCTCTCTCTCTCTCTCTCTCTCTCTCTCTCTCTCTCTCTCTCTCTCCAGCAGTCTTCAAGCTATACCATGCTCGGAATATCAAACAACAAACTAGCATAAATACCAAC
>NW_020869906.1:321468-323968 GCF_003789085.1 Penaeus vannamei | reverse complement strand
TCTCTCTCTCTCTCTATCTATCTATCTATTCTCTCTCTCTCTCTCTCTCTCTCTACTCTCTCTCTCTCTCTCTCTCTCTCTCTCTCTCTCTCTCTCTCTCTCTCTCTCTCTCTCTCTCTCTCTCTCTCTCTCTCTCTCTCTCTCTCTCTCTCTCTCTCTCTCTCTCTTTCTCCTATGGTAGTTGACTCCACCTTATTTAAGCGAACAAGGTCGTGCGCCAGATGTTCGCGTACGTAGACTCGTTTCCTCGTTAAATGTCGTCTGCCTCAATTAGCGATAATTTAAAAATACGAATTTATAATGAGATTGCCGGGTTAAAAGAAAAATAAAAGGAGGTTCATTACAGAAAAATACGTATAAAAGATTATGAACATAAAAAGAGAGGAACGTATATGCAGGAATTCAAATAAACGATGTGATTGATGTCCGTGGGCTAGCCGAAGGGTTTGGCGCCAAATGCTCGTTAACAATTTTCCTTCACTCTTGCCCGGCGCCATCTTGAAAAGCGCCTAACTTACGAGGGCGACCTCCATCGAGCGGGACATCGGGGTGTCGTCAGCTCGCAATACTGGGCCATCTCTCCTCGCATTATAATAAAATGTCCAGGGCGTCGCCATCGTCCTTCTCCAGCGCCTCCGTCAGGTACTCCCTTCTGCAGCGCCTCCGTCAGTGCCTCCGTCGGGATCCTCGCGCCCTGGTCCAAATTTCGCTTTTCCTCTCGGGGCTTTTTAGGTGTGTGGGCGGGGTGGGGGGGGGGTGTCGGTGATGCTGAGCGGGTGTGGGCGGTTAAAAGAGGCAGAAAGAGCGGCAGCCCACTACGTTTTTTCGGTGGTGATGAGCGGGTGTAAAGAGGCAGTTTCTTTCTCATTTCTCATTTTTCCTTCAGTATCTTTCATTTTTTGTTTTCCTTTGATTTTTAATTCTTCTTCGATTTCTTTAAGTTCATATTGGTGAATTTGCAAGTCTATTCAAATGATCCTTACTTTCAAAAGTGAAGCGAACTGAATCCAACCTGTAATATATTAATAAAATGACGCAATGTATCTTTCAATGAGATAAGATTACAGGAGAAAAAAACAGCATTAACTCCACCTGTGATGTAATTACACTAATATCAACATTTCCTGGCGATTCCGGCTTCGGATTGTACGAATTATAAGCAACATTTCCGGTGGCAAAACCTGTCACGTGATCGGTGGCGAGACAGGCCGCTAAGCTCCGCCCATTCCTGTGACGTAATCGGAGTGGCCGCGGTTGACGGTTGGCTGTTTTACTGTAATGCATTATTTTTTCGACAGGTATACAGTATTTTGGAATTTGATATCTAATATGGCTTTTGATATCTTGTGGTGTGTTGTACTGTTACAGAAATAGCTAAAGTAAATATGAATTTGCAAGGAAATAATTAAGATAAGAAGAATGCAAATCGGTAACTGTTTCCCGCCAATCGCGTGAGAGGTGTCGCGTTTTCCGTAACCTTCGGAAAAGACGGCATATGATTTAAGTAAACATCCATTGACCGCCGTCGGTACAGAGATGGCGCTGCAATATCTGCAACGGAGCTTTCGCAACAGAATTTGGGGAAATAGTGTCTCCTTTATTGAAGTCAGTAGCAATGATAACATTAAAGTCGTGAAATGAAAACGAAGCTGACGAGGTTTGCCAGTTTGTCTACAGTAATTAAGAAACAGAGACAACCCTTTTCTTCAAGAGAAGTAAGACATTTTCGTATCAATTCCAGCTGTTTCTTGCAGGAAAATCGTCGAAAGCAAAACTTTTTCTCGCAATTAAAAAAAAAACTATATCACTTTTAGGTAAAGGATAGAATGAATAACCACGTGAATTAGCTTAGAGTTAGTGATGGATTAGCATGTATAAACAAGGGAACAGTTATTGTATGTAAAAATTATACCACTTGACCACTGCTAACAGAGGTACAATTCGATAGATATTGCTTGAAAGATTGATGCTGCAAGTATTATCGTTCTTGGCATATTAATGTCAAGGCATGTGGCATGGATGACTATTTAGCATCATCTGCCTCAAGGGATTAATTGTGAAATGTAATAAACCTAATGACTGGAGGACTTTGAGAGAAAAAAAGATAAATAAGAAATTATGTGTATTCTTGATTCCTACCAAGTGAGAAACTACTATTGTGCAATAAATAAATAAATGCCATTAGGACACTCATGCTTTTGTTTGTTAAATGTGTTTGGGCTATACTGTATAACTCGGGAAAAAAAGTAGTTCCTGTTTCACCTTTATTTATTGATATACACAATCGCATGAAAAAAAAAAAAAAAATAGATATGAGGAAACTTTCCCCAATATACGGCTCTGATCAGTCTTTCAAAACGGAAGGGAAGATATTCATAGGAAACCTGAGGTGCATGAATATGCGTCTCCCATTTCAAACACAATTCAGCATCGTTTTCATCATTCTGAGGCCTGTGTGTGTGATTGGATGTATGTATATATGTGTGTGTGTGTGTGTGTG
>NW_020869906.1:311468-316468 GCF_003789085.1 Penaeus vannamei | reverse complement strand
ATCACCATTATCCTTTTTACTATTCTTATGATCATCATCATTATCATTATCATCATCATTCTTTTACCATCACTATTACCATCAACATTGCTGCCATCGCATCACCATTATCATTATTATCGTTATTATCTCCTTTTCCTTTTCTTCAGGTGACTGCTGCTGTGAGGAATCTTATAACAACAAAGAGGAAGAAAAGAGAAAGAGAAGACAACAAGATGCTGTCGTGTCTTCACAACCCACTAGCAATGGTGATTATAAACATTTATTGGCACAACTGCTGTTGTTATTGTCCATGCCATATAAACGATGAAAATATAAGTATGATAGATAGATAGATAGACAGACAGACAGACAGATAGATGTAGATATGGTAATAATAATAACAACAACAATAATAATAACCAAAAATATGTGAATATAATATCATGGAAATTTAAAGGAAAAAAAAAAGTCCATTGGCGTCTTCTTGTCTTTCTTTCACTATATTAATCTGTGAATAAAACAAAGTAATGTGTGCGCAAAGATAAGAGGAAACGGGGACAAAGATAAGCAATTTCATTTGTTATTGTGGCTGTTTTCTCCTGTCTCTTTGAACTTAAATTGAGTTTCGAGACCTTTATGTGGTCAGTCTTTGGGATTAAAAAGATTTGGGGGATCTTATATTACATTGAAAAATCTTGTATTAATATTTAGTGATTTTGCTAAGCGATTTTTTATGTGATTCCGTATTATTAGTTTAGAAATAGCATATGGAAGTATAGAAACAATGATAATGAATTTTGTTTGAGATGACGCATCAGTCCTTAGTCATAAGTAGTTCATAAGTAAATAATCTACAGCTCATTTTCTCTGTAGATATTTATAGGTTATCTCTCTGTTTACTCCTTTCACATGTCTGTTTCTGCTTTTTTTCAGATCCGACTAGAAGATCACTAGTATGACATCTATACGGAGAACTCTTTGTATTATTAGTTTAAAATGATGTAAATAGCAATAAAATCTATTTATCATATAAAGGTGTTGATTCGACTATCCTCCTCTTTCAATAAATAAGGAGATAAATAGAAAAGATAAATAAGCAAAAAAATCTTTTAAAATATGAGAAAATGAACGAAATTGGGAACGTGGAAGTCCACAGGTTCAATAATCCTGTTAATCTTTTCATCCTTTATCTCTTTCATCTGGTCTTTGATCAGGGGGAAATGTCGGGATTCCTGGAGAGAATTTTCTTTGGGGGAAAATATGGAATTTCGCCCTAGATTGTCGTTCGCTAGAGGGCTGCCTGTCCTCAAATAGAAAATCTATTGACTTGTGTATCCTGATTTAAACCACCTTCTTGCCCGGAAAAAATAATGTTCATTGTAGTATTGTTTTGTGAAATGTATCTACACATAGGTGGCTCTGCAAGTACTCAGTCAGCAAATACAAATAGTAGTTTATGAGCATTCTTTGTTACTTGTAATGGTTATTGTCATAGATATAATTATTACAATAATTAGTAATCCTAACTGCAAATTCTTAACAAAATTAGATATTTATTGGGAATGTGGGAATCTTTGGGAGAATTACAATTATCTGATTCTTTCTCTTATACCTTGCTTATAACATGATATCAGTCTGACAAAATAAACTAATGTGTTTTACTATCCGTTGATATGCTTTTAGCCACTTTTTCCACTTGGATCTAAGGGGAATATGCAAGCAATGCTATACCTACAGGAAGAAAATAATATCACGAAAAAAGAGAATTCTGCATGAAAGATATTAATAAATAATCAACACCTGGCTTAATCTAACAAGTTTTTCCCCTTTGTTATAAGCTGCAATAACTCAATATAACCATTATTCCGTTATAAGGGAAGAGGCTTAGAGGCTAGTGCATCCTTAGGTGAATCTGCTCAGAGAATTTAATGGTTCTCTGTCTGGCTTGACCTCGCTTGGATCATGGCCAAAGGATGGGAAGCAGTAGTAGGTGAATTTTTTTACTGTCCTTGTCTCTCTCTCTCTCGAGCTCTGGAGGGGTCAATGTTGCTGGTCATGTGATCATCATGTGGTTCAGGGTCTGCAGCATGTCCAGCGGGCCACATAGTCTGGCATCATAGGCACACAATCAAAATCATATTAAGAGATAGACAGGCGTGTGTGTGTGTGTGTGTGTAAGTATATATATATATATATATATATATATATATATATTAATATATATATATATATATATATATATATATATATATATATATATATATATATATATATATATATATATATATTATATATATATATATATATATATATACATAAGATAGATAGGTAGATAAATATAGATAGATTCATATATTTATGAATATACCTATAATATTTATACATATATATATATATAATATATATATATATATATATATACTACACACACACACACACACACACACACACACACACACAACACATATATATATATAATATATATATATATATATATATATATATATATATATATATATATATATATATATAAATCTATGTATATATATGTGCATACATATGTGTATATATATAAATATATATATATATATATATATATATATATAGAGAGAGAGAGAGAGAGAGAGAGAGAGAGAGAGAGAGAGAGAGAGAGAGAGAGAGAGAGAGAGGAGAGCGAATGAGTTACACGCAGGAATGGTATAGAATACACACACCCACACTGAGACCATCAACCAGAGATCGAGGTAGAGATGAACCGAGCCAGATAACGTAGACAGAGAGCCAGAGTAACAGAAGGGACAGACAGATAATTTCTGTTATTTCTAATTTTGATCGCATATAATCCCCATTTTCTTCTATAATTGCTTTCGTATCCCCTTTATTCTGCTGTTGATTGCCCGCTCTATTAAGCAGTTGTAAATGGGAAACCTTTGGGAGTCAATTAACATGCTTTATAATAAAAGGGTGTGTGTGCGTGTGTGTGTGGTGTGTGTGGTGTGTGTGTGTGTGTGTGTGTGTGTGGTGTGTGTGTGTGTGTGTGTGTGTGTGTGTGTGGTGTGTGTGTGGTGCGTGTGGCATGTGCGTTGTGTGTGTGTGTTGAACGTGTAATAGAGAGATAGAGGGAGGGGGAGTATGTCTGTATGTTGAAAAGAGTGTGTATATGTATGTGTTACTGTATCATCTTACTGTGTGTATGCTTTACGTGTCTCAGTGTGATTAAGCAGATTATCTAAAAAAAAAAAAAAAAAAAAAAAAAAAAAAAAAACGGCCATTTTTCCTTTAAAGAACACTTTAAAAAAAACAGCCCTACAAAATATTGTAAAATACGCATAAAACAGGATATTACACGCCAACATGGAGAATTGATTTTAAAAAAACTAAATCAAAACAGGGATATACCTGCGAGTAGGATTATCACCACACAAAAAAAAAGATACATAACAAAATGGCAAAGCAAACCGTTAATCATGAAAACGCTAAACTGATAAAACAGAAAAAAAAAAAAAAATTATACAATCGCTGATGTCGACACGGACTTTCCAGCATTGAAATCAGCATAAATATTTCCGCCTTTCTTATATGCGTCACTTCCTCTTACGAGACGAGATAAGGAAAAAAAATAGTAAGGTAAGTGCTATAAACTTTTATGAATTAACTTATCCTTGTTCAGTTTTTCTACATTAGGAGAGTGGAGCATTCGTCGTAAGAAAATTGAAAGGGATGTGGTAGAGTGTGTTTACGTATATATATATATATATATATATATAATATATATATATATATATATATATATATATATATATTATATATATATATATATATCGAGTCTATCTATCTGTCTGTCTATCTATCTGTCTGTCTTTCTGTCTTTCTACCTATCTATCTGTCTATCTATCTGTCCGTCTTTCTATCTATCTATCTGTCTCTATCCATCCATCTGTCTGTCTGTCTATTTATTTATCTGTCTTTCTATCCATCTTTTATCTGTCTTTCTATCTATCCATCTGTTTGTCTATCCATCTCTCTCTCTCTACATATATACAAGTTCAGTATATATATTTCCGTACGTATCAACGCATTCCCTGAATCCTTATCTCCAGTCTTCACTTCCACCCTATCCCCCCCCCCGTTATCTCCCCTTATCTCTCCCTATATAAAGAAACTAGCCCACAGTCTCGACGTAGAAACCACAGCAGGCGGTCTGGCAGAAACCATACGCGATGTGTGAGCTTTTTGAATGCTTGTGTCTTGTCTTCAGTGACGGATGCATGGAAGGCTGTTGTATGATAGGTCGACTCTGTGATATACTGCGGTGTGATTTTAACCCTTGTTGCTGTTGCTGCAAAGGAAAGCGCAGAAAGAGTAATAGTTGTGGAATTTTGTTATTGTTATGGTTATTCTCATCAGCATTGTGGATATTATTGTTACTATGATTGTAGTTGTAGTATCATTATCGATGCCATCATTATTTCATTATCATTATTATCACCATCTTCATCATCATCGTCATCATCATTATCACTATTATCATTGTCATCACTATCAATACCATTATTATGTAAGCTATAAAAGCTGTAGTATCATTACATTTATTATCATCATAATATTATTATTATTACTATCATCATTATTACTACCATCACTATCATCATTGATAGCATTATTATTATTATTACTGTCATTATCATCATTATTATCTTAACTGTTATGATGATTATCATTATCATTATGAGTTTTGTCAACATGATAATTTTGTTATCATCATCACTATCATTATCATTAATAGCATTATTATCATTACTATTATTAGCATTATTATCATATTATTATTATCATTATTATTATTATCACTACTTTGATCATTATCATTATTGTTATTGCTCTCATTCTCATTATTATCATCATCATCAATATTATCATTTTTGTTAGTGCTATTGTTATTAAATATTGTTGTTATCATTATTAATGTGATGTTTTAATACCATTTGTAGAGTCACTGTATGAATATAACTTTGTGC
>NW_020869906.1:303968-308968 GCF_003789085.1 Penaeus vannamei | reverse complement strand
TCGAACCTCTTTGACCTTAGGTGAATGCCTTTCGGGTGACCTGCATCTCCCCCTCGAGCAAGCCCTGCGAACTCAACCCCCTCTGCCACGGCCGGATGCATCTGACACTCCAGAGGGCGGAAGCATGTTCTACCCCCGTGGGGAGCCGCCGCATAAAAGGACACTTCTCATCACACGGAGCGAGAGAGAGACAACGGACAGACGACGACACACAGGGTCTAGCTCGTCACCTATCCGCCCTCGGCACCCTGAAAGACAGGGGGTTTATTGGGATCTTATATCTACCTTCAGTAATAAACCTACAATTCAGGATCTCTCATTCACATCCACTATGGTCACCCTTTTTCGTTCATATCTGGTGCCAAACGGTGGTCCTACGTTCATAACTGAAGCCAGCGGTGCTCCCTACCTTCACAATAAACCTAATGACAGTAAGAGTGAAAATGATAATAGAGAGAAAGGAGCGGGGAGAGGGTAGGAGAGAGTGAGTGAGAGAGGAAATATCCGTTTTCATTAATCCTTTCATTCTACTTCCTTATCTTTTCATCCCCATTTTTTTTTTTTTTTTTTTTTTTTAATGAATCAGACATCAGCTATCTTTATCTCACAACACTCTTCCAATCTCTCTCCTTATCTCTCTCTAAAAATACACTGGCCTTCCACCGTGACCAATGCCAGTGTGCAGGTAGACCAACAAACGCAATGTGCGAAGTTATATTCGAAGTTATAGTGGAATGTTTCTGCGAAGTGCTCTGTGCACACCTGTGCGGACATGTTTGCAGTGAGTATACGCGTGTGTGTGCGAGTTCGTTTGAGACACTCTGAGGATTGAAGGGAGAGTGAATGTAAATAAAAGGAATTGGGGAGCTTTTACTGCCACTCAAAGGTATCTTAAGAACGGATGTGGTATTTAGAGAGAGAAGTGTATGCTTCAGAGAAACGTTTTAGTGTGTGGGAGTGAAGGAGGCAGAGGTATTGCTCTCGTAGGGTCTGGATGCGGGATATGTACTGTGCAGTCACGAGCGAGAAATTCTGTAAAACGTGTTTCATATCCGGTCTCGGAATAGCTAAGTAAGGTGTTCCATTGGGTTTGGCGAGAATGGTTTCAAGACATCAGTGAAAATAAATAAATATTGCATCTCAATATTTGATTAAAGTTTGTCTTCTTTTCCCTCTCATGTTATTCTTTCTTTCTATTACCTGACCGCAAACAAAATTGTTTTAGGGTCTCTGCGTAGGTCGATAATCATAGCTCTGCTAATTATTTCACCTAGCACAAATGGCCACAGGATTAGCATAAAACAAGACTGGAGTAATTATGTGTGCAGTCTTCCTCCCACAACACTAAGAGAAACAGAAAAGCAGATAGAGCCCGCGGGAGTCATATTTTAGGCAAGTAATCCACGCGAATCCGGATGATGAATCCTGTTACACGAACGCCATCTCCGGGGCAGCAAGACCGAGATAACACTAATAAAAGTGTCTGTAATATTAGCATGTGACTTATACCGTTATTACTGGAAGTTCTAGAATGATATTGGGAAAATTATTATCATTTTGCTAGCATTATTAGTAGTACTACTATTATCATTATCATTATCATCATCATTATTATTAATATTTTCATTGTTATCATTATCATCACTATTTTTTATTATCTTTATAATTACTGTTGTTGTTACCATCTCCAGGACAGGAAGACAAATGATAGCGATAAAAATTTTAGAATTAGCAAATAACTCAAGGCATAATTACAAGAAGTTCAAAAAGTAATATCACTGGTTATTAGCAGTTGTACATAACCAATTGCATCAGTGGTACGCAAGTAATGTTGTGATTGTTGTTTTATATCTTTATTATTATTTTGTTATTAGTATTAGTATTACTGTTGTTGTTATTACCATTATCATTATCAACCTTATGATTATTATCATTATTATTGTAGCTGTTGTTGTTATCTTTAATAGTAATAGCTTCATTGTCATTCGCATCATTTTCATCAATAGTAATACCATCATCATCATAAGTATTGTTATGATCCACGATATATATATATTATCATTATTATTGTTATTGCTATCATCAATTTTACTATAAGCATTTTTTTATTTTTTTGTTTTTTGTCATCATTGTTTTTATAATCAATAGCAGAGGCAGTAGTAGTGTATTTATAATCATTATTATCACATATATTATCATATTATTATTACCATTATTATTATCATTATTATTATTATTATATTATTATTATTATTATTATTATTATTATTTATATTATTATTATATTAGATTATTATTATTATTATTATTATTATTATTGGTACTATTATTATTATCATCATTCATTATATTGATATTATTGATATTGGATATTATTATTATTATTTATTATTATTATTATAATATAATATCATTACCACATTGTATTATCATTATTATCATAATTGATCATTTTGTTATGTTATTTTTATTATTGCATTGTTGATTATTGTTTATGTATTACCATTATTACCTTTGTGTTTGTTGTTTTGTTGATCTCGTTTTGTTATGTTGTTGTTTTGTTGTTGTTTTGTTGATGTTGATGTTTAGTTATTGTTTTGTTGTTATTATCATTACCACTGTTACTTCTGCTATTATCATCTTTACTATTACCATTTTCATTAACAGTTTTATTGTAGTTATTTTCTTGGTTATTTTTCACCCATTTTTGTTGATAAAATTGTTGATATCATTATTTTCCTTACCACTATTATTAGTAGTAGTATAACCACTTTTATTATGATTTTCATCATTATCATGATTATTGTCGTTATTATTATTATTATTAATGATTTATATTACGACTATTCTCCTACTACTTTTATCATTACTTCATCATCATAATATTATCACTAGAACTATCATTAACAAATCATTATTACTATCATCATTATATTAACTGGATGTTCTTCTGTGTTCAAGGTGACTGTTGTGACGACTCTGAAGATAATGAACAAACGACTGGCCAAGTTAACGTCGTTTCTAGTCAGCCAACGAATGGTGTTACATAATACGTTTTCTTCTTGCCTTGAGATTCCCGTTTTCTTTACATCATTTTTTTTTCCTTTTCTGATTGAAGTCATCAGTAACATTGTTTAAATAATTATTGTTGTTCATTTCAGCTTAGATGTAACTGGAGTTTACTGAAATTTTGTCTCAGTTGTATGATAGAAAGATACGTGAATTCAAATATAAATAAATAATTAAAATTGAATTATTCAGATTTCTTTTACAGTTGTATGATAGAAAGATACGTGAATTCAAATATACACACTATATTATTACAGATAAATATTAACTTCACTTTTTAAGACTACATATTAGGCAACGTTAAAAGCTTTAATTGGATATCTATATTCTTTAAAAGGTGCTTCGTAATCAGGTTTAGCCTAAAGTCTATTTGGGCATTTTCAAAAGATCTGTAAACAAGTGCACACAAACGTACACAAAACGTTTATGCAAAATACACACATTTTCCATAATGTATTGAAATCATTTCCTTTCATGTTTTCCGCTTCTCTCGTCGAAAAAAAGTTTTTTCTTGAATTTCACTGATTAACGCTTTTTTTTTAAATATATACATATAGGGATTATCTACGATTAATATTATTATTACATGATGTCAAATGGACATACACAATACGCAGGATATCAGACAGAAAATTTTTCTTTCTTTTTTTTTCTCTAGATCTGGTATTACGAAAAACATTGCTATTATAAATGTTTGTATTGCAAGAACCGCCATAAACAAATCCAGTAACATATAGACTTTTAAGGAAAAAAATATGTTTCCACGACCATTTCACAGTGTTCTAAACATTAAGAAAAACGGTTCCGAATAACATTGATTGTTTGATATGAAAACACCATTATATTACACAGTATTATAAGGTTTTATACTCGCAATATCGTCTCCACAGTTTTGTAGTTTAGGTAAAAGTCTACAATTTCAGGAGTATGTGTAGGAAAAGATTTGACCATCAATTTTCCCAAAAATACCATTAGTGTTATATTACAACTTATTTAAGAACTGTTCTGTAAACAAAACCATTAAGTTGAACCTCAAGTTGTTTCTTTCTTTTTGTGAACTCGGTTTGCTGGTATTAATGAATACCTATGGAGCACACTTTTTCTCGAAATACATGATTTTTTTCTCTTTTGTTGTAACACCTATACAAATTATATATATATATATATATATATATATATATATATATATATATATATATATATATATATATATATATATATATATATATATATATATATATATATATATATAACTACACCAATTTAGGGGGGTATAAGTAAAAATCCGAGGAAAAAACGTTTTACTTTTATCCTTTCTCTTTTTTTGCAGTCAACTAATGCGAAAAAAATGAATATGAAAGTTGAAGCTCTATTTCAATTTCATACAAATTCTGTTTTCCCCAAATGTAATTCTTTGCGAATGTTGCAAAAGAGCCCACTCTAGTGCAAATGAACCAGAGAACTCTTATTGCAGGAATATTCCAATTTATTTCACATACCGTATCTTTGATTATACCCACAGCGATTTCTAGTTTTGTGTGTTTTGTGTGTGCGTGTGTGTGTGTGGGTGAGAGAGAGAGAGGGGGGGAGGAGAGAGAGGAGAGAGAGAGAGAGAGAGAGAGAAAGTGAGTGTGTATGTGTGTGTGTGAGAGAGAGAGAGAGAGAGAAAGTGAGTGTGTATGTGTGTGAGAGAGAGAGAGAGAGAGAGTGAGTGTGTGTGTGTGTGTGAGAGAGAGAGAGAAAGTGAGTGTGTATGTGTGTGTGTGTGAGAGAGAGAGAAAGTGAGTGTGGTGTGTGTGTGTGAGAGAGAGAAAGTGATGTGTATGTGTGTGTGAGAGAGAGAGAGAGTGTGTTGTGTTGGTGTGAGAGAGAGAGAGAGAGAGAAAGTGTGTGTGTGAATGTGTGTGAGAGAGAGAGAGAGAGAGTTAGTG
>NW_020869906.1:288968-293968 GCF_003789085.1 Penaeus vannamei | reverse complement strand
TATTTTATCTTAAACACTCAGTCTCCGATTAAATATCATAATCAACAGAAGTTGTATTATAATGTAAGGCAAAAAAAGGATTTTTTTTGTATGTGTTTGGTTTTTCTGTTAACGATCTGTTGTATGTGTGTGTGTGTGGTGTGTGTGTGTGTGTGTGTGTGTGTGTATGTGTGTGTGTGTGTGTGTGTGCGTGTGATGTGTGTGTGTGGGTGGGTGTGTGTGTGTGTGTGTGTGTGTGTGGGAGGGTGGATTTGTCTGTCTGTGTGTGTGTGTGTGTGTGTGTGTGTGTGTGTGTGTGTGTGTGTGTGTGTGTGTGTGTGTGTGTGTGGTGTGTGTGTGTGTGTGTGTGTGTGTGTGTGTGTGTGTGTGTGTGTGGGAGGGTGGATTTGTTCTGTGTGTGTGTGTGTGTGTGTGTGTGTGTGTGTGTGTGTGTGTGTGTGTGTGTGTGTGTGTGTGTGTGTGTGTGTGTGTGTGTGTGTGTGTGTGTGGTGCTGTGCGTGTGCGTGTGCGTGTGCGGTGTGCGTGTTGTGTGTGATGTGTGTGTGTGTGGTGTGTGTGTGTGTGTGTGTGTGTGTGTGTGTGTGTGTGTGTGTGGTGTGTGTGCGGCTGTGCGTGTGTGTGTTGTGTGTGTGTGTGTGTGTGCGTGTGTACGCGTACGTTTTATACACAGGTGTACATTCATATACGTATGCAAATTGGGGGATTTCCATCTTTTCTTGAACACATCCAGGTAGAAACAACTTTTATTTCACACGCTAGGCTATGAGACATCTTAAAAGAGGTTTCCACTTTGAACAAGACACTCTGACACAATACACAAGAAATATGGAATCTGTTCTTCTTCTTTTTCATAAATTGTCTGTTTAATTGTTTATTTACGCCACTTTTTTTCATATTCCGGTATGAAGTTTTTGTTTTTTTCTTTTTTTTTTCTTTGTTATTTATTGTCTTTTCCTTGACATTGATACGATTAAATGCGAGAACACAGATTTTTTTTTATATAATGTTTCAGATGACATTGTTTATCATCTCGAGTTTCTATTTTGTGATAAAATCATAGTTTCACTGAAGAAATATACGTCTAAATAAGGTTCTTTCTCCTCTACCTCTTTCTCTCGTTCTTTCTTCTCTCTTCTTTCTTTCTTTTCTTCTCTTCTTTCTCTTCTTCTCTCTCTTCTCCTCATCTCTCTCTCCTTCTTCTCTTCTTAACTCTTTCTTTCTCTCTCTCTCTCTCTCTCCTCTCTCCTCTCTCCTCTCTCTCTCTCTCTCCTCTCCGTATCTCTCTCTCTCTCTCTCTCATCTCTCTCTCTCTCTCTCTCTCTCTCTCTCTCTCTCTCTCTCTCTCTCATCTCCTCTCTCTCTTTCTTTCTTCTCTTCTCTCTCTCTCTCTCACTCTCTCTCTCTCTCTCTCTCTCTCTCTCTCTCTCTCTCTCTCTCTCTCTCTCTCTCTCTCTCTCTCTCTCTCTCTCTCTCTCTCTCTCTCTCTCTCTCTCTCCTCTCTCTCTCTCTCTCTCTCTCTCTCTCTCTCTCCTCCTCACTCACTCTCTCTCTCTCTCTCTCTCTCTCTCTCTCTCCTCTCTCTCTCCCTGTCTCCTCCTTCCACAGGGCTTCCTACAGCCTACTGACGGTGGAGGGCGGGCACGTCTCCTTGGTCGAGTGTGAGGGCGAGGCAGAGACCACAGTCGAGTCGGTCACGTGAGACGCCCTCGAGATCCTCCTCGACTTCCGCAGGGACCCCTCGCCCACGCCCACGCCCCACGCCCGCCCATCATGCCTCCTCCTCCTCCTCCTTCCGACGCCTCCTCCTCCGACGCCGATGCTCGAGAGGTCAAGGTCCCCCTCGTGGTCTTGTAGCCTCGCACTCGACATCGCTTGAGGCTGGAAGGTGGCGACGAAGGGGGCCACACCTGCGGGTGGAAAGGGGGGGAGGGGTGAGTGGTTGGGGTGGAAAGGGGGGGAGGGTGGGGGGGGAAAGGGGAGGAGAGAAGGGGGAGGGTGAGAGGTGGGGTGGAAAAGGAGGAGGGGGAGTGGGTGGGGTGGAAAGGGGGAGGGAGGGAGGGGTGAGTGGTGGGTGGAATGGGGGAGGGAGAGAGGGAGGGAGGGGGAGGGGGGGGGAAAGGGAGGGGAGTAGGGTGGGGGAAGGGGGGAGGGGGGATGGGTGGGGAAAAGGGGAGGGAGGAGGGAGTGGAGGGGTGTAAAGGGGGGGGGAGGAGGAGGAAGGAGGGGGGGATTGAGTGGATTGGTGGAAGAGACAGACAGGCACAGACAGATAGAGATAAACATAAAAAAACATGCATTGAAAGACCATAAACAACAAAAATATAAAATAACAACCCATAGATCAACAACCCATGAATCAAAACAAAGAAAACCAAATAAACAAAGAAAAACGATAAACAACAACCCATAAATCAAAGAAAAGAACAAAACAAGACCATAAACAAACAACCCATAAATCAAAGAAGAAAAATAAACAAAGAAAGATAAACAACAAAAACATAAAACAACAACAACCCATAAATCAAACCAAAGAAACTCAAATTAAAGAAAGGAAAGAGAGGATAACAACAAAATCATAAAAACAACAACAAACCATAAATTAAAACAAAATAAATCAAACAAACAAAGCAAGACCATAAGCAACAAAAAAAACATAAAACAACAACAACCCATAAATCAACAACCCACAAATCAAAGAAAATAATCAAATAAACAAAGAAAGACGATAACAACAACATAAAACTAAAATCAAATAAGACACAAAAGAAAGACAAAAAGAAAAAGAAAAGACCATAAAACAACAAAACATAAAAACAACATAAATCAAAGAAAAGAAATCAAATAAAAAGGGAATAGAGATAAAACAACAACAACCTATAATAAATCAAAAAAAGAAACAAAATAAACAAACAAGACCATAAACAACAACAACAAACATAAAACAACACCACCTCACCTCTCTTGGTCTGGCCGAGAGCAGTATCATCGGGTACACACAGGTAAGAGCCACGATCTTCAGCCAATACGACATCACCTGAGGATTAAGAGGGATTAATTAGGGATAATGCGAATGGGATAATGGGTAATGCGTGATAGGAAGGGATTATGGATGACGACAGGTGAATGTGATGGATAGTGGATGAGTATGGATGGATGTTAGGGATGGTTAGCGAAGGGGTGTCCATGAGCGTGGGATCGAATCCTATATTCAAGGGTTTGAGATTGATAGGATTGGAAGGAAAGGGAGGAAGGAGGGAGGGAGGGAGGAAGGGAGGAGGGAGGAAGGAGGGAGGAAGAAGAAAGGGAGGGAAGAGGGAGAGGAGGGAGGGAGGGAGGGGAAGGGAAGGGAGGAGGAGGGAAGGGAGGAGGAGGAGAAAGGAAGAGAAGGAGGGAGGGGAGGGAAGGGAGGGAGGGAGGAAGGAAAGGGAAGGGAAGAGGGAGGGGAGGGAGGGAGGGAGAGGAGGGAGGAAAGGAAGGAAGGAAGGGGGAGGAGAGGAGAGAGGGGTTGAGTGGATGGGTGGAAAGGGAGAGAGAGAGACAGAAAAATATCGTATTTATTGTGATAACGACAACTATGATAATATGCAGAGCTTATACAGATGCTGATAATCTTATGGGTAATAATAAGGGCAATGATAATGATAGTAATAAGAATGACTGTAACGTTCATAATAATAATAATAATTTGGTTATGATAATATTGGTAATGATACTGATATTGGTGATGAAAATGGGATGTAAAAATTATGATTACTAAATTATGATAATGGTTTATGATATCGATGATGATTACCATTGTTATTATTCCTAGCCCATTGCAGAGGGATCTCGTGACGTAAAACCGGATGATAATGGATAAATAGGCAATGGAGATTATTGATAACGGATGGAAATAGATATAATGGGTTACTGGTAATAGGAAAAGATTATGAATGGTGATATAATGGAAAATTGGTTATGAAATGTACTCGATAAGGAATAATGGGTATTGTGGGACAGGAAATATGGACAGTGGATGATATTAAGCGAATGTAATAGATAATGGGTGATAGGATGTAAGGACAATACAAGACAATGGATAAAGATAATGAGTAATGGATAATATGTGATAGCAAATACGGATAACGGATAATAATAGGTAGATATAATAGATATAAGAGAAAAAAAAAATATTGGTTGATAGTAAATAGGGATAATTGACGATAGATGAATAAAAACGGACGAAGGTGAAATCTGAAAAAAAGGTTTATATATAGAAGATGATTCATTATAAAAATCAAATGGTATTAAATAGACATTCGATAATAATGGGTGCAGACAAATGGATGATAAATTGAAGAATTAAAATTATTGATAAATGTGATAATTAGAGACAGTGGCTGATAACTCAAATAAGTTTTAGATGATAAACATTATAAATAGCGGAAGATGATAAATAAAGGAAATATATCATTACAAGATGTACAACATCTGAAAAAAAATAGATTAATAAGGATAATAAACAAAGATAAGGAATAATAAACAAATAATAAACAACAAGTGACTCACCAAATACAAAATCGAAAAAAGAACCATAAAAATAAATGAAAAAAATCGACTGCATGCAGTTTAAATAATGAGTGATTGAAATTTCTCTCATTATCTAAACTGAATTATTATTTTTTTGCATTTATTTTTTAAATAATTTTAATAATTCAGTTTAAATAATGAGAGTGATTGAAATTTCTCTCATTATCTAAACTGAATTATTTTTTTGCATTTATTTTTTTTAATAATTTTAATAATTCAGTTTAAATAATGAGAGCGATTGAAATTTCTCTCATTATCTAAACTGAATTATTTTTTTCATTTATTTTAATAATTTTAATAATTCAGTTTAAATAATGAGACTAATGTCAATCAGAAGCAGGAAAATACGTGCATGATTGCATGATATCAGTCACGTGATGTCATTTGTTGATTGACCTTCGATGTCAATATTTTTTTCATGTTTACACCAC
>NW_020869906.1:273529-278806 GCF_003789085.1 Penaeus vannamei | reverse complement strand
ATTTCCTTCTCGTAGATCATTTTTGTGTTTTTCTGTTCAATTTAAGCTTTTCCTTATAATCTTAGTATGATCGGTAAAGACTGATATCCACTGGCGTTTTCCCAGATATGTATCTTAATTATGTAATGATGCTTAAATAAGGGTGATGATGAGTACTGGTAGAATGGTAATATAATATATAATAATACGCAGATAATTCATAATAGTCACCACTTAATAGTTAACGAGTAATGACAACAATAGATAGTAGCACGTAATGCTTCTCATATAATATAAAGAAATGATAATAACGATAATATTTTTGTTACTATCTATCATTATTAATCATCAGTGCACACACTTAAACACCCCGTCCACACACCTGCATAACCCTCCACCCCTTACAATCACCAACCCATATTAACTCGCCACACACCCACGGTTATTCCACGCCAACACATCCACCCACACACACGATACCACCCAAACTCCACTGACACACGCACACACATACAGCTACATACCTCTTTTCTGCTCTCTCTCTCTTCTCTTATGTCTCTCATTTATCTATCTAGTCTATCTTTCTCTTCTCTATCGTATCTGTCTAGTCTATCTATCGTATCTAGTTACTATTTAATCTAATCCATCTATCTCTCTTTTCTCTTTCTTCTCTTTTTCTCTCTCTCTATCCCTACTGGGTTTCTATGCTATCTCATATTGTATCTTATCCATCTATTTCTCCCTCTCTTCTCTCTCCCCATTTCTCTCTCTCTCTGCTCTCTCTCTCCTCGGCTCTCTCTTATCTCCAATCTTCTCTCTCTCTTCTTCTCTCGTCTCCTCTATCCTCTCTCTCTCCTCTCTCTCTCCTCTTGCTCTCTCTCTCCTCTCTCTCTCTCTCTCTCTCTCTCTCTCTCTCTCTCTCTCTCTCTCTCTTTCTCTTCTCTCTTCTCTGGTCTTTCTCTTCTCTCTCTCCTCTCTCTTCTCTCTCTCTCTCTCTCTCTCTCTGCTCTCTGCTTTTCTTTCTTTCTCTTCTCTCTCTCTCTCTCTCTCTCTCTCTCTCTCTCTCTTCTCTCTCTCTCTCTCTCCTCTCTCTCTCTCTCTCCTCTCCTCTCTCTCTCTCTTTCTCTCCCTTCTCTCGTCTCTCACTCTCCTCACTCTCTCATTCTCTCACTCTCACGCTCTTGCTCCTTGTCGCCTCTCGTCTCTGTCTCTGTCTGTCTGTCTCTGTCTCTCTCTCCTCTGTCTCTTGTCGTCCTCTTCTCTCTCTCCTCTCTCTCCTCTCTTCTCTCTCTCTCTCTCTCCTCTTCCTCTCTTCTTCTCTCTCTCTCTTCTCTCTCTCTCTCTCTCTCCCTACAACCGCGCATACACTATAGACACCCAACCGACACCTATTCTATACCCCTACACACACATATTCCACCCCCTCCCCCCCCCCCCCCCACCAACCACATATTTCACACACACACACCACACACACTATTCCCCACCACACACACAACATATTCCACCCCCACCCCCACACACACCACCACATCCCACATTTCCACCCTGACCTTCCCCCACACACACATATCCCACCCCACTCCCCCCACACACACAACATTATTCCACCCCCACCCTCACCCCTCCCACACACACACACACATTCCACCCTGACCTCCCCACACACAACATATACCACCCACCCCCACCCCTCACACACACCCCCCCCACCCCACCCCACTCCCTTGGCCAGGTGGGCACAGGTACATCAGCAGCCTGCAGCATAAGCAACACGTGATATGGTACCATGAGAAGTACCGACGTAAGCATGGAACAGCATAGGACAGTCACGCCCATGGCTGACTTCAGCACCTGGCGAGGGAGAATATGAGACAGGGAGATAATAGGAGAGAAATCTTAATCATATTTTTAATCATTATTATTATCTTTATTATCTTTTATTATTTATTATATATCTTTATTATTCTTTATTATTTATTATTATCTTTTATTATCTTTATTATTTTATTATCATTTTTATTTATTATTATTCTTTATTTATTATTTATATTTATTATTATTTTATGATTAGTATTATCTTTATTATCATTGTTATTGTTATTTACTGTTTATTTATTTTATCTATTGTTATTTTTTATTATTATCTTTATTATCATTGTTATTGTTATTTTAATTATTATCTTTATTATCATTGTTATTGTTATTTTTATTATTATTTCATTTGTTATTTTATTTTAATTATGTTAGTTATCATATTTCATTTTATGTTATTTACGTTATCATTGTTATTGTTATTTAATTATTATCTTTATCATTTTATTATTTTTATTATTATCTTTATTATCATTGTTATTGTTGTTTTGATCATTGTTGTTACCGTTATTATCAATTAGATTATTATAATCATAAAGGAGAATCCTATAAGCATTATAATAACAAGATTCATAACGATGATAATACAACTTTTATTACAACTATTAATGATAATAGTAGTGATAATAATAATAACAGCAATAATGATAATGATAATAGTAACAATAATAGCAACAACAATGATAATGATATCAATGATAATAACAACAATAGTAATAATGATAATAATAATAACAAGAACAACAATGATAATAGTAATAATTATAAATGATGATAATAACAGTATGGTTAATAATGTTGAAAATAATCATAATCATAACAGTGTATAATGAATGATGGTAATAACACTAATGAACTTCATAATGATAAAAAAAGTAATTATGATGGTAATAGCACTGATGAAATTCATAATGATAAAGATTCTGATGATGACTTTTATGATGATGGTCATTTCATTCATCACATCGTCATCATCATTCATCATCATCATCATCATCAAAATAATCATTATCATTATCATAATAGTCATTAACAATAAAAATAAGAATTATAATAATAAAAATAGCATCAACAACAACATTGACACCAAAACACAATGACATCAAAACAAAACAATAAAGCATGGAAAATGTAATAAAACAAAGATTCAACTAAGAAAAAAAATAAATATGTCACTGGCAACTCAGTCGGGAGAAAGAATATGCAAGTTGGAACTGCGCAGTTGAAGATATTCCTCGCACGGAGGTTAAACTGAATGTCAAGACCAGAAATATATGGAAATAATTTGATTTAGATCCAGGAGATACCATTCAATTTATTCATAACTTGAATACGGTTGGAGGGGAAGATGTTAGAGCTTTTAGAATGTGGATAAGCTCATTTTTTTTTCGGGGTTTGAAATGGCGGACAGCGCGGGAATTTAGACTGTGATTTTCCTCTGTTCTTTTTAATGTCGTCTTTATTCATTTCTCTCTCATAACACTGGTTAATTCTCCTTCTCTCTTCCCTTCCTAGCCTTTCCTCCATTTACTAACAGAAAGTTAATTTCTATACGTTATCTTTACCAAAATGTGTATTATGTAAAGAGGTGATACCGAAAGCTTTATAGGAAAGGGAAACAGGACTAAAATAATTTTAGATTACGAAACACAACGTTCCAAAAAAGACAGAGAAAACATCATTTAAATTGATTAAATAAAGGGATTAAATAAATAAGAACATAGAGAAACCACCACTCAAAAAGGATTAAATAAATAAACTTCCTGCAGCTCCCTGAAACAGAAAACGGATTCGGAAACAATTTAACCCAGAGGTCTCTGAAATGAAAGCGCTTAATGGACCCCAATTAAATGTCCACGGCGTTGTTATTTCAACTTCACGAGAGACTAAAAGCTCGTGGGAAGGAGAAAAGACAGAGGATGACTCGGCTGGTTGGGTGGAATAAAGATGAGGAAGAGAGAAAATGAGGTTGAGAGGAAAGGACTGGAGTGTTAGGTAAGGGAGAGAAAATGAGGAAGAGAGAAAGAGAGATTGGGGAGAAAGAGAGAGAGGAGGGAGAGAGATAGAGAGAAGAGAAGGGGAGAAGAGAGAGAAGAGAGAAAGAGAGGGAGGAGGGAGAGAGAGACAGACACAGAGAGAGAAACAGAGACAGAGACAGAGAGAGAGAGAGAAGAAAGAGAGAGAGGGGGAGAGAAGAGAGAGAGAGAGAGAGAGCGCTACCCGTCAACCTACACTCTAGAAACTCTTCCCCTCCCCTACCCCCCTACCTATGCGCATAACCCTTCCCTTCCTCTCCCCCTCCCCCTTCCCCCCCTCCCCTCCCCCCCCTTCCCCTACATGAGCTCCCTTTTAATTTCCTTCCTCTTCCTCCTCCTTTCCTCTCTCTTCATCTGCCTTCCTCCCTTTCCATCTTCCTTCTCCCTCTTCCTTCCTCTTCCTCTCCCTTCCTTCCTCTTCCTCTCCACATCTCCCACTTACTTCTCCTTCTCCCTCTTGCTCTCCCTTTCTTCTTCTTACTCTCCCTTCCTTCTTCTTACTCTGTCTTCCTTCCTCTTCCTCCCCCATCCTGTCTCTTCTTCTGCTTTCCTCCCACCCCCCATTCCCATCCTCCCCTTCCTGCCCTCCCTGTCCCCTTCCACCCTTTCCAGCCCCCTCCCCCTTCCTCTTTCACCCCCCCCCCTTTTGCCTCCTTCCACCCTCTTTGCCCTTACCACCCTTCCACCCCCACTCCCCCCTTCCCGTCATCCCCCACCTATCGCCCCTTCCACCTTCCACCTACCTCCCTCCCCTTCCACCCCCTCCCCATCCCCCCCTACCTCCCCCCACGACGACCTCACCTGCGATCCCCACTGCCGGTGAGCGGCGCCGAGTCGGAGGAGGAGAGCTCGCGCAGGACCCTGGCGGAGGCGAAGACGGTGACAAGGGCAGGCAGGGTGACGTAGCAAGATGTCTGGATGACTGTGTACGTGAAGATGTGGGTGGAGCGTGGATCTAGCACGCACATGCCGCAGGTCTTGTGGGCGTGAGGAGACGAAGGATCGCTTTTAGAGTCGGTGTGAGGGAGGTGAGGGAGAAGGGATTAGGGATCCAAGTTTTTTTTTTTCTTTTTTTTTTTTTTAGATGAGGAGGGGGGTGGGGAGGGGGTTCGTCAGGTGAGGTTTGTTATTTTTTTTTTTTTTCGATCTCTCTTTCTCTCTTTCTTTCGTGTGTTGATCGAATGCCGTCTTTCTTTCTCTTCCCTTTCTTTCTTTCTTTCTTTTTCTTTTCTTTCTTTCTTTCTTTCTTTCTTTCTTTCTTTCTTTCTCTTCTTTTCTTTCTTCTTTCCTTTCTTTCTTTCATCTCTCCTACTCTTCGTCTCTCTCTCTCTCTCTCTCTCTCTCTCCCTCTCTTTTTGCTCTACATTCAGTTACTCTCTAGAATGTA
>NW_020869906.1:261029-263529 GCF_003789085.1 Penaeus vannamei | reverse complement strand
CCCTCACCTCACTCTCACCCCTCCCCTTCCCTCACCTCACCTCTCACTTCCCCTCCCTCTCCCCCTCCCTCCCCTCTCCCTCACCCTCACCCTCCCCCTCTCTCCCACTTTCACCCTCCCTCACCTCACCCTCACCCCCTCCTTCACCCTCACCCTCTCCCCCTCCTTCTCTCTCCCCCTCTCTCACACACAGAACCCTTTCAAACCAAACACTCCCCAACCGACTGTAATCCCACGCCGATGAACGGGGAACCCCCTGAAGGAGCATCGTACTCAGGACCAACTATTCTGCTGATGGCGCGGTGATCCTCATAGAAGAAGCCTTGTGAAGTTCGCCATTTCGGGAGACAAAGGCAAGCTCACACGCACCGGACTCTTCGTAGGCTGAGAGGGGGCCGCCTCTCTATAATTAATAATAATATAATTATTATATATATATATATATATAATATATATATATATATATATATATATATATATATATATATATATATATATATATATATAGACACATGTAGGCAGAGAGAGGCGAGGGTGACGGGCGGGGGGGGAGAGGGGGGAGAGCTGCTGACCTACCACTTCTCCCTTTGAGGAGATAAGGATTAGGAGATAAGGATTAGGGCTCAATCGTTTTCGGGACGACTCACCCACTGCGTCATCCCTAAGAGGTTTCGAGGCTATTCGACGAGGAAAAAAAATTGTATCTGAATACGAAAATCACCCTGAACCAAATTAATACACGTATGATCCGAGACATACGTATAAATACATACATATATATACACATGCGCGTATATGCACAGATATATACATATACATACATATATAGACACCCGTGTATACTTAGAGATACATATACGTATGTTTCTGTGTTCTTATCCTTCCTGTTCTTTTATCATTATATCCTGTAAATATATGGATGAATTCGTCCGTTTTTACGAACCGGCGAAAGTGCAAAAATATATATATATTTTTTTACCGAAATTGAGTTCAAAGTTTTTCAAAAATTATAAAATCACTAACAAAGTCTTGGTGTATTAGATGCCACATTTATCGGGAAGAAATTAGGTCACATAAATTTGAGACAAGGCAGGTATTGGAACCGGATATCAAATATACATAAAACCCAAAATCGTCAAATTGGTGGTTATTCAGGTTCGTGAAAACAGGAATGAATTATATATATATGTTTTCACATATATATATATATATATATATATATATATATATATATATATATATATATATATATATATATATATTATATACATATTATATATATATATATATATATATTATATATATATATATATATATATATATATATATATATATATATATATATATATATATATATATATATATATATGTATTAGCCAAATTGCAACACTCCCGATCGCACCATATTGGAAATAAATAACTATTAACATTTAACACATCACTTAGAATATACTTTAAGGGCAGAAATTGCGTCAATAATGAAGTCAAAATAAAACTGACCTGAATTATTGCGAGGAAGATAAAGCGAGCATAACTTCTCGCTGATTTCAAGAATTGTGTTTGTAAGGTCTAGCAAAGGTTGTGGACGAGAAGCCAGGTAAGACTTCCACGAATTAACGTAATGAGTACCGATAATATTTATACACACACACACACACACACACACACACACACACACACACACACACACACACACACACACACACACACACACACACACACACACACACACACACACACACATATATATATATATATATATATATATATATATATATATATATATATATATATAATATATATGTGTGTGTGTGTGTGTGTGTGTGTGTGTGTGTGTGTGTGTGTGTGTGTGTGTGTGTGTGTGTGTGTGTGTGTGTGTGTGGTGTGTGGTGTGTGTGTGTGTGTGTGTGCGTGTGCGTGTGCGTGTGTGTGTGTGTGTGTGTATGTGTGAGTATGTGTGAGTGTGCGTGTGCGTGTGTGTGCGTGTGTGTCATATGACAGAATGCCTGAAAATTCTATTTTGATACAAAAGTATATGGTATATAACATCTAGTGATACTATTACTGGATCAGATTTCCCTTAAATCCTAAACTCTCTTAATGAAAAATGATGTGAATTATCATCAGTGACAGTGTGATAGTGATGGTTATGGTGATGATGATGATTGATCGATTAAGATAATGATAATGATGATGATTATAATCAATTCTTTTCACCGTTTTCAAAAATTTCAGCATCACATCATTATACTATCAGTGTTTACAGTACAATTTAAAAAAAAAACTTTTATAACCTTCTTTCCCATTTTCATAAAAAATATCTAAATTCTCGGAAGAATTTCCCAGAGAGATGTGTACTTACAACATATTTCTTAGAAAGAGGAAGGTAAATACTCGAGAGGAAAAAAAATAGTAACTGAAAAGGGGCGTGCTTGACCGTAGAGTTTTACAAGTATCCGCTTCAATCACGGACTGGCTTTTACTATGACGTCACGAAAAG
>NW_020869906.1:251029-253529 GCF_003789085.1 Penaeus vannamei | reverse complement strand
ATAAACTTCAAAATTAAATAAAAAGTGCTGTAATATATGTCTGTATATATATATATATATATATATATATATATATATATATATATATATATATATATATGTGTGTGTGTGTGTGTGTGTGTGTGTGTGTGTGT
Source organism: Penaeus vannamei (assembly GCF_003789085.1). Taxonomy (NCBI): domain Eukaryota; kingdom Metazoa; phylum Arthropoda; class Malacostraca; order Decapoda; family Penaeidae; genus Penaeus; species Penaeus vannamei. Next base: position 253,395 of record NW_020869906.1, on the reverse strand, counting down.
GTGTGTGTGTATAATATATATATATATATATATATATATATATATATATATATATATATATATATAAATATATGTATATGCATGTGGGTTTATATACCTAAATCTATATCTATGTATATGTATATATAAACATATATGTATATCTACATAAACATACACACATGCATATATATATATATATATATATATATATATATATATATACATATATATATATATAATATATATATATATATATATATATATATATATATATACACACACACACACACACACACACACACACACACAACACACACACACACACACACACACACATATATATATATCTGTGTATGTGACATTCCTTTTTAAGTTTCATTGATTGTGTGCATGTGCTTATGCATGCTTGTATGTTTGTGCATGTGTGTGTTTATTTGCATTTTCATACACAAGAATTACAATCTAAAATAAGCAATAAAATATATGACTATAGGTTGCGGTCCGTGTTTTAATGGCTAAATTTTCGTTAAAAAGCTAATGTATATATGTTTACAGTATTACAGTAATCCTCTCGACCAACAGCTAAATCCGTTGGTTAAAAGAAAAAAAAAAAAAAAAAAAAAAAAAAAAAAATCTGAACTATTTGTGGAAACCTATTAACTGTTTTCACTTTATTCGTTTTACGAGACAGCCTGTAACCTTTCTCTTATTGAACGATATCTGCAGATAATTTCATGATTATTCGATCGAACTGCTAATGATTCGTGTTCTTGAGTTGACATGCCAGCAACAGATGAGATTCTTAATTTCTAAACAATAACATCTACTCCGCAATGTCATAAGGTTCAAATTCCGCTGCTACGATCAACGTTATACCACAGAATCTAAACGTAATGGAGATAGACCATACTATATAGAGAGATACGGCGACATCCCCCAAAACCCATGGCGGAGAACCTCATCAGGATTTTCCCTTTTTGGTTCCTTTGCCACGAAGCTTCCAGCCAGGCCTCTCTGAGCTCGGAGGAAGTTCAAGAAGGCGTCTGAGAGAGAAGCGAGGCATTCGCGTCGAACGAACAAAGCTGTTATATGCAATAACTCACCTTCAAGGCTCTGTTCTTTTGATGTGTTCACTCGCGCCTGCCAGAAAGAGCCGCTGCTAAAAGGGGGTTACAGCAAGAGTGTGTTGGTAAACAAAGGCTGTCTCGGGGAACCACAATTAAGCTTTCCAGACCCACGTGGGTGCAAGCAGGCTTTATCTATCGCTTGAAAGGAGTTAAGAGGAGGCAAAGGAACTTATTATTACCTCCGCTAAGAAGGTTATGTTTAGGTAACGTTGGTTGGTTTGTTTGTTAGTCAGCAGGATGACTCAAAAAGTTATGAACAGATTTTTATGATTTTTTTAAAGAGAGCTTAGATGTTATTAAGTTTTTTGGTGGTAATCAGGATCCAGGAAGTTTTTAAATTACTGCATCAGTTATCCCTATTGCACTGACAATAGAGCTCTCTGAGTGCTTCTAGTTTATCATATTACTTTTATGTTTGTTGTTTTCTCTTATACATCTTGTGTGCTTTCTTGGTTTTCACCTGGGCATTTCTGCTAAGAACTTTTTATTTATACATATATTTTTAAAAGAATAGTAGCTTAAAGCTAACAAAGAAACCAGAAATATGGTGTATCGATGGAGGTAGATAGGAACCAGTATATATATATCTCTGCGGAGCAAGCAGCTTGTCGTCAGTGGAGATAAGAGGTAAAAAGTTGACATGAGGTAATTACAAGTGAAAGTTTCACAATGGAGAGACAAGCACCGGTGTCGAAACAGCCAGGGCACACACACATACACATTCACTACTGATACTAATACTGATGGTAAAGATAATTACATTTATAATAATAAAACAATTGTATTTCCAATAATGGTGATAAAAGGCTCGACCGAGAGCAACAACCCCATCGCCAAAATCCCCCCAGCAGAAAGTAGGTCTCGCCATGACGGGCACCAGCAGGCTTCACAGGCACCGGAGAGTCCTTCCGGGTATCCACGGAAATTCGCGATCCATGTACCGTGCGTGGCGCAGGTGTATCACAAAGAGAGCAGAGGGCATCAAAGCAACACGGCCTTCGACTATCAATGCCATCGGGATACACAGGAGCTCGGCCATAGTCTTCGTCGGGTGGAGATGATGAACAACCTGAATGCACACGGGAGGAAGGAGAATAGTGATAAAGTAAAGGTAGATAGCTAAAGGGAAGTGCAAAGGAGGTGGAAAGAATAATAGCTTGCAATACCATAGAAGTGAAAGAGTAATTTAAACTCCAAAAGTTGAAGGGAAAGAAGATGGAGAAAAATGCTGAAATTTTGTCAGAATTTTGGAAGAAG
>NW_020869906.1:236029-243529 GCF_003789085.1 Penaeus vannamei | reverse complement strand
AGAGAAAGGAGAGAGAGAGAAGAGAGAGAGAAGCGAAGGAGAGAAGAGAGAGAGAAGCGAGAGAAAATAGAGAGAGCGAGAGAGAAGAAAGAGAGAGAAGCGAGAGAGAAGAGATAGTGAAGCGAGAGAGGGAGCTAGAGAGAAGCGAGAGAGAAGAGATAGAGAAGCGAGAGAGGAGAGAGAAAAGAGAGAGAAGAGGAGAGAGAGCGAGAGAGAAGCGAGAGAGAAGAGAGAGAGAAGAGAGAGAGAGAAGCGAGAGAAGAGAGAGAGAAGCGAGAGAAAATAGAGAAGCGAGAGAGAAGAAAGAGAGAGAAGAGAGAGAAGAGAGAGAGAAAGAAGATAGAAAGCGAAGAGAGAGAGAGAGAGAAGCGAGAGAAGAGAGAGAAGAGAGAGAGAAGCGAGAGAGAAGCGAGAGAGAGAGAGAAGAGAGAGAGAGCGAAAGAGAAGCGAGAGAGAGAGAGAGAAAGAGAGAGAGAAAGGAGAGGAAGCGAGAGAGAAGAGAGAGAGAAGAGAGAGAAGAGAGAGAGAAGCGAGAGAGAAGAGAGAGAGAAAGAAAGAGAGAAGAGAGAGAGAGAGAGAGAGCGAGAGAAAATAGAGAAGCGAGAGGAGAGAAGAGAGAGAGCGAGAGAGAAGAGAGAGAGAAGAAGAAGTAGAAGAAGCGAGAGAGAAGCGAGAGAGAAAGAGAGAGAAGCGAGAGAGAAGCGAAGAGAAGAGAGAAGAGAAAGCGAGAGAGAATACAGCGAGAGAGAGAGAGCAAGAGAAAAGAGAGAGAGAAGGAGAGAGGCGAGAAGAGAAGAGAGAGAGAGAGAGAGAGAGAGAGAGAAGAGAGAGAGAGAGAGAGAGAAGCGAGAGAGAAGCGAGAGAAGCGAAAAGAGAAGAGAGAGAGACGAGAGAAAGCGAGAGAAAGAGAGAGAGAAGCGAGAGAGACGCGAAAGAGAAGAGAGAGCGAGAGAGCGAGAGAGAGAAGCGAGACAGTCCCTAGCACAGTCCCCCTTCGAACGTTTTCTCGCTGCTAAGTTGCCGACTGTGAAAATAACTCTTAAAAGTGTGAAGATAGAACACGTGCGTTGTAATTATACCGTTAACGAAAGACAAAAAGAAATCAGGGCAATTATCGCTAAATGAAAAGAAAACGTAAAAAAAAGAAAAAAAAAAAAAATCTTAGTTCAAAATCTCATCTAGAATTAATTGTATTTATCACGAGGATTTTCTCTGTCTGTTATCTGTTTTCTTATCAGCTTCGTATAACTCGGGTGATTGTAAGCGCGTCCTTGTATAATTAATTCCTTTTGAGTGATATTTCAAACCTATTTTTTTTTTTTTTAATCGAGAGATGAAATTATGATGCTTTGCAGTTGCCCTTCTAATTAACTTATTTTTTGGTTCGTTTTAATACAAATGTTCTTGAAATGTGTATAATTCTGTATATATATGTATTTATGCTTGAGACATTGGTTTATCTACATTTATAAGATGCAAGATCGTATTTTGTATTTACGATTTCAAAATTTAGATTGAAATAATCATTATGTTTTTTTTTTTTTTTTTTCAGACGTTCACCACGATTTAACGTTACATCGACACACACGTACACTCTCTCAGCTACTCGCTCCGTCGCTGACTCACACACACTCACACACACACACACACACACACACACACACACACACACAACACACATACACACACACACACACACCCTCCTCCCACAAACACACAACCCCTCCCTTTCACACCACACAACCCTTCCCCCCTCCACAAACACCCCCACCACACACAAATAACACAACCTCTCCCTGCCACACACAACCCCCCCCCCTCCCACCCACCCCCACACACAAATAACACCCACCCTGGACACAAATGTATATAAGCCACCATTTCTCCTTCTCTTCGCCTATTCCTGTTCCCCAATGGGAGTGCCAGCGACCCATTCACACGACGGTCAAGCTCTGTGCAGTCAGCTTATGGAACCCGAGCCAGAAGAGGTTGCCGGGACACGTAAGGAAGTTTAGAGTGCCCTTGGTGATAGCGCCTCTGTCTTGGCACTTTAGATGCTATCCTCGCTGTGTTGTGCCTACTCCAGCCTCCCTCTGCTTGAGTACCACTTGGCTCTCTTTTCGTGTTTTTTTTTTTTCTTCTTTCTTTCTCTTTTCTTGTTTTTTTTTTTTATTCTTTTCGTTTTTTTTCTCTCTTTTTATTCTTTCTTTCTGTCTCTCTCGCTCCTCGTCTTTATTATTATGGTTTCACGATTTCTTTCTATCGTTATTCACTCTCGTTATCTGCGTCTGTTTGTGTCTGTTTGTCTGTCTCTGCCTTTGTCTCTCTCTCCTCCTCCTCCTCTCTCTCTCTATCTCCCCCCCCCCTCTCTCTCTCTCTCTCTCCCCTCTCTCTCTCCTCCTCTCTCTCTCCTCTCTCTCTCTCTCTCTCTCCCCTCCCTCTCTCTCTCTCCCCTCCTCTCTCTCTCTCTCTCTCTCCCCTCCTCTCTCTCTCTCTCTCTCCCCCCTCTCTCTCTCTCTCTCTCTCTCCTCTCTCTCTCTCTCTCTTCCTCTCCTCTCTCTCTCTCTCCCCTCCTCTCTCTCTATCTATCTCTCTCCTCCTTCTCTCTCTCTCTTATCCCTATATCTCTCTTTCAATGTGAGTTGTATTTCTGCATTTTTATTTTATGCGTGTATCTGAGAGAGAGAGAGAGAGAGAGAGAGAGAGAGAGAGAGAGAGAGAGAGAGAGAGAGAGAGAGAGAGAGAGAGAGAGAGAGAGAGAGAGAGAGAGAAAGAGATGAAGAGTTTGTATCTTAATTCATACCTGTGTGTTTGCAGGTTTTGCATCGATATGTTTATGATCACGTATATGATTTAACGACATACTATATATACAATCTCCTCTCCTCTCTCTTTCTTCTTTCCTCCGCCTCTCTCACTCTCATGCACCTGGCAGGCACGGAACCACCCCCCTCCCCCCTCTTCCTCCTCCTCCTCCCCCTCCCCCTCCTTGAGACGTTAAAAGGGGAAAAAAAGGGGAAGAAACGCTTAAGATCTGCCTTCCTCCTTCATCCCAGGTCATTGTTACCCTCAAGACCATTATTCAATACGAAGATTATGTCTGGGAGTAAAAGGGTTATGGCGCCTTAACTGGAGGGAAGGAGAGTACACGAGAGACGTCGGAGTACACTGTTTATGCATCGTGGTGTTGGAATTGGCTTGTGTGTTATCTCTTTGGAATTGGCTTGTGTGTTATCTCCTTGGAATTGGCTTGTGTGTTTCTCCCTTGGATTTTTTTTTTTTTTTTGGCTTGTGTGTTATCTCCTTGGATTTTTTTTTGGCTTGTGGTGTTTCTCCTTGGAATTGGCTTGTGTGTTATCTCCTTGGAATTTTTTTTTTTTGGCTTGTGTGTTATCTCCTTGGATTTTTTTTTTTTGCTTGTGTGTTATCTCCTTGGATTTTTTTTTTTGGCTTGTGTGTTATCTCCTTGGAATTTTTTTTTTTGGCTTGTGTGTTATCTCCTTGGAATTGGCTTGTGTGTTATCTCCTTGGATTTTTTTTTTTTTTGGCTTGTGTGTTATCTCCTTGGATTTGGCTTGTGTTTTTCCTTGGAATTGGCTTGTGTGTTATCTCCTTGGATTGGCTTTGTGTGTTATCTCCTTGGATTGGCTTGTGTGTGTTATCTCCTTGGAATTGGCTTTGTGTGTCGTTGGCTTGTGTGTTATCTCCTTGGAATTGGCTTGTGTGTTATCTCTTGGATGGCTTGTGTGTTATTCCTTTGTTTTGGCTTGTGTGTTATCTCCTTGGATTTGTGTGTTATCTCCTTGGATTGGCTTGTGTGTTATCTCCTTGGATTCTTGTTTTTTGGAATTGGCTTGTGTGTTATTCCTTGGATTGGCTTGGTGTGTTATCTCCTTGGATTGGCTTGTGTGTTATCTCCTTTTGGCTTGTGTGTTATCTCCTTGGAATTGGCTTGTGTGTTATCTCCTTGGAATTGGCTTGTGTGTTATCTCCCTTGGATTGGCTTGTGTGTTATCTCCTTGGAATTGGCTCGTGTGTTATCTCCTTGGAATTGGCTTGTGTGTTATCTCCTTGGAATTGGCTTGTGTGTTATCTCCTTGGAATTGGCTTGTATCTCCTTGGAATTGGCTTGTGTGTTTCTCTCTCCTTGGAATTGGCTTGTGTGTTATCTCCTGGATGTTATCTCCTTGGAAATTGGCTCCTTGGAATTGGCTTGTGTGTATCTCTTGGAATTGGCTCTCTCTTGGAATTGGCTTGTGTGTTATCTCCTGGAATTGGGCTTGTGTGTTATCTCCTTGGAATTGGCTTGTGTGTTATCTCCTTGGAATTGGCTTGTGTGTTATCTCCCTTGGAATTGGCTCGTGTGTTATCTCCTTGGAATTGGCTTGTGTTGTCTCCTTGGAATCTCCTGGATTGGCTCGTGTGTTATCTCCTTGAATTGGCTTGTGTGTTTATCTCCTTGGAATTGGCTCGTGTGTGGATTATTCTTGGAATTGGCTTGTGTGTTATCTCCTTGGTTTATCTCCTTGGAATTGGCTTGTGTGTTTATCTCCTTGGAATTGGCTTGTGTGTTATCTCTTGGATTTGGCTTGTGTGTTATCTTTTGGAATTGGGCTTGTGTGTGGAATTGGCTTGTGTGTTATCTCCTTGGAATTGGCTTGTGTGTTATCTCCTTGGAATTGGCTTGTGTGTTTATCTCCTTGGAATTGGACTTGTGTGTTATCTTGGAATTGTTGATCTCCTTGGAATTGGCTTGTGTGTTATCTCCTTGGAATTATCTCCTCTTGTTGGGATCTCCTTGGAATTGGCTTTGTGTTATCTTGTTGGCTTGTGTGTTATCTCCTTGGAATTGCTCTCCTTGGAATTGTTGTGTGTTATCTCCTTGGAATTGGCTCTCCTTGGAATTGGCTTGTGTATGCTTGTTGTGTATCTCCTTGTACTTCCCGCTTTGTTCTTTGGAGTTGTTATTACTTTATTCTTTCACTAAGTCGTTCGTAATTTTCACTCATTTTGCCGGATTACGCTGTATGCATCGCGGTGTAAGTATGTCTTGCGTATGACCTCCTTGTCCTTACTGCATTATTATTTCGGCTTTATTCTTTCGATAAACCATTTACGTCACACTTTGTTTATATCACGGCCGCTAGGGTGTTCTTGCTTATTAGCTCTCTGCCTTTGTTTTATTCCCAAATGCGCCTTATGCCTTATTCTTGATTTACAGGAAGAACACGGAGCAGCCCTGGACAAAGGTGTTCTTACATGCTAATCAGCTTGTGGTGTTCTTGTGTCGCCGTCGCTCCCCCCCCCCCCTTCAGAAGATGCCTCCGGTATTTTGGGATTTGATGCCCCGTCCGCCTGGCTTTGCTCGCGGTGAAATGACGAAATTTTTAAACCATAACGTTGACGAATTGTCGTTTCGGGTTTTGTTGCTCTTTGGCGCTGGGTTTCACGTCGTGCCTTTGTTTCGAGGGTTCGTCCTAATGTTGCTTCGTAGTCGCTACTGTCGCCGCGTAAAAATAGTCCCATAATAGTATAGAGCTGCTTACATATATATATATATATATATATATATATATATATTATATATATATATATATAAATATATATATATATATATATATATATATATATATATATATATATATATATATATATATATATATATATATATATATATATATATATATATATATATAATATATATTAAAATACTGATATTATAATACTTATAGTGTGTTTAGAAAAAAGAAAAGAATAAGTTAAAACAATAAAAGACATGTGTACTGTATATGTATGTATATAAAGATTAATAGATGGGATAGGATAGATGGGCATGCAGATATACAGGTAAAAGGAGAGACAAACAGGCAGACGGGTAATTTGAGCAATGTATGAATACAGATAAATGGATGATTCAGAACATACATACATGCATACATACATATATACATATATATATATATATAATATATATATATATATATATATATATATATACATACACATACACACACACACACACACACACACACACACACACACACACATATAATATATATACATATATATGTATATATATATATATATATATATATATAGCAGTAATAGTCGTACTAGTAGATATTGCTAAAAAATGATGAAATAGCAGTAGCAGGTGAAAAAAAGTAACAGAATCATCCGTCCTGTTATTAGAAAAAAGTTCAATTATGGGCTGACAGTTATTAAATGCTTCTTATTTACCAAAAACAAAAATCTGCCTGTTGATCAAACTCATTTTTCTCTGAGGGGGAACATATGTAAATAATATATTTGTTTCTATATGTATATATACACAGACACACAGGCACAGACACACACATACATACACACACACACACACACACACACACACACACATATATATATATATATGTACATACATATACATGTAAGCATGTATATATGTACATATGTAACGTATACACGTATACATATATTTATATCAACACACACACACACGCACACACAAATGCGTTCATATATGTGTGTCCATACTGTACATGGCCATCACATCTTTTTCACCATTTTAAAACCATTACTATCGAAGATATTGCAATTATCATTGTCTTTTTGTCGCCTTCTTCGCTTTCTCGGGAAGGGGTATGTCCACAAAAAAACATTGTTCAGTACAATTAAAACCCTTTTCACTATAACAATTGTTTTCTTTAATCATCTGACGCCTGATTGTAATACAGGAAAATGATATCCAAGAATTCAACCAAATCGACCCTTTCTCTTCTTGCTATGGAAAGTATAACACGTATTTGTTTGCAATCGAAGTGAACCTCGAAAAAGAACTTAAATTTCAAGACAGGTTCTTGGGTCGTCCATTTTCAGAGCACTCTCTTGTCTAGACGCTGCCCTTGTCGCTGCAAAATTTTTTAAACCTCCCTTCGAACCAACAGGACTGGGAGGCTTTTCTGATTCTAAGTGTTTCTAAGATGGACATAGTATGCTGTATTTCTTTTTGAATATGATTGTAAGGTTAAGAAGATTTTCATTTATTTTTTTGCAATAAATATTTTTTTTTTTCTTTTCTTTTTCTTTTATCATTTCTGAAGGCACTTTTAAAAATATAATTAATAAGACTTTCCTCTTTTTACTGTACATTTTAAGCTAATTTACCCAAATCGAATAAAATCTGAGTTACAACAAATCTATTACATTAGAATACATCAGAATACAACAGAATACCAAAAGAGACGAGACTCGTTGAGAAGGACAAGCTCCCTCACCTCCAACTGCACCGAACCATCGCTGGAATAAAGCATAAGATCGTCACATTTCCATTCCCGCTCCAGGCTGTGACATGACTGTGCTTCTGACTTTGAAGAACTGATAAAAAACTATTCTTTATCGATGCAAATAATGAGTTGAGGAGGGGTGGATACTATAGAATAGATACGAAGTAAAAAAGGGAATAACTAAATGATTAAGGAAATGGTAAATGGTAAACAGGAG
>NW_020869906.1:218529-228529 GCF_003789085.1 Penaeus vannamei | reverse complement strand
CCCCTACCCTCCTCCTCCCCTACCTCCTACCCTCCCTCCTCCTCCTCCTACTCCCCTCCTCCTCCTCTTCTCCCCCCTCTCCCCTCCCTCCTTCCCCCCCTACCCCCCTCTCTCGCCCCTCCTCTCTCCTCCTCCCTACCCAAACCCCCCTCCTCCTCCTCCCTCCATCCTCCTCCTCCCCTACCCCTCCTCCTCCTCCTCCTCCTCCTCGCCTCCCCCTACCCGCCTCCTCCTCCTCCTCCCCTACCCCCCCCTCCTCCCTCCTCCTACCCCCTCCTCTCCTCCTCTCCCTCTCCTCTCCTCCCCCCCCCTTACCCCCCCTCCTCCTCCCGCCCTACCCCCCTCCTCCTCCCCTACCCCCACCTCTCCTCCTCCCTCACTCCCCCCTCCCCCCCCTCCTCCTCCTCCCCTCCTCCTCCTCCTCCCCCCTCCTCCTCCCTCCCTCCTCTCTCTTCCTCCCCTACTCCTCCCTCCTCTCCTCCTCCTCCTCCTCCCCCTACCCCCTCCTCTCCTCCTCCTCCTACCCCTCGCCTCCCTCCTCCTCCTCTCCTTCTCTCCCCTCTCCTCCCCCTACCCCTACCCCCTCCTCACCCCTCCTCCCCTACCCTCCCATCCTCCTCCTCCTCCCCTGACCCCATCTCCTGCCTCCTCCCCCTACCCCCCATCCTTCCTCCTCCTCACCCTAACCGCTTCCCCTTCCCTTCTGGTCTGGCTTGTGTTCTATCTTCTCCTTGTTCTCTCCCCTGAGCCGCCTACACATACGTATCTGCCAAGTGCGGGTCTTAAAACTATACAAACGCAAAGGGAAATGCTTTTGAAAGTTGCGCACCCCCACTCCGTTCTCTGCCGCCTATCAGACTCCCGTCATGATGCTCCCCCTTCAAACGCAATGGACACAAAGCGACTATCTACAGAAAGAGTGAGGGCCCTCCTCAAGGCCTGCCCGCGCTGTACATCTTACGGCCTCTACTCATAGCGATCCTCGACCGAAAGGGGCGGGTAAGGGGGGAGGAGGAAGGAGGGGGGTAGGGGGTCTAGGGAGGAGGATGGAAGAGAGCGGGAGGAGGACGGGGGTAGGCGGGGAGAAGGAGGGCGGCTAGGGGCGTAGCGAGGCACAGGGGAGGGGGTAGGGGTGGAGCGAGGAATGGAGGATGGGGGGCGTAGGGGAGGAGCGAGGCACGAGAATGGGGGTAGGGGGGGGAGGAGGAGGAATCGGGGGGTGTAGCGCGAGAGGAGGCTGTGGGGGAATGGGTATGTGGGACGAGTTAGGGCTAGGAGGAGGGGCGCGGAGTGTAGGAGTGCGGCGTAGGTAGACGAGGACGCGCGTGGAGTGTAGGGTGGGTGAGTGGAGGGGGGCGTAGATGGAGAGAGTGGATGCACGGGGAGGCGGAATGTGATGCGTGGATCAATGGGGTGATGTACCGCCTTTGTATTGAGGGGTGAGGTATGTGGAGTGAGAACAGCAGAACTGGGAGAAAGAGAGTTAGATGGTTGATGTGGGGAATGGTTAAGTCGAGAAGCGAGGGTGAGGAGGATGTGAAGAGGAGGAGGGGGCGCGGACTAGGGGAGAGAGGAGGTGGGAGTGAGGGTGGGTTTGGTAACGGGAGGAACTGGGGGGAGGGGTGGGCTAAGAATGATGCTTTCGAGCGATATTTGGTTGAGGATAGGAGGGAGAGAGGTAGAGGGGAAGGGAGAGTAAGGAAGTAGGGGGAGGTTGTTGTTGAGTGCTATGTTAGCAGTGAGGATGGGTTGTGTTAGGGGGTTGTTGTCGAGAAAGTTGAGTGTTATTGGAAGAGAGGGGAGGGGTGGTGGAGTGTGCAGGAGTGTGGTTGCGTTTTGGGTTTTTGCTAGGAGGGAGGGATGGATCGCGTTAGTTGCAGGAGTTCCAGGAGAGGTTCTTGGTGATGAGGGCGTCGTGAAGGTAAGGATAGGAAGGTTGTGGTAGGGGATAGAGGTAGAGACGGAGGATAAGGTGTGGAGGGATGTGGAGGAGACGGGGATGTGGGCTGAGCGAAGAGAGAGGTGAGAAGGACGTAGAGAGGTAAGGAGGTGGGGGGTGGGAATAGTAGGGATGTGAGGTGATGGTGTGTGGGAGGGGTTGATGGGGGGGAGTGGGATGGTGGTAGGTGGTGTGGGTTGTGGTGTGGGTGTGGTGTAGGAGGGAGGTGGGGTGGTAGTAGTTGATGTGTCATAGGCTGGGTGATGGAATTGGGGCAGAGTGATTGGGTACTAAATATACATAATTAAGCGTAAGCAGTATGCTAGCTTTCCCTTCCTTCCCTGGTCTCTCCCTCCTCCCTCTCTTCCACCTCTCTCTCTTCTGTCCTTCCACTCTCTCTCTCCTCTTCCACCTCTCTCTCTCTCCCCCCCTCTCTTTCTCACGCTCTCTGCCCCCCCCCCACTCTCTCTCTCTCTCTCATATTCCCACGTGACTTTAAAAATGTTGTCAATTAATACTGAGGCTCATATGTCCTACAGCATTGATATGAAAATAATGAACTATATCCCTTGCTACAATTCTGATATATGAATGTTCAGAAGAGCTTTTGCATGTTCAAGTAATAAGCCCGGTATTTCTTTGAATTTCGTAAATAGTATCATTAAGTGGGTAAAATCTTACCAACACATAGAATTCTGGAAATTCCATATCTCTAGGAGAATAACGAAGAAGTTCTATGTAAAATTAATCTTAAGAGTAACGTGTCTTTATTTTTTTGTGATTAATTTGTTTTGGATAACTATATAAACATGCAATTACGTACAGACACACATACACACACACACACACGCACAAACACACACACACACACACAAACACACACTCATACACACACACTCACTGACACACACAAACAAACACACAACACAACAGACACAAACACAACAACACACACACAAACACAAACATAAACACACACACACACAACAACAAACACACACGCACAAACATCAAACACACACAAAACACAACACACACACTCACTCACAAATACACACACACACGAACACAACACACACAAACACACACACACAGTTACAAATACACACACAAACACACACACACACACCAAACACAAAACCCAACCCCTCAGACGCAACAACCAACAAACCCCCCTCCGCCATTAACACACACGCACACCTGCAATCTTTCGCTTTCGCTCTCCACGCCGCGAAATAATTAACACAACCCTTTGATCTCCCGCCGGCCTCATGCTGGCGGCTCCGGCATGCAGATCTCTCGCCTCTGAATATTCTTAATTGAGATTCATTTCCGAGTATTAAATCGCCGCTTTCTCCGCCGCTGAGGATCCGCCGAGATTCAGTTTTGCGAAAGGTTTTCGTCGCAGTTGGATGCGTATCGTTTTTTATCGGTGTATCTGTCTATCTATCTTATGTTATCTAGCTGTATATATATATATATATATATATTATATATATATATATATATATATATATATAATATTATGTATGTATGTATGTATATATATATATATAGCATATATCTATATATATGTATATATATATTATATGTGTATATATATAATATTATATATATATTATATATATATATATATATATATATATATATATATATATATATATAATATCTATATATATATATATATATATATAATATATATATATATATATATATATATATATATATATATATATATATAATATATATAATATATATATATATATATATATATATATATATAATATATATATCTGTGTGTGTGTGTGTGTGTGTGTGTGTGTGTGTGTGTGTATGTGTGTGTGTGTGTGTGTGTGTGTGTGTGTGTGTGTGTGTGCGAGGGAGAGTGATGAGTGAGAGAGAGAGAGAGAGAGAGAGAGAGAGAGAGAGAAGAGAGAGAGAGAGAGAGAGAGAGAGAGAGAGAGAGAGAGAGAGAGAGAGAGAGAGAGAGGAGAGAGAGAAGAGAGAGAGAGAGAAGAAAACAGAAACAGACTGACAGAGAGATAGACAGATAAATAAATAGAGAGAGCAACACACAGACAGGTAACGACAAACAGAAATACCCTTCACAGAATTATCTATACTAAGAAAATCAACACCGAATGTAGCTATCATGAGAAAAATTTTAAATCAGATTGATGACTGAAGCTGTCTGTAAATATATTATAACCCTTCTGAATACACCATAAGTCACTGTCAAGTTGGAGATGGAGTGTTGACATCTATAATGATATGATTGCATAATGACAACTCTGGAGATTTCCTAAAGTGATGCGTATAATGATTATATTTATGATGATGATTGTAATGATCATGGAAAGATGGGAATTGTAATATCAATGATAGTGATGATAATGATAATAATGATAGTGATTATAATGACAACGATAATGATAATGATAATAATAATAACGATAATGATAATGATTATAATGGTCATAATGATAACGATATTGATTATAATAGTATAATATAATAATAATAATGATAATAATGATAATAATGAGAATAATGATGATGATAATGATAATGATGATAATAATAATAATAACAGTAATAATAATAGTAATAATGATAATAGGATATACTTTTAATGGCCCTGACTAAAATCATGATGATCCTAATAATTACTAGTAATACAACCAATGCAACTCATTATAAAAGTAATTATAAAGATTACTTTTTCATTAGATAATTTCATTGTCGGGGAATATTTATTTTTTTGTGTACAGCAAATAAATCTAGATAAGATAAAATAGATTTCCATAAAACCAAATGAAATTAACCTTTGATGAAGTTAATTAACAGTTACACTATTTTATATCAGATGAATCATAAAACGATAATGATTCAGAAAGAGGGAAGTAAAATAAGGGAAAAATGATAATAAAAATGAGAAAAGTAAAATATAATGATAAAGGATAATCAAATAAGAAAATAAAAAATCAAATAAAAAGAAAAGGAAAGGAAAATAAAGAGAAAATGATGATAAAAATAGCAAAAGTAAATAGAATGATAAATACTAATCAATAAAATAAAAATAAATAAATAAAAATCAAATAAAAGGGGAAAAGTAAAATAAAGTGTAAATGATATCAAAAATGGCAAAGGTAAAATAGAATGATAAATACTAATAAGAGAAAAATAATAAATAAATAAATAGATAAAAAATCAAATAAAAAAGGGAAAAGTAAAATATGGGATAAATGATAAAAAATAAAATAAAATGAAATGATAAATATTAATAAATAAATAAAATAAATAAACAAAAAGAGAAAAGTAAAATAAAGTGCAAATGATAATAAAAAATGACAAAAATAAAATAAATGAATAAATAATAAATAAACAAAAAGACAAAAGTAAAATAAAGTGCAAATGACTAAATGACACAGTTATAAAGACAGACACGATTCGCTGACATCAACTTTTCAGACGAAACCCTGAAGTCGACCCTCGAACACTCCAACTCAACTCCTATCAGCAACAGGACGATATAATTCATCTAAAAAGACGAATAATCACAATATCCTGCAAATGACACGTTCTCCCTTGCAGATGAGCGCAGTTCCTGGCGTCAGTTGCGTGTCATATACACACGTATCCTGTGTCATGTTAGCTCGCCTCAGGGTTCTCGTCTGCGGTATATAACACCGGGGAGAATTATGCCAAGTCGTGCACGTTCGCAGTCGTTAATGTTGAGCGTGATGGTCGTGGAGGTCTAGGAAGTCGTCGTGGAGGTCCTGGGAGTCGTCGTGGGGGGTCACGTGATAGATGACCTCGACGGAGGACGCGACCGCCCGCTGTGGGATGGAGGTGTTGGTAGCTCCCTATGTCACGGGGTCAAGGCAGTGTTAAAAAAGGATACACTTAAAATGCAGTGTTAAAAGGAGAGGATACACTTAAAAGGAGTTAAAAGGAGAGGATACACTTAAAATGCAGTGTTAAAAGGAGAGGATACACTTAAAATGCAGTGTTAACAGGAGAGGATACACTTAAAATGGCAGTTAAAAAAGGAGAGGATACACTTAAAATGCAGTGTTAAAAGGAGAGGGATACACTTAAAATGCAGTTTAAAGGAGAGGATACACTTAAAATGCAGTGTTAAAAGGAGAGGATACACTTAAAATGCAGTGTTAAAGGAAGGAACACTTAAAATGCAGTGTGTTAAAGGGAGAGGATACACTTAAAAAGTGTTAACAGGGAGAGGATACACTTAAAATGCAGTGTTAAAGGGAGAGGATACACTTAAAATGCAGTGTTAAAGGGAGAGGATACACTTAAAATGCAGTGTTTAAAGGAGAGGATACACTTAAAATGCAGTGTTAAAAGGAGAGGAAACACTTAAAATGCAGTGTTAAAAGGAGAGGATACACTTAAAATAGCGTTAAAAGGAGAGGATCACTTAAAATGCAGTGTTTAAAAGGAGAGGATACACTTAAAATGCAGTGTTAAAGGGAGAGGATACACTTAAAATGCAGTGTTAAAAGGAGAGGATACACTTAAAATGCAGTGTTAAAGGGAGAGGATACACTTAAAATGCAGTGTTAAAAGGAGAGGATACACTTAAAATGCAGTGTTAAAAGGAGAGGATACACTTAAAATGCAGTGTTTATACACTTAAAATGCAGTGTTTAAAGGGAGAGGATACACTTAAATGCAGTGTTAAGGAGAGGATACACTTAAAATGCAGTGTTAAAAGGAGAGGATAACTTAAAATGCAGTGTTTAAAAGGAGAGGATACACTTAAAATGCAGTGTTAAAAGGAGAGGATACACTTAAAATGCAGTGTTAAAGGGAGAGGTACACTTAAATGCAGTGTGTTAAAAGGAGAGGATACTTAAAATGCAGTGTGTTAAAAGGAGAGGATACACTTAAAATGCAGTGTTAAAGGAGAGGATACACTTTAAAATGCAGTGTTAAAGGAGAGATACACTTAAAATGCAGTGTTAAAAGAGAGGCATTCACTTAAAATGCAGTGTTAACTACAGCAGTGGAGAGGATACACTTAAATGCAGTGTTAAAGGAGAGGATACACTTAAAATGCAGTGTGTTAAAAGGAGAGGATACACTTAAAATGCAGTGTTAAAGGAGAGGATACACTTAAAATGCAGTGTTAAAAGGAGAGGATACACTTAAAATGCAGTGTTAAAAGGAGAGGATACACTTAAAATGCAGTGTTAAAAGGAGAGGATACACTTAAAAGTGTTATACACTTAAATGCAGTGTAAAAGGAGAGGATACACTTAAAATGCCAGTGTAACACTTAAAATGCAGTGTTAAAAGGAGAGGATACACTTAAAATGCAGTGAGAGGATACACTTAAAATGCAGTGTAAAAGGAGAGGATACACTTAAAATGCAGTTAAAGGAGAGGATACACTTAAAATGCAGTGTTAAAAGGAGAGGATACACTTAAAATGCAGTGTTAAAGGAAGAGGATACACTTAAAATGCAGTGTTAAAGGGAGAGGATACACTTAAAATGCAGTGTTAAAATACACTTAAAATGCAGTGTTAAAGGAGAGGATTACACTTTAAAATGCAGTGTTAAAGGAGAGGATACACTTAAAATGCAGTGTGTTAAAAGGAGAGGATACACTTAAAATGCAGTGTTAAAAGGAGAGGATACACTTAAAATGCAGTGTTAAAAGGAGAGGATACACTTAAAATGCAGTGTTTAAATACACTTAAAATGCAGTGTTAAAAGGAGAGGATACACTTAAAATGCAGTGTTAAAAGGAGAGGATACACTTAAAATGCAGTGTTAAAGGGAGAGGATACACTTAAAATGCAGTGTTAAAGGAGAGGATTACACTTAAAATGCAGTGTTAAAGAGAGGATACACTTAAATGCAGTGTTAAAGGGAGAGGATACACTTAAAATGCAGTGTTTAAAAGAGGATACACTTAAAATGCAGTGTTAAAAAGGAGAGGATACACTTAAAATGCAGTGTTAAAGGGAGAGGATACACTAAAATGCAGTGTTAAAAGAGGATACACTTAAAAAAAGTGTTAAAAGGAGAGGATACACTTAAAATGCAGTGTAAAAGGAGAGGATACACTTAAAATGCAGTGTTAAGGAGAGGATACACTTAAAATTAAAAGAGGAACACTTAAAATGCAGTGAGAGGATACACTTAAAAGCAAAAAAGGAAGAGGATACACTTAAAATGCAGTGTTAAAAGGAGAGGATACACTTAAAAAAAAAAGGAGAGGATACACTTAAAATGCAGTGTTAAAAGGAGAGGATACACTTAAATGCAGTGTTAAACACTTAAAATGCAGTTAAAGGAGAGGAATACACTTAAAATGCAGTGTTAAAAGAGGATACACTTAAAATGCAGTGTTAAAGGGAGAGGATACACTTAAAATGCAGTGTTAAAGGAGAGGATACACTTTGTTAAAAGGAGGATACACTTAAAATGCAGTGTTAAAAGGAGATACACTTAAAATGCAGTTTAAAAGAGAGGATACACTTAAAATGCAGTGTTAAAGGGAGAGGATACACTTAAAATGCAGTGTTAAAAGGAGAGGATACACTTAAAATGCAGTGTTAAAAGTACACTTAAAATGCAGTGTAAAAGGAGAGGATACACTTAAAAATGCAGTGTTAAAGGAGAGATACACTTAAAATGCAGTGTGGAGAGGATACACTTAAAATGCACTTAAAATGCAGTGTTAAAAGGAGAGGATACACTTAAATGCAGTGTTAAAGGGAGAGGATACACTTAAAATGCAGTGTTAAAGGGAGAGGAT
Organism: Penaeus vannamei; assembly: GCF_003789085.1. Classification (NCBI taxonomy): domain Eukaryota; kingdom Metazoa; phylum Arthropoda; class Malacostraca; order Decapoda; family Penaeidae; genus Penaeus; species Penaeus vannamei. The sequence goes on along the minus strand of NW_020869906.1, from coordinate 219,798 downwards.
ACACTTAAAATGCAGTGTTAAAAGGAGAGGATACACTTAAAATGCAGTGTTAAAAGGAGAGGATACACTTAAAATGCAGTGTTAAAAGGAGAGGATACACTTAAAATGCAGTGTTAAAGGGAGAGGATACACTTAAAATGCAGTGTTAAAAGGAGAGGATACACTTAAAATGCAGTGTTAAAGGAGAGGATACACTTAAAATGGTTAAAGGAGAGGATACACTTAAAATGCAGTGTTAAAAGGAGAGGATACACTTAAAATGCAGTGTTAAAGGAGAGGTACACTTAAAATGCAGTTAAAAGGAGAGGTTACACTTAAAATGCAGTGTTAACAGGAGAGGATACACTTAAAAAGAAGCGTTAAAAGGAGAGATACACTTTAAAATGCAGTGTTAAAGGGAGAGGATACACTTAAAATGCAGTGTTAAAGGGAGAGGATACACTTAAAATGCAGTTAAAGGAGAGGATACACTTAAATGCAGTGTGTTAAAAGGGAGAGGATACACTTAAAATGCAGTGTTAAAAGAGGAACACTTAAAATGCAGTGTACGGAAAAAGGAGAGGATACACTTAAAATACAGTGTTAAAAAGGAAGAGGATACACTTAAAATGCAGTGTGTTAAAAGGAGAGGATACACTTAAAATGCAGTTTAAAAGGAGAGGATTTACACTTAAATGCAGTGTTAAGGGAGAGGATACACTTAAAATGCAGTGTTAAAAAGAGAGGATACACTTAAAATGCAGTGTTAAAAGGAGAGGATACACTTAAAATGCAGCGTAAAAGGAGAGGATTACACTTAAAATGCAGTGTTAAAAGGAGAGATACACTTAAAATGCAGTGTTAAAGGAGAGGATACACTTAAAATGCAGTGTTAAAAGGAGAGGATACACTTAAAATGCAGGTTAAAGGGAGAGGATACACTTAAAATGCAGTGTTAACAGGAGAGGATACACTTAAAATACAGTGTTAAAGGAGAGGATACACTTTAAAATGCAGTGTTAAAAGGAGAGATACACTTAAAATGCAGTGTAAAAGGAGAGAGGATACACTTAAAATGCAGTTAAAAGGAGAGGATACACTTAAAATGTGTTAAAAGAGAGATCTTAAAAATGCAGTGTGTTAAACTTAAAATGCCGTGTTAAAGGGAGGATACACTTAAAATGCAGTGTTAACAGGAGAGGATACACTTAAAAGAAGTAGAGGGGGCATGACGCTGCCAAACACTGCAGTGCGGATATCAGCGTAAGTTCCTCTCAGGGGGGTAGGGGT
>NW_020869906.1:203529-206029 GCF_003789085.1 Penaeus vannamei | reverse complement strand
TAAGACATCTTTTTCTCCTTCCTTCTACTAACTCCTGCGGGATTTACCTGGACACACAAACTCCAGTGGCTCCCGAGCGAACTCATTAACACCTGCATAAAGAAGCGGCAGCGGTAATTAAGGCGTTATCACCGGCCGAGCGAGGAACAGCATCTTCTGCTTATCTCCCGCGAACAGCATCCCCCCCCCACCCCCCAGCGCTAATCGTAGGAATGAGGTGCTTACACATAGCGATGCTAATTAGAGCAGGCGGAGAGGACTGCGAAATGGCCGAAGATTAGCGTCATAAAGCAGGTGGAGATGTCGAAACTTTCCAAGGGATGGAGAGACGCCCGCCGGTTCCCTTGCGAGGGGGAGAAGGGACCCAAAAGACCTGAAGGGAGAACGACGAGCTATTAAGCTAAGCGGTCGTTAAGGGGGGGGGGGGGAGGTGGTAAGCAGGAACGGGGGAAGGGGAAGGGGAAGGGGGTGAGGGAGGAGGGAGGTGGTAAAGGAAGGGGCAGGGGAAGGGGTGAGGGAAGGGAGGGGGTTAAGCAGGAAGGGGGAGGGAAGAGGGAAGAGGGAAGGGAGGGTGTTAAGCAAAAAGGGAGAAGGGAGAAGGGGAAGGAGATGAGGTGTAAAGAGGAAGGGGGAAGGAGGGAGCAGGCCTGACAAGGGGAGGGAGGGTGGTAAGCAGGAAGGAAGAAGGGGGAAGGGGGAGGGAGTGGTAAGCAGAAAGGGGAAAGAGGAAGGGAGGTGTTTAAGCAAAAAGGGAGAGGGAGAAGGGAAGGAGGAGGTGGTAAGAGAAAAGGGGGGGGGAAGGAGGGAGCAGGCCTGACAACAGCACGGAAGCTGCATCAATCCACAACTTCACAGTCATCTTTTACCCGACAGGACAGCAATGGTTTCCCGGGAGTAAAACACGAGACGAGAAGGAAGAAACTGACCGTCGTTCCTTTTGAGAGCAAATGGCCTGGGATCTGCAGTGAATATAAAAACCCTTTCGCATTAACACTCCAATTAACACATATTTACGAGGATGCCAATTTCGGGCGCTTTTTATGTTGAAAAAGTTGTCCACTGGTTTTCAAACGGATCTGAAATGGTCGTGGATCCGACAAACACCTTTTTATTCTCTAGGAAAGCTCAGTATATCCTGCAGTGTATTTACAGCGATCTGTCTGTGCTAGATGGACCAGTGAATAATGAATGGTTCAGGATGAGCGTTAATGAATCATTGTCTCGGGATGACAGCTTTGCACTGGATACCAAAAAAAAAAAGAAAAAAAAAAACGAAAAAAAAAAAAACGTTTCACTTCGGATATCTGACAATGGTAAACAGGAAATTTACCCAAAGCAACAAGTGTTTCATAATATATATATATATATATATATATATATATATATTATATATATATATATATATATATATATTGAGTGTGTGTGTATACGCACATACGTATACATTATATATATATTATATTATATATATATATATATATATATATATATATATATATATATATATATATGATATACACACATAGAAATATACATATATTTTGTATGAAATGATGTATGAAATATGTATATACACGCGTATAAGTAATTATAGATAGTAACTAAATGATAAACAAGTTCATTATCGTTAGAAAGATATCTTAATTGATAAACAATCCAGTATACACACAGACACATGCATGTGTGAGTGTGTTCAGACACTGTATATTCAACCTCAGAGAGATGTATTAACTTAGTAAGAAAATTGTGCTGGTAAAAATATCAGATAAACTGTGTCCCTGATTACCTATTTACCACACTTACACACACACACACACACACACACACACACACACACACACACACACACACACACACACACACACACACACACACGTATATACATTCATCTATCTAGCTTTCTAATCAAATACAGTCTAATGTGTGTAACATACATTCCATCTGGCCTCCTTAGAGCTTTTGAATATGCCCCAACAGATATATTTTAAGAAAAACGTATTAGTTTCCCGAGGGAGACTAACAAAATTCAATTATGCATATTTATGCATGATAAGTCATAATCAAATAAGCTTATTCTGAAGTGTTCGTTTTATTCAGATGGTGTGGTTATTGCAAAGAAAATATAAGATTATATTTAAAACCACTTTGTTACCTGCTGTCGTCATACATAAAAAAACATAGATCTCTAGATGAAGAATTTATATTTACATTTACATTATAATTTTAACTTTTAATGTATCGCATAAACTCATAGTATTACCTAAATGTAGCTGTAGTGTGTGCCATAAGGATAGACCTACGCAAAGATACCACAATATCCTGGAGTGTAGACTAAGCTTAGTCATCTTCCTTATCAAGTCAAGCGATGTATTGAAAAGGCGAATAGTATATCTGTTGGGCATAATAAAGTTTTTTTTTTTTTTTTTTTTTAACGCCTGATGTAGACCAAGTTTTTTTTTTGCCAAATATCGATCACTATGTAATGCCTCGGATTGCTGAA
>NW_020869906.1:193529-196029 GCF_003789085.1 Penaeus vannamei | reverse complement strand
CTTTTTCTTTTCATTTATAAACTATGTGATAACTTTATTTTGTTTTTTGGTTTTCCTTCTCTTCTTCTCTGTCTCCAGCTTTAAACTCCCTCATAGTTTCGTATCAGTTTCTCGTCTTTAAACTCTCTCATAATTTCTGTCCGTATTCCCTTCTCACATCTATCTATTATATCTTTCTTCTCCCATGTTTCCATCTTTACGGTCTGTTTCGCTTTATTTTTCTTTACTTTTCCTCAAAATTTATCCTTAATTTGTCTTACTTGCCTTCACCTCCACCTCCGTTTCAAATCTTATGATATTGTATGTCACTGTCTGTCTTTCCTTCCTTCCTTTACATCTGTTTTCATCTCTCTCTCTCTCATTCTCTCTTTTTCTCTATTTCCATCTTTATAAAACTCTCGTAATCTCATCCCACGTTCTCTCTCTCTCTCTCTCTTTCCCTCGTTTTCCTCGCAATTTCTTGTCTTTCTCCTCCTCCCCGTCTCGGTTCCTCCTTCGTCTGCGTCTGGAGGAGGGAGCGAAGGTGTGGTCCTGTTCACTCCGCAGCCATCTGTATCTGCTCCCGAAATCTAATGAGCAATTCCTTCCTTCGCTTATCGTTCATTTGTCCATTTCCCTCTGCGGGATTTGCCGGGACCTCGTCGCGATCATAAAGAAAAAATCCGATAACAAAAGACTCGGCTCGAGAAAGAGAGAGAGGAACTTTTCAACTCGGGTGTAATAGAATCTGGAGACGGGAAAAAAAATCTATTCCTCGAGCGATAAAGAATTGCGACTCTATGATAAAAGTTGTCACACGATAAGATAAGAGAAATCTTCTGCCGTGTTTCGTGCGAAGAAACACATGTCCGAAGAAATTTATAGGTGGTTAGATCATCACTTCCACGCTCCTGATAGCACGACAAGAACCAAAACACGACTCCTCATTCTCTATCCTCAGGAGCTGATAGGAAGGCTCGCAATCGTCCCATGCATCACATAATACACGAAAAAAAACAAAAACAAGAAAAAAAAGAAAAAAAACATTAATAAACTTACCAGGAAAAAACAAGAAAAAAACATTAATAAACTTACTAGGATAAAACAAGAAAAAAAAAACAATAAAAATAAAATTTAAGCGAAACAAAGGAGGTAGCCATAACACCCCCTGATTTAGTGATCTCAGACTCGTCCTAGAATCAAAAGAAGACGAAGGGGAAACGACCTCGAAGGGACGACCTGCCCGAGACCCCCGTCCTTACGAGAGCCCCTTCAGCGTCGCCGGGAGGAGGTCGTAATGCGAAGTGATAAAAGGGGGAGGTAATGAATGATTATTAATGCCAGTCAAAGGAAGGACGGGGAGGAATGGTCCAATGTGCCGTAAACTTGGGGGGAAGGGATATAAGGATGATGTTATTTCGTCCGTTAAGGGAAGAGAGAGAGAGAAGTAGAGAGAAGAAGTAAGGAGGGGAAGAGGAAGGAAAGGAGAAAGAGAGAGGGAGAGAAGGAGAGAGAGAGAGGATGAGAGAGAGAGAGAGGAGAGAGAGGAGACTGATGAGAGAGAGAGGAGAGTGGATGAGGAGAGGAGGGAGAGAGAGAGGGGAAGGGAGGGGAGGAGAGAGAGAGAGAGGAGGAGACAGAAGGACAGACCAGAGGATAGGTAGGAGAGAGGGGAGAGAGAAGTGAGAGGGGGCGAGAACAAGCCAGAACTAGACATCTGTGATACAAGGGGCATAAGAAAACACCTTATGAGACAGAGAGACAGAGACAGATAGTGGATGACAGAGGAGAGAGGAGGACGATGAGATGATGAGAGAGGAGACGATGAGAGATTGGACGATAGAGAGGAGAGAGGAGAACGGGAGTTGAGATTGAGAGAGCTGAGAGAGTAGAGTGGAGAGAAGACGAGAAGAGAAGAGAGAAAGGAGAGGGCGGGGGAGAGCGAGAGGAAGTGAGCGAGAAAAAAAAAAAAAAAAAAAAGCTGGCAAAGCACGGAAAAAAAAAAGTAGGAAAAGAAAGAGAAAAGAAAAAGAGAGAAAGAAAAAACAAAAAAAAAAAAAAACGGCTGACGGCGCGGGGCGGGAACGAGACGAGAGGGAAAAGACGAGAGAGACGGTGAGGACGGGAGAGATGAAGAGAGAGTGAGGAGAGAGAGACAGAGAGAGAGAAGGAGATGTGAAGGAGGATGGGAGAGGGAGATATAGAGAGAGGAGAGGGAGGAGAGGAGAAGGAGAGAGTGAGAGGAGGGAGAAGAGAAAGACGAGAGCGAAGGAGAGAGGAAGGAGATGAGAGGGACCAGACAGAACCAACAGACAGAGACGGAGGAGAGACAGGACAGACAGAAGACACGACCAGAGATTTAAAATATAGATAGAATAGCGAGAAATAATAGGCGAAAATAAAGAAAGAGAGAGGGAGGAGAAAGAGGGGGCAGAGGACAAAAAAGAGAAAACTAAGACCACTGGAGAAAACACTTTATGAGACAGCGAGAGTACAGGTAGGACAGGTTAAGAGGATGACA
>NW_020869906.1:171029-173529 GCF_003789085.1 Penaeus vannamei | reverse complement strand
AACAACAACAACAACAAGCACCACCACCAACAGCAACAGCAACACAACAACAACAGCAAAAAAACACAACAACAACAACAACAACAACAACAACAACAGCAACAACAACCACAACAGCACAACACACCAACTCCAACCCGCCCTCCTCTTCCTCCTCCTCCGAGCAAAGATCAGCCCAAGCGGATATTTCATTCTCGAGTCGTCGCCAGTTTGGAAATTTCCTGAAAGTCTCCGCCATTCTTTTCAACTCTCGCCCTCGCGCAGGATCTATGCAGGATGACCCGGGAATAATAAGCAGGTCGACCACTTATTTATAGCCCCTTAAACAGATAGGAGAGTCAGGACGGCAGGACACTTGGGGCGCAGGGGACGGACGGATGCTGGAGGGACGGGGCACTTGGAGACGGTACGAGGTAGACGGGGCAACTTGGGGATGTTTTGTGGCACTTAAGGTACTGTCACACTGGCACTTTTTCCGTCATTTTTTTTTTTATTATTTTTTTTTTTTACAATTTTCTGAAATTTTTTGCCATTTTTTGAGCGAATTGGCGATTCTCCAGTCAGACGATAATGATCGTTTCCGTCTGAAAACCTTTCCGTCAACTTTTTCAGCCAAGCAAAGTCAGATCAAGAGCTATATTCGAGAATGTTTGTATTTATGTTAAATAAAATTGTCTAAAAATTGACGGAAAAAGTGCTAGTGTGACACGGCCTTTAAGCAGACACTTGGAGATGGTAGGACGGGCGGGGTTCAGGGTGGATGGATGGGACACCTGGATGATGGACAAAAGAGGCGTGCGTATACACATCCATACATGGATGTATACTTGTATGTATGTGTATGTATATCTACATGCATACATGGATGTATACTTGTATGTGTGTATGTGTGTGAGTGAGTGTGTGTGTGAATGTGTGTGTGTGTGTGTTTATGTCTGAGTGTGGGTGTGTATGTTTATATCTGAGTATTGGTGTGTGTATGTGTATGAATGTATGTATAAAGAAAACTGCCAAAATATGAAGTGAAGAAGAACGCAACGTGTTGAACTCACCAGGAATTCCTCATCAGACGCAATAATAAACGAAAACTATCCACATCGGTTTTTACTACGCCTGATGAGAAGCGGTCAACGAGTTCGAAACGTCACGTCCTTATTCAGCTCATACTGTGGCGCGGTTTCTTCTTATCTTTGTACACACGTTACTGAATTTATAAGGCCTTCATGCATGTATATATCATTTATATATACGTATCTTCAACAAATGTAAGTGTCTGGGTGAGCTTAGAGGTAGACGATGAGAGAGAGAGAGAGAGAGAGAGAGAGAGAGAGAGAGAGAGAGAGAGAGAGAGAGAGAGAGAGAGAGAGAGAGAGAGAGAGAGAGAGAGAGAGAGAGAGAGAGAGAGAGAGAGAGCTGACCCTTAGAGGTAGACGAAGGAAGATTGCAGAAGAGAGAGAGAGAAAAAAAGGAGAAAGAAGAGAGAAAAAAAAGAAAGAGAGAGAGAGAGAAGGCTTTAAACGCGGAGATCTCTATATTCTTAAACAGATATGAGTGCCAAGGCGCCGTGGCACTGGGAGGGCACCATGATCCTTCTTCTCAAATTGCTTTAGGCTTAGGCTTTGCAGGAGGCGGCGTGGAGAGAGAAATGATATATTGTTGCTGTTTATTTTTTTTTTTTTTTTTGTGCATTTTTTTTTGCGTTTTTCTTTTCTTTTTCGTCGGTCTTTTCCTCTTATTGTTATTATTATTATTCCTTTTATCCGGTGGCTTTATTTATCTTCTCTTTTATATCCTGTATTTACTGCAGTTTTTTCTGTATCAGCTTCTTTGTTCAACTTTTTTCCATTTTTTTCTATCCGTCTATTCCCTACTTCTTGTCGACTTCTCTTCTTTTTCCTCATTTTCTCTTTACCGTTTTCATCAGCCTCTCTTACCTACTCTTTCTTCTCTTACTCTCTCTCTTCATCTCCTTTCACATCTTCTTCCCACTTACCACCATCACCCTCTCTTCTCCCTTTCTTACCCTTTCTCCCTACCATCTTTATCCCCATTTCTTCTAATCCTTTCCACTTCCTTCTTCCAATCCCCATTCCGAGGACCCAAAACCCTCCTCAGATTCCCAATCCTCGTTACCAATCTTCGAATCTTTATTCACCGTGAACAGAAGAGATTCTCAATATACTCTCAACATTACTATTAGTTATCATTGTTGTTGTTATCTTTGCTGTCGATGTTATTTCTATGGTTTATATAATTATTTGTTATTTGATACCGTGATTGTTAACAGATTTGTTATTTTGTTATCATTATCAGTCTTGTGGTATCTATTGTGTTCTTGAGTTTGTTATCATCAATATTAATGATATTATCATTATCATCCTTATCATTTCATTTTTACTGTTAAGATTACGATTATTACCATTATCACTATTATTGTTATCATTATCATTTCATTATAAGTATTATTGTGATTGTTATTATAATTACTTTTATCATTATT
>NW_020869906.1:163529-166029 GCF_003789085.1 Penaeus vannamei | reverse complement strand
CTGTAAATAGCTACTTGTGTGAACTTGCTTGCTTGTGCACCCTGTAACTGGGGCGCTGGGAGTATGTGCTGCATCATGCGGTACTTCTTGTCAGTCCCTATCATCTGGCTTGACGTCCTCTACACAAAGCTCGCTATGTTGGGTCGAGTCTGCCTTGTCATGTAGTTCGTATCGCACTTTCATTGCAAATAACATATATGCATGGGATTTTTTTTTCCTCGTTGGAGATGAAGACAGAAGAGGAACAAAGAGAGGGTGTGTGTGTAATGACATTTTGAAAATTACTTTTCCTCATGGAAAACACACGAAGACAAAAAAAATATGACATATATAAATCGAATATAAAAAGGGAAAACATCTGTTTATGAAACAAAGATACGGTCATAAGCTCTAAAATGTTATCAAAAATGAATTTACAGTAATAAAAGAGAGGTGGATAGATGAGAAATTAAAAGAAATAGAGAAGAGGAGGACAAGATCAAAGGAGGGGTACAGGAAAGGAGAGAAGAGGAGAGATTATGAAAGATAAATCGTTTATCTTGAAAGGAGAAAAAAAGCTACAGCAGAGGAAGAAATTGAGGAATAAAAAAAAAAAAAAAAAAAAAAAAATACAGACAGCAATTTGTCAGTATTATCTGCTCAATCTGTCTGGCTTATCAACAGCCCTTGTTATCACACCGAAGACTGATGCTAAAGCTGTTTCATTCCTTCTCAGTCTTCAAGGTCTTTGGAATTTATATGTACAAGGAATACAACATTCAGAAGACATGAAGTGACATGTCCAGGCTAAGGTCGACGGCGCACGTCTTCCTCGGTCCAGGTGAGACGTCCCCAGATCCTCGGAGGAGTGACTCCAGCCCCAACCTTGGCTGATCGGCAGTGAGATGAATGGCACTATCCTGGGTCTGTTACTGAGGTTTGAGAAGGCCCTCTCTCTATCTCCTTTTCCCTCTTCTCTCTCTGTCTCTCTCTCTGTCTGTCTGTCTGTCTCTCTCTCTCTCTCTCTCTCTCTCTCTCTCTCTCTCTCTCTCTCTCTCTCTCTCTCTCTCTCTCTCTCTCTCTCTCTCTCTCTCTCTCTCTCTCTCCTCTCTCTCTCTCTCTCTCTCTCTCTCTCTCTCTCTCATCAAAAGAAAAGTTCATAGAATAAGCCACTAAGATTTGTTAAAAGTGAAGCAAGGAAATCCGCATCAGGCTTATTAAAGTGAGCGAGAAACATTGCGATATTTGGTCGGTTTAGGCAGCTTGCAAACATTTAAGCATGTTGACATTGGCTCTTGAGAACTCTGCAAGGCCGCTGCAACAAGTGTGTCTTTAGCGATTTTAACTACGAAATGCACTTTGGGGTACAAGATCACAAGGGTTTTTTCTAATCAAAGTCCCTTTTTTCAACTTCATAATCACGATCAAATGCGTCAGGAATAAGAAGGTTTAATAAAATCTGTAAGATAACGAAGTGTCTGTAGAAAGTGTGTTCTTTAGGCCTTCCTTTGCTCGATGAATGGGTGGATAGATGAAAAGTTGATAGATAAGTAGATAGATAGTTGATAGATTTGTGTGTATATATAGTCGATAGAGATAGAATAAAATAGATAGTCAATAGACAGATAGATACGTTGATACGTTGATATACCATAGAGATAAAAAGAGGGTGAAAGAGAGGGGAGAAAAGAGGAGAGAGAGAAGAGAGAAGAGAGAGACGAGAGAGAAGAGAGAGGAGAGAGAGAGAGAGAGAGAGAGAGAGAGAGAGAGAAGAGAGAGAGAGACAGAGAGAGAAGCAGAGAGAGACGAGAGAGAGAGAGAGAGAGAGAGAGAGGAGAGAGAGAGAGAGAGAAGAGAGAGAGAGAGAGAGAGGAGAGAGAGAGAGAGAGAAGGTCCAAGAAAATGAACAAAAAAAAATAGAAAAAAGAGACAATGACAGAGGTGAAACAGACGGAGAGAAGAAGAAAGAGAGAGAGAGAAGAGAGAGAGAGAAGAGAGAGAGAAGAGAGAGAGAGAGATGAGAAGAGAGAGAGAGAGAGAGAGAGGAGAGAGACAGAGAGAGAGAAAGGGAGACAGAGAGAGACAGAGAAGACAGACAGACCAGACACAGAAGAAACAAACAGACAGACACACAAGACAAGACAAACAGAGAACAAAGAACAAACAAACAGACAAACAGAAAGAGAAAAGAAAAGACAGAAAGTTTGCTTGCCGCTGTAAATCGCGCGTTTAGTATTCGGAACCGGGAACATAGATCGGGGATGGAGTTTGCATCGCCCAAACTTTCTCTCTCACACCAATGGATTCCTCAGACACTCACTCCGGAGTTCCCGTTTGCCGTTCTACTCCGTGGGTGCTAACGAACGTTGCTCTAAACGTTTCTCACAAGGCGCTTACTTATATTCTCTCATCACTTATATTACACTAGGTGGGGTGCTAACGAACGTTGCTCTAAACGTTTCTCACAAGGCGCTTACTTATACATCACTTTATATTCATGAATGGGTGCTAACGAACGAAG
>NW_020869906.1:144038-157209 GCF_003789085.1 Penaeus vannamei | reverse complement strand
TTTGTTATTATTGATAACTAGTGTCTATTACTATTAGTCTTATATTGTTGCATGTATTATTTGTTGTTTTTTTTTTTATTTCATTTGTATTCACTATTATTACGATTTTATCATCATCGTCATCATCATTCATTGTAGTCTATATTCTCATCCTCATTATACGCCATCATTCATGACTATTCTATTATCATAATCCTTTGATATTGATCACTAACATCATCATCCCATCACTATTCTTAGTACTATCATCATTATGGTAAACAATCGTCATGATCACCTCAATGAATCTCAGACGCGTCCCCTGGTGTGGTGTGTGTGTGGTGTGTGTGTGTGTGTGTGGTGTGTGTGTGTGTGGTGTGTGTGTGTGTGTGTGTGTGGTGTGTGTGTGTGTGTGTGTGTGTGTGTGTGCGTGTGTGTGTTTGTGTGTGTGTGTGTTTGTGTGCGTGTTGTGTGTGTGTGTGTGTGTGTGTGTGATGTGTGAGGTGTGTGTGTGTGTGTGTGTGTGTGTGTGTGTTGTGTGTGTGTGTGTGTGTGTGTGTGTGTGTGTGTGTGTGTGCGTGTGTGTGTTGTGTGTGTTGGTTGTGTGGTGTGTGTGTGGTGTGTGTGTGGTGTGTGTGTGTGTGTGTGTGTGTGTGTGTGTGTGTGTGTGTGTGTGTGTGTGTGTTGTGGTGTGTGTGTGTGTGTGTGTGTGTGTGTGTGTGTGTGTGTGTGTGTGTGTGTGTGTGTGTGTGTGTGTGTGTGTGTGTGTGTGTGTGTGTGTGTGTGTGTGTGTGTGTGTGTGTGTGTGTGTGTGTGTGTGTGTGTGTGTGTGTGTGTGTGTGTGTGTGTGTGTGTGTGTGTGTGTGTGTGTGTGTGTGTGTGTGTGTGTGTGTGTGTGTGCTGTGTGTGTGTGTGTGGTGTGTGTGTGTGTGTGTGTGTGTGTGTGTGTGTGTGTGTGTGTGTGTGTGTGTGTGTGTGTGTGTGTGTGTGTGTGTGTGTGTCCCGTCTTCCCCCGTGGGTAGACCTAGTCCTGTCACACTAGCACTTTTTCCGTCAATTTTTATTTTTTTTACAATTTTCTGAAGTTTTGTCCATTTTTGAGCGAATTGTCGATTCTCCAGTCAGACGACAATGACCGTTTCCGTCTGAAAACCTTTCCGTCAACTTTTTCAGCCAAGCAAAGTCAAATCAAGATCTATATTCGAGAATATTTGTATCTATGTTAAATAAAATTGTCCAAAAATTGACGGAGAAAGTGCTAGTGTGACACGGCCCTTATGACAACTCCAACTGGGTGGTGTCAGTGCCTGCCAACCGTCAAGAATTCGTGTAAGTGCTTAAGTGTAAGTGTAAGGGGCTTAAGTGGCGCAGGCCGGGAGGAAGAGCGCGGGAAATGAGGCATCGTCCGAATCCCCTTGTTTTAATATCATCATCATTATCATTGAGGTTTTCACTTTGTCGATCTTCATAATTTTATTGTCCTTCATTAAACGCATGAATCATTTCCTTTTGATTTTCCTAATTCTGTCCTTCGTTTATATTATTGCATATTGTCTTTGCATTCTTTTGATTTATATTTCTCTGTTTTTTTCTTCCCTTTCACTAAATCATAAATTTCTTATTTGATGGAGAAGTAATTAAGTTGATTTCTCTTTTGTGAAATGATTACTTTTTACCAGGAAATGATTAACTGTAGAATATATATAGAAATTCTGAATCTCAGTGAAGGTAAGAAAATATGATTGAATAAATAAGTATGCGGTAATAATTTAGAATAATGAATTGATGAAAGAGGGAGAGTAAGAAGAAAATAAAGTATATATGTAGATTGCAGATTATCTGGTGCATTTTTATGTAATATATGAATTCTCTTCACTTAAAGCATGAACGTTATAAATCTATATCTATAAAATAACAAATAAATAACAAAGAGGTCAATAAAAACGTAAAATTCAAAGCTCTTACGATTCTTACAAACATCACTTAAAATTAATATATAGATAAAAATACTAAAATTAAGTCAAAAAGTCATTTCAGGTATTTTTCGAAAGTCGACGTTCGGTTCCCAGCAGCGGGGGAATCGGAGTCAAGGAATCTGGCGACATGGCGGGAGAATTGCCTTATCGCTTCATGAGGCCAAACTTGAGAGGTAAAAATTAAAGTGAAAGATGACGTTAAGTGGTTGCTCTTTGTCCCGCGCTATCTGTGCGGTGTGTCTGGCGTGCCTGGCTGATAACGGGTATCGGGAATTCCTTACTAAGAAAATTCGGGGCATGTTTTTTTTTTGTCGTTTTCTCTCTTCTATTTTTGGCGGGAAACTCCATCGTGCTTTTAGCTTTTGGGTGTCTCTTTCGGTGTTTTTTTTTATTTGTTTATTATTATTATTATTATTATTATTATTATTATTATTATTATTATTATTATTATTATTATCATTATTATTATTTTTTTGGGGGGGGGGATGAGGGAGGATGAATAACTTCAAAATTGAGAATATTAATATAAGGGTGATAATGATAACGATGATAATACCGATTTGATAACGACACAAAAGATAAAACTGATGTGATAATGATTATCAAAATGAGAATGGATGGACCCTAAAAAATTTACAAGCATTAGTAATGATGGCTAAAAATATTGAATGGACTTACACCAACGCATGATATATTTTTGTAAAGTTAATTATTTGTCTCTTTTTGGAATATAAGGAACAGCTCTTAAAAAATCGCTCGATACTGAAACATCGCAATAAACATAGATAATAATAAACATAGGTCTAAGATTATAGAATGACCTTGATGATTCCCCAATCAAATAAATATCTACTATATCGGATTCTAATCATGACTATTGCAATCTGTAGTTTTAGCAAGATCAACTGGAGCTTAAATGGCACGAGAAGATATCACAAAAATAAGAAAAAAAATAACTTGCCACAGGCTGCAGTGTCTTGGAAGATGGAGGTAAATTTACATCAACAGAAAGAAAGGAAGGAAGGTGGTCTGTGCGAGTTTCTGTCATCTTATAGATAAAGATGTGTGTGTGTGTGTGGTTTTGTTTTGTGTAAGTGTGTGTTCGTGTGTGTGTGTGTGTGTGTGTGGTGTGTGTGTGTGTGTGTGTGTGTGTGTGTGTGTGTGTGTGTGTGTGTGTGTGTGTGTGTGTGTGTGTGTGTGTGTGTGGTTTTGTTTGTGTGTGTGTGTTTGTGTGTGTGTGTGTGTGTGTGTTGTGTGTTTGTGTGTGTGTGTGTGTGTGTGTGTGTGGTATGTGTATGTGTGTGTGTTCGTGCATGTGTGTTATGTGTGTGTATGTTTTGTGCATGTATTTGTATGTGTGTGTGTGTGTGTGTTTTGTTTGTGTGTGTGTGGTTTTGTTTGTGTATGTGTGTGTGTTCGTGCATGTGTGTATATTGTGTGTGTGTGTTTGTGCATGTATTTGTGTGTGTGTGTGTGGTTTTTTGTTTGTGTGTGTGGTTTTGTTTGTGTATGTGTATGTATTCGTGCATGTGTGTGTATGTGTTTTTGTGAGTATGTGTGTGTGGTTTTGTTTGTATATGTGTGTATTGGTGTTTGTTTGTGTATGTGTGTGTGTTTGTGCATGTGTCTTAGTTCATTATGCACTCAGCCCCTGTGGCCCTAAAACTTGGACCGCAGGGGTAACTTGACAAGAGGAATAACATAGCCCGGGTGACGTCAGAGCAGGGGGCGTGGCTGAGAGTGGGCGGGGCAAACCTTATTAAGTACAACCTTGAACAGGAATTCTAAATAAACCTAAAAATATGTTTGTTAAGGGTTTAATTTGATACGAGGAGTGACAGAAAAGATGGCATCAGGTGGAGCAAAATCTTTTTCCTTATTAGGTAAAATTTTACCCCCCAAAAAACCGTGACTTAAACTTAAACTTCAGTGTTAAACTTGGATCTGCGTATATAGCTTGTGTACAGGGATGTAGTTCCAGAAATATACCTTTAAATCGAATGATATACTGTTGGTAGTTCATGTTTTGTTCTTTGTACAATTTGTTCATATTCTAGTGAACAAATTTCAACTCAGACACCGTTGGGTACTTTCAGCTCTTACTGTATATGAAATAAGTTTATCAATAATAACATTTCGTAGGAAATATAAAAAAAATCAGATACGTATTTTTTTTAGTACTCATTTCAGTCATAATTTTTAATAGCTACATATTTCTTTACTTTAATCAATCATTTTCGTTATCATTGTTATTATCATCATTATCCTTATCACCATTTACGTTTTTTTTTTTTTTTTTTTTTTTTTACTGATAAATACATTTTATTGTTTCGTAGTTTATTGATTTTTCTCTGGAGATATATTTAGTGTCATTATCTTTGAAAAATATTTATTGATAAAGCCTTTTTTAACTTTACTAAATTACCAAATGCAATAGACGTTCCATCTTGGCGCAATCTCTTCATATAACTTATTATATTCTTTATTATATTATTAAATAATAATTCTTAATTATATATAGAATAATTATTATATTTATATATAATATTTATAATTTTATTTATTATATATTTTATTTATATTAATTAATTATAATTAAATTAATATAATTAAATTAATGAATAAATAATAATAATCAATATACATAAATAATAATAATTAATATATATAAATAATAATTAAATAATAATATAAATAATATTATTCTTTAGAACATTTAAAATCAAAGTATGGAAAAGTGTAAAGCAATCACGATATTTATTGACCATTAAAGGCCTATGTATCGATCTGGCAACGGCACCTGAAGAGGGTCGTGTGTATTTCTCGTTGCAGGATAGAAATTGCGATAAAACAACTTCGATGATACGATAAAGCAACTTTCTATGTCCCTTTTCACTCCCCCCCTCCTCTCCTTCTTTTCTCTCTCCCTTTCCCCTATTCCTCCTCTTCCTCTTTCCACTTCCCCTTCCCTCTCTTTCCTCTTCTTCCCCTCTTATTTCCCCTCCCTCTCCTCCTCTCCTTCCTTTTCTCTCTCCCTTTCCTTTTCTCCCCCTCTCCCCCCCTCCTCCTCTTCCTCCTTCCCCTTCCCTCTCTTCCTCTCCTTCCTTTTCTCTCCCTTTTCGTTTCCTTCCCTCCTCCCTCTCCCTCTCCCCCTCTCCTTCTTCTCTCCCCTTCCACTCCCCCTCCCCCTACTCTTCTCCCTTCCACTCCCCCCTCCTCCTCCTCTTCCTCCTTCCACTTCCCCCTCCCCTCCCCCTCTCCCTTCCACTTCCCCCCCTCTCCCTCTCTCCTCTCCCCTTCCACTCCCCCCTCCCTCTCCCTCTCCTTCCTTTTCTCTCTCCCTATCCCCTTCCACTCCCCTTCCTTTTCCCCCTCCACCCCTCTTCTCTCCCTTCCACTCCCTCCTCTCATTCCTCCCCCCCTCCCCCTCCCCCTTTCTCGAAGACGAATTCATCGCCTTCACGCCTTCCATCTCACGCCATCTTTCACCCCTTAAATGGTGCTGTGAGAAGGGGGAGTGGCGGGGCGGTAGCGGGGGAGCGGTGGTGAGGGCTAGGATGGTAGCGAGCTGTGGTAGCGGTGGCGCGGTAGCTGTGTAGCGCGGTCGTTATCAGTGGTGGTAGCGGTAGTGAGGGTAAAGGATGGTAGCGGTGGCTGTGGTAGCGGTGGTAGCGGTCGTATCAGTGGCGGTGGTAGCGGTAGTGAGGGTAAAGGATGGTACGGTGGCTGTGGTAGCGGTGTAGCGGTCGTATCAGTGGCGGGTGGTAGCGGTAGTGAGGGCTAGGATGGTAGCGGTGGCGTGGTAGCTGTGGTAGCGTGGTGAGGGTAAAGATGGTAGCGGTGGCGTGGTAGCGGCTGGTGGGTGCGGCGGTGTGGGTGTAGCGGTTTTGGATGAGGCAGCGTGGGTATCTGTGGTAGCGGCGGGTCGTGTAGCAGTGTGGGTGGTAGGGGTGGCTATGGTAGCGGGAGTGGACGAGGCAGTGTGTGTAATCTTGGTAGCGGTATCAGCGGTGGCGGTAGTAGCGGTGGTTAGTGGAGCAGTGCGGGTGGTAGCGGTTAGTGGGTGCGGCGGTGTGGGTGTAGCGGTGGCGAATGTAGCGGGGGCAATGGTAGCGGTGGCGATGGCAGCGCAGGAAATGGTAGCGGCGGCGATGGTAGCGGAGAAATGGTAGCGGTTGTGGGGTACGGGCGGTGTGGGTGGTAGTGGTGGCGATAGTAGCGGTTAGTGGGTGCGGCGGTGTGGTTGGTAGCAGAGGAAATGGTAGCGGTGGCGATGGTAGCGGTTAGTGGGCGCGGGCGTTGTAGGTGGGTAGCGGCGGCGGCGGCGTTGATGGAAGCGGCAGCGGTAGTGAGGTGCGGTGGGCGTGCGGGGGTTATCGCGCCACATCGCCGCTCTAACGGATGGGCGGCGCTGGGGGAGGCGGGAGGGGGGGCGGGGGGAAGGGGGGGCGTTGGTCAATCCACCTCCCCCACCCCCCCACCCCCCACCCCGGCCAGGTCATCGATAGCGTGCATGTATGTCAAGGGTCAAACACACACGCACACACGGGGGCTTCCATAGACAGACACACACACGCGCGTATACAGACATGGGAGGCTGTACCGGTCGCTGAGGTCGGTTATTACTGTTCACATTATCCATCTCTTTCTTTCTTTCTCATCTTTCATTCTTTCTCTTTTTAGCTGTCTTTCTCTTTTTTTTTTTTGCCTTTTCTCCCTCTCTCCATTCTTCCCTCCTGTCTCTTTCTCTCTTTCTCTCTCATTTTCTCTCTCTTTCTCTTTCTTTCTTCTCTCTCTCTCTCTCTCTAACTCTTTAACTCTCTCTCTCTCTCTCTTTCTAACTCTTTAAATCTCTCTCTCTCTCTCTTTCTTTCTTCTCTCTCTCTCTATAACTCTCTAACTCTCTCTCTCTCTCTCTTTCTCCTTGTTTTTCCCTTCTTTGTCTTTGTCTGTGAATATCTTCCTCTCTCTTCTCCTCTTTCTCCTTTCTCTCTCCCTGCTTCCCTTCCTAATCGTAAATAAAACATCTTCATTTCCATCATGCCAATTCATTCCCATTTCTCCATACACCGCCAAAAAAAAACGAAAAAAAAACGAAAAATAAAAAATTAAAACAATCATTCTAGAATTTCGCCGCAAAAAAAAACGAAAAAAACGAAAAAAAAAAACACGAAAAAAACTAAAAAATAAAAACATTAAAACAATCATTCTAGAATTCCGAAATATGCGATACAGCTTATCAGTTCCGCTTATCAACGTGTCATCCGGACATCAGTCTGCGCTCCTATTCTCGCTCGCCACGGACACGGACCCACACTTGTACGTTAAACCCGATACACAGTCCGTCCTTATCGGTATACAAACACCTGTATAGATCCCTTGTCCCGTGCTCTGTGTGTGTCTGTTTGTTCGTTTGTGTTTGTGTGTGTGTGTCTGTTTGTTGTGTGTGTGTGTGTGATGGTTTCACTCTCTCTAGCTCTTTTTGTTTCTATATATCTGTTTCACTTTTTTTCCGTCGCTCTCTCTCTTCTCTTTCTAGCCTCTCTCTCTTTCTCGTTCTCTCTCCCTCTCTTTCTTTCTCCTTCTCTGTCTCTCTCTTTCTCGCTTCCTGTCTCTCTCTCGTTCATTGTTTCTGTCTCACTCTTTCTCTTTCAGTCACGCCCCTCTCTCTCCTCCTCCCTCTCACTCTATTTATCTATCTCCTTCCCTTTCTCACTCTCCCTCATCTGCACCCTCACCACTCATTCTCCTTCCCCTCCCCCCCAGCCTCTTCCCCCCTCCCCCACATCTTCACCTCCTCCCCATCTCCCCCCACAGCCTCTCTCCCCCCCACCTCCCACATCTCTTTCACTTCCCCCCCATCTCCCCTCTCTCCCCCCATCTTCTTCACCTCCTCCCCCTCCCCCTCCCCCCACATCTCTTCACCTCCCCCCATCTCCCCCACAGCCTCTTCCCCCCCTCCCCACATCTCTTTCACTCCCCCCATCTCCCTCGCACAGCCTCTTCCCCCCTCATCTTCTTCACCTCCCCCCCTCATCTCCCCCCCTCCCCCACAACATCTTCACCTTCCCCCCCTCCATCCCCCCCTCGCACAGCCTCTCCCCCCCTCCCCCACAACATCTTCACCTTCCCCCCCCCCATCCCCCCTCGCACAGGTAAAGAGGGGAGGATGACACAAGGACAAACAGGTGACTGCTGGGGCTGCGGTGAAGGGCGGGGGCATTGGGCAAGGGACAGCAAAGGTGAAGGGCTGACGGCAGGGGCTTGGGACGAGGAGGAGGGGTAGGTGGGGGACGAAGAGGGGGGACGAGGAGGGGACGAGGAGGAGGACGAGAGAGGGGGGGTAGGAGGGGGGACGATGAGGGGGGAGGGGACGAGGAGGGGGGACGAGGAGGGGGACGAGGAGGGGGTAGAGGGGACGAGGGGGGGAGAGGGGGACGAGGAGGACGAGGAGGGGGAGGGGAGAAGGAGACGGAGGGGTGAAGGGGCTGAAAAAAGAGAGAGAGAGAGAGAGAAGGAAGAAGAGAAAGAGAGAGAGAGGGACGGAGGGAAAGAGGGAGGAGAGAGGGAAGGAGGGGAGGAGGGAAGGAGGGAAAGAGAGAAGGAGGGAAGGAGAGGGAGAGAGGGAAGGAGGGAAGGAGAGGGAGAGAGGGAGGGAAAGAGGAGAGAGGAGGGAAGAGGGAGAGAAGGAAGGGAAGGAGAGGAGAGAGGGAGGGAAAGAGAAAGGGAGGGAAAGGAGAAGGAGAAGAGAAGGAGAGAGACAAGGAGGGAAGGAGGAGGGAGGGAGGGAGGAGGGGAGGCTTGAAGGTGGCTAAGGGTTGAAGAGGAGAGATCACGGTGAAGAGGGAGATGGGGGAGGGAGGGAGGGGGGGGGGGGAGGGGAAGGAGATGGCATGTCGATGATGGAAACAAGAGATAAAGAAAGAGAAAAGATAGAGATAGAGACCATAAAGACAGATGCTTAGAATATATATATATATATATATAATATATATATATATATATATATATATATATTATATATATATATATATATATATATATATATATATATATATATATGTATGATGTATGTACAATTGTATGCATGTATGTGTGCGTAAATGAAGATAAATAGATAAGTTAAAACGGAAAAGAAAAGAAAAGAGAGAGAGAGAGAGAGAGAGAGAGAGAGAGAGAGAGAGAGAGAGAGAGAGAGAGAGAGAGAGAGAGAGAGAGAGAGAGAGAGAGAGAGAGAGAGAGAGAGAGAGTGAGAGAGAGAGAGAGAGAGTGAGAGAGAGTGAGAGAGGAGTGAGAGAGAGATAGAGAGAGTGAGAGAAGAGATAGAGAGATAGAGAGATAGAGAGATAGAGAGATAGAGGAGATAGAGAGATAGAGAATAGAGAGATAGAGAGATAGAGAGATAGGAGAGATAGAGAGGAGAGATAGATAGATAGATAGAGAGAGAAGAGAGAGAGAGAGAGAGAGAGAGAGAGAGAGAGAGAGAGAGAGAGAGAAAGAGAAAGAGAAAGAGAAAGAGAGAGAGAAGAGAGAGAGAGAGAGAGAGAGAGAGAGAGAGAGAGAGAGAGAGAGAGAGAGAGAGATAGAGAGAAACTAACAGACAGACAGACAGAAAGAAAAAGTGAAAAGCAGAGAAAAGAAACACAAGGAAAGCCACCAGCCCGACATCCCGACATCCCGACATCCGACATCCGACATCCCGACATTCCCCGACATCACCGACGTCCGAAATCCCGACATCCGACAACCCGAAAATCCCGACATCACCGACATCCCGACATCTCGACAACCCGAAATCCGACATCCCGACATCCCGACATCACCCGACGTCCCGACATCTCGACAACCGAAATCCGACATCCGACAGCCCGAGAGAAAGCGAACATCCCGAAATCCACGAAATCACGACAGCCCGACATCCAACAACTCGACTTCCCGAAATCCGACACACCGACTCCCGACATCCCGACAACCCGACATCACGACATCCGACATCCGAAATCCGACATCACCGACAACCGACATCCCGACATCGACATCACCGACATCCGACATCCCGACATCCCGACATCCCGACATCACCGACAACCCGACATCCCGACATCGACATCCCGACATTCACACCCGACATCACCGACATCCCGACATCCCGACATCCCGACAACCCGACATCACCGACATCCCGAAATCCCGACAACCCGACATCACCTACATCCCGACATCCCGACATCCGACATCACCGACATCCGACATCCCCCCGACATCCGACAATCCCGACATCCCGAAATCCCGACATCCCGACATCCCGACATCCCGACATCACGACATCCCGACATCCCGACAGGACCGACAGACCGACAGCCCGAGAGAAAGCGAAAGAGGACTCGGCCGCCGAAGATCTCCCAAGATAAGAGCCCGACAAACACTTCCGGTAAAGCCCCCTTTTTATCTATGTCTGTTTATCTATTTTTTTTATTTTTTTTTATTATTATTTTACTCTTTTTATTGTATCTTGTTTTTTTATGAATATTTTTTTGTGGATTTTCTATGTCGCGCGTGATTTTTTTTTTTTTTTTTTTTTTTTTACGAAACTTGGTAGATTTTCTCTCTTTTTCTCTCATTCCTTCGTTTTTCCTTATTTTTTTTTATCTCCTTTTTCTTTTTATTCAACTTCTCTCGTGTCATCATTACCTTTACTCCATTCCTTTCCCCCTTTCTCCTTCCGTTCTTCTCGGTTTCCCTTCGCCTCCTTTCATCATCTTCCTCCTCCTCCTCCTCTCTCCAGTTTTCGCTTTAATTCTACCTCCTTTTCGTCATCCTCCTCCTCCTCTCTCCCATTTCGCTTTACTTCCACCTCCTTTTCGTCACCTCCTCCTCCTCCTCCCTCTCTCCCTCCCATTTTCGCTCTCCGTCACCTCCTCTTTCGTCGACTCCCTCTTCCCTCCTTCACCTTGCCCCCCCCCCCCCACCCCACCCCCCCCCCGAGGTGCGGCGGGTGTCATCCATCACGGCGAGTGTCATACGTCATCGCCAGGGAGGTGACACGGACACGCCGTCACCCGCCTCTGCCCCCTCCCTCCCCCCCCTTCTGTCCCTCCTTCTCCTTCCTTCTAATTCTCCTTCTTCATTCTCCATTCTCTTTCTTCTTCTCCCTGTCTTCCTCCTCCGCTCCTATCTTCCTTCTTTCTTCTTCTTCTTCTCCTTCCCTTTTCTTTCTTTCCCTTCTTCACCTCCTTTTCTTCCTTTCTCCCTTCCTCCCTTCTATTCTTTCTCTCCTCCTTCTCCTTCCCTCGTTTCTTTCTTCTTCTCCTTCTTCCTCTCCCCTTCTATTCTTCTTCTCCCTCGTCCTCTCCTTCCGCTGCTATTCTTCCTTCCTTTCTCTTCTCCTTCTTCTCCTTCTTTTTCCTCTCCTCCCCTCCTCCTCCTATCTTTCTTTCCTTCTCCTTTCTCTTTCTTCTTCTCCTTCTTCCTCTACCTCCTCCTATTCTTCCTTCTCCTTCTCCTTCCCTCTTCACTTTGCTTCTCCTTTTCCCTTCCCTCCTCCTCCCTTCTCTTCTCTTCTTCTCTCTTCTTCTTCTTCTTCCTCCTCCCTCTCCTCCCCTCCTATTCTTCCTTTCTTCTCCATTCTCTCCCTTCTTCCCTCTTCTCTTCAGTTATTCTGCTCTTCTCTCTCTTCTTTCTTTCCCTCATCCTTCTCCCCCTCCCCCTCTGATTCTTCCTCCTCCTTTTTCAATTCTCTCTTATTGTCCCTTCTTCTCTCCTCTTTCTCCCCTTCCTCATTTGACTATCCTTCTTCTTTCTCCTCTCTTCCTTTCTCTTCCTCCTTCTTCTCCCCTCCTCCTTTCACCCTTCTTCATTCTCTTTCTCCACCTCCATGTAATCTCTACCATCTCTCTCTTTCTCTTTCTGGCTATGTCTCTCTCTCCCTCTCTCTTGCTATTTCTCTCTGTCTGTCTCTCTCCCTATCTTTCCATCTATCTCTCTTTTGCCCTCTCTCTCTCTCTGTCTCTGTCTGTCTGTCTCTCTCTCTCTCTCTCTCTCTCTCTCTCTCTCTCTTCTCTCTCTCCTCTCTCTCTCTCTCTCTCTCTCTCTTGGTCTCTCTCTCTCTTCTGTCTGTCTGTCTGTCTCTCTCTCTCTCTTGGTCTCTCTCTCTTCTCTCTCTCTCTCTCTCTCTCTCTCTCTCTCTCTCTCTCTCTCTCTCTCTCTCTCTCTCTCTCTCTCTCTCCCTCTCTCTCTCTCTCTCTCTTCTCTCTCTCTCTCTCTCTCTCTCTCTCTCTCTCTCTCTCTCTCTCTCTCTCTCTCTCTCTCTCTCTCTCTCTCTCTCTTCTCTCTCTCCTGTCTCTCATCATCGATACCTTCCCCTCCCCCCCCCCATCTCCCCTTTTCCTACCAATTCTACACTCCCATCTACACCCCAGACCACGATTGAGGTTTAGGAAGGGCATCCGGGGAGGGAGGCACAAGCGTAAAAAATATTGTAATTATCTTTTTATTTATTTATTTTTATCTATTATTAATGTTTTTTAATCTTTTGCAAAGCGCGGGGAATATGGCGGGGGTTGGGGTTGGGTCGGGGGGGGGGGAGAGAACTTGACTTTTGACATAGAAAACGGAATGCAAGAGGATCATCTATAATCTAAAACGTTGCTCTATTGAATGTTAATAAAGTTTTACGATAAACCAAAGGGGAAAAAAGACAAGTAAAATTAGCACCATGAAGACATTCTCTTAAAAAAAACGCGAGAAAATAGCGCAGAACTCAAACACAGGGGGGACTTTACCTTTTTGCAACAGAAAACGGAATTCAGTTACTCTGTAAGCTGCGCCAGTGATTGATAAAATTGATTCATTGATTAAAATTACTACAATAACCACAAAGAAAGAGACTGTTCGCTGAATATCGGACAATCAAAAGGATATAAACTTCAATATTCTTATGATAATAATGATTACGATGATAATAATGATAGTAATAGTTAAAATTATTATTATGATTATGATATTGTAGTATTAGTAGTAATAGTAGTAGTAGTAGTAATGAAAATACTAGTAAGGATGATAGTAGCATTATTAGTGGTAGTGACAATAGTAATAATGGTGATGATGTTAATGATAATAGTAATAATGATAACAATATTGATGATAATAAAAATGATGATAATGATGATGATGATAGAAGTAACTCTAATGATAACAATAATATAAGCAATGGTGAT
>NW_020869906.1:134038-139038 GCF_003789085.1 Penaeus vannamei | reverse complement strand
TGTCGATGGTCAGGGTTGGCCGCATCTCTGCAGTTTCTAATCAGATACGGAAAAACAGATATAAATGATACAATTGAAACAGTACACTATCATAAACGGATGGAAATCAGATTACAGTAACAGGGCCTATGGTCAGTGGCTGATGATTATCGGATTACCTGTTACTTTCTTGTCCATTGCAATGCGCAAAACATATAATAAATACATAATCAAACCAATAATGTAACATCATCCAGCAACATAAAATGCTCCCGCATCTCTTTATAGGGAACAAGGGAAAATATTTCATTATTGCTTTAAAAACTTTTCATTTGCATCAAACCATCTGTAACCATTAAAAAGTATACGAAAAAACGTAGTCACGTGACTATCCGTCGGTCGTCTTTTGTTTCCGTTTAGCAGACGAATTTTCGTAGTAATCCAGCCCTGTCGATAGTGTCTGTGAAAGCGAGAGATAGATAGATAGATAGATAGATAGATAGATAGATAGAGAGAAGAGAGAGAGAGAGAGAGAGAGAGAGAGAGAGAGAGAGAGAGAGAGAGAGAGAGAGAGAGAGAGAGAGAGAGAGAGAGAGAGAGAGAGAGAGACAGAGAGAGATAGAGAGAGAAAGTCGAATAATATTACATATTGCGTTTACTACTGAAGCTAATGTTTTTCTTTTATTTCTATTTTTTCATTTTATTATCATCATTTTTCTGTGGTGGGGATAAAAATTATTTCAAATGAAGCTAAGATTAATAAGGAAATTAGGGAAACGTGAACAGATAATCTCATTCTTCATTAGACCCTTAACGCGATATATGGCAATGTATTCTGAGATATTTCCTGCTTTATTACATCTTTGCTTTATTTTTTTTCCTTTCTTACTTTCTCCCTTTTCCCCCGGAGATATTTCTTCTTATATTCCAACAGTCAGTAAAGAGGAACTTCAACCAATACATCTTGCAAGAAAAAACAAAACAAAAAACAAAATGGATGCAAATGGAGGCAGTCCCTTCCGTGTTTTCGAACTGCCCGCTTTTGAAACCCAACGAGGAGACACTTAGGCAGTTCTCAGTCAAATAGAAACCGCAGTTATCCCACCCGGAGGCCGCGAATCCCTCGAGGACGACCTCCTGCATAAGCAAAGTCCCTCATCCATTTCCTAGAGACCTTCCAGCCGTCTCTCCTTCTCTCCTTATCATCCTCCTTGACTGAACACGGCAGACGGTCGTCCCTTCAGCCCATATACAGTACATCTCTCCCGAACTTTTTTTCCTGTTTTCTCTTCTCTTCTTCTCCTTCTTCCTTCCGCGGGTTCGTCGTGGACAGGGGGAGAGGAGGAAGGGTGAGGTCCTTCCCACGGGGTTCGCTTCTGCCCAGAGTGAGGGGTTCTCTGCCGGCCCGAGATCCTTCTCTCCTTCGTGGTTGAGTTGTTTAAAGGTCCCTCGAGGCTTGGGGGGGGGGGGGTCTTGGGGTGGGGGTCCGTGTATGGGTACATGGAGGGGGGGGGGTCCGTGTATGGGTGCATGGGGGGGGGGTCTGTATGGGTACATGGGGGGGGGAGGTGAAAGGAATGGGTAGAGCACGGGTAGAAGATGGGCTTTTATGTTTATAGATAACATATGCAAATACACACACACACACTCACATAAATACATATGCAAATTTTATATATATACATATACATAAATGTTTATATATATATATATATATATATATATATATATATATATATATATATTATATATATATATATATATACATACACACACACACATGATATTATTATGAATCTTTTATTGCAATATTACTATCTTTTTGTCTGTTTTGCATCTATATCTGTGTGTTTATGTAGACTTATGTCTTCTATGTCTATTATGAATCTATGTTTACACCTTTTCCACTCCCTCTTAGCTATTTTGTATATATTTTACAAAACAATTTACAGGGAGTAGAAAAGGTTTAAACACAGATTCACAATAGACATAGAAGACAAAATTCCACATATACACACAGACATAGATCAAAAAAAGACAAAAAAGATACTAGTAATATTGCAATAATGGATTCATAATAGACATATCTCTACATAAACAAATACCCATAAACACTTCCTCACCATTAAGGGTACAAATCTTTAATCAGTTCACATGCACAATACAGCCCTGGTCTTTCTTTCTCTCCCTCCCTCCGACAAACATTGCTGGTCTCTAACTTTATATATCAAGAATGCATCCTGCATAGCAATCAGGATTGTATTGTGCATGTGAACTGATTAAATATATATATATATATATATATATATATATATATATATATATATATATATATAAATATATAAATATATATATATATATATATATATATATATATATATATATATATATATATATGTATGTATGTATGTATATATATATGTATGTATATACATATATATGTATTTATATATTTGTATGTATATATATGTATATATTTATATGAATGTATACATATATATGTATTTATATATTTGTATGTATATATATGTATATATAATATATAATATATAATATATAATATATAATATATATATACATATATACATATATACGTACATATACACATATATACATATGTATATATATATATATATATATATATATATATATATATATATATATATATACATATATACATACATACATATACATACATATATATATTATATATATTATAATATATATATATATATATATATATCTTCTAGTGATGATTTCAGTAGTTATTTTTTCACTCGGGAACCGTTGTCCCAATATGAAAGGATAGCGGATACCCAGACAACGTGTTTTACAAGACTCTCGGACCATTCTTAGACAACAAACTCTGCCCGCCCACGAAAACCCATATTGCTCCAAAAACAACAACAACTAAGTACATAAAATTACCATATCTCGGAGATGTAAGCTTCACTATTCGTAAAAAGTTACGTGAGATACTATAACATTTGTTCCCACAGATTAATTTCAACATTATTCTTGTTAACCATTACCATATCGACTCTTTCTTTAAGAAGAGAATGCCACGGCCTTCAAAACTATGTAATATTGTATATATATTTAATTGTCCTAGAGAAACGCTAGGTATATTGGATCAAACATCGTAAACTTGAACATTTGGGCAAATCAATAAGACCCAGCTTACCTCCGAGCAGACCCTCCTTCTCCGCTATCCGGCAACATTCACAAACACAAAACCAGCCATTCACTCACAAACATTTCAAAACTTTGTTCACTACTTCTAACAGACTCGACCCTCTCATGTCGGAATCCCTTTACACCCAAAAGATGAAACCCCGAGTTAAACACCTACACAGCCTTTCAATTGTTAACAGCCCAACCACAGTAACGAGCACTTCACACCTTGTTTATTGGTATGTTCTCACCCTCACCCATAATTTGTACCTTACCAAAATGTTTATGTCCTTTTCTTTTTAGTTCATTTCTGATACCCAAATATTTTGTTATTCTATGAACTAATTTTTGTCGTGTTTTTTTTTTTTTTTTTTGTGTTTCTCTAATTGTTGTTCTTTGTTCATTATATCTAGTCTGATGAGGATTTGATATCGAAACGTTACGAAATAAAGAAATTCGCCACAGCCCTCGTTCTCCTTTTCATGAATGCGGTTCCCGTGTGAAAAAATCAACTACTGAAATTATATAATATATATAGTATATATATAATATATATATATATATATATATATATATATATATATATATATATATACAACACACACACACACACACACACACACACACACACACACACACATATATATATATATATATATATATATATATATATATATATTATATATATGTGCATATAGGCCTCAGCAAAGGCAAGCGGCCCCCCTGCCCCTGCTCCCAGCCGGGTCACCGCGCCCCCCGAACGGACCCGCTTCCCTCCTCCATCCTATCCTCCGACACAAAGTCACCTCGAGGACGTTCCCGACGCGTCAGGAGAGGAGGACGCTGCTCCTCCTCCTCCTCTCTTCGCCTCTCGTCTCTTCTCGTCTCTTCCTCTTTCTTTACGCTGTTCTCCCTCCTCTTTCTTTCTCCTCCTTTTTCTCCTTCACCCCCTCCCCCCCTCCCCCCGCGGCCCAGGTGACACCGTGCCTTTCAGGTCAGGAGGAGGAGGGGAGGGGGGGGGGGGATGGGGGGGAAGGGGGGACAGGGAAGGGGGAGGGGGAGGGGTTGGGGTTGGAAGGAAGGGGGGAAGGGGAGTGCAAGAAGACACAGAAGAAGAACAATTTGATATTGCATTTTTTGACTATTTCTGAAGCGAAGGGGAAAGGATGGATAGGGAAAAGAAGAAGAAAAAGATAATAACAAATCCCAAAAGTAACTTCTTAAAGATAATCAAAGAATAAGAAGAAGCCGAAAAAAAAAATGAAGAAGGAGAGGAAGAAGAAGAAAAAAAAAATGGAGAAGAGAAAGAAACACAAAGAAGAAGAGGAAGAAGAAGAAATAGAAAGCACAACACCTCTCTACCTTTTCCTACCTCTCCCCATCTTTATTCCCCTCTCCCTGCTCTTCCCCTTTCGTCCGGGTCGCCCGAGGGAACACAAGTTCACGGTCACGAAACAAGAAAACAGTTTCAACATCTTGTGATTTCGAGATAAGGGGGGGGAGGGGGGTGGGGGGAGTGTCCTGACCTTCTGTTTGTAAGGCTGGGGGGGGGGAGGGGGGTGAGGGGGGGTGAAGGTGATGTCTTTGCTCGTTTATTTGTTGTTATTGCAGGGTGGTTGAGGGCAGGGCTTGCAATGTTGAAAAGGGGAGAGGCCTATATGGCAATGGTCTTGTGGTGCCAAGAGATGCCATCAGGATTCTGTGATATAAAGGTCTGTTATCTTATCAGTATCATTGAT
Source organism: Penaeus vannamei (assembly GCF_003789085.1). Taxonomy (NCBI): domain Eukaryota; kingdom Metazoa; phylum Arthropoda; class Malacostraca; order Decapoda; family Penaeidae; genus Penaeus; species Penaeus vannamei. Next base: position 134,146 of record NW_020869906.1, on the reverse strand, counting down.
TATTGTTATTATTTTGTTATCATTATAATTTTATATTATTAGCTGTTATTATTGTTATTTTTATTATCATTATTATTATTATTATTATCATTATTGTTATTATTATTA
>NW_020869906.1:103683-118683 GCF_003789085.1 Penaeus vannamei | reverse complement strand
ATGAGAAAAGCTGCAATCGCTAATGATAGGAGAGATAGCCAAGATGGTGGATCGGAAAGCACCCGTTGTATCTAACAATACGTAGCGGAACAAGGTCAGACCGATAGAACAAGGTCACGAATCACCGAGGTCGAATTGGCAGTCGCAAGTAACGTAATGCTGAACTTACTGCGAATAGCGTTCCTTATGGCAACTGGCGAGGCGAAGATAGTGCTACTGTTGCCGATTATTATTATTATTATTATTATTATTAGAGTGTGGAAGCTCTCTCGGCTGGCCATATTGCTGCCCCTGTGTTCCAGTCCTTGCACAGAAGGGCTGGTTTAGGAGCAAATATAAACAGGTGGTCTTGCACACCAGGAATAGCCTTTGTAACGAAGGAAATGAAATTAGGTTATTATTATGTGATAAATATTATTATTAGTGGTATAGGGTGTAAGTGGTGATGCTCTTAATGGTAGGTGTTAGATAATGGTTATCATAATGGGTATTACTGTGTTTCTGCTTTGATGTTACGACTGAGAATGGTGGGATGGCGGTGCGTGTATACTGTATATATAAGCGCGTGAGGTTTTCAGTAATATATGAGTAATTTCTGTCTCTGCACGCAATCCCCTGTCAACAGTTAACATCACTGTATTTCTTCCCGCTTGTTAAAATCGTTAAGGTTCTCGATTTTTTTTTCTATCTCATTCATAACTGCAAAACACCTTCACTGCTTTTTGTCTGTTGGTCTGAAGGCTTGTATAAGATGCTCTGAAATTTGATATTTGAAAAGCTCACAGTGCGAGTCACAGAAAACATTACCCTAGCTCCTCTGTGGCTATCAATTTGTCTTCCAAATCTCGGCGACAGTGGAAGGAGTATGAATAGGTTATTCCACGATGATAGATGATAATGGCAGATATAAATCATAGGATGACAGACACCAATGACGTATTCCACGAGGCAACAACTGTGAGCGTAAATATTGACTTTTCGCAAATCTCTATCGGATTTACGTAATTCTGGTGACGACGTGATGACGTAACATGTCCCTTTCAATCCTTCCTTTTCGATGGGTGGCCTCCCCTGTCCTTCTAACCCAACGTGGACAGCACAACCCGGTCATAACCCTGCCCCTGACCCTCCCCCACCCCACCCCACCCACCATGTCGTTGTGACGCCTTATCCCTCCACACGACGCAAGCACGACCCGCCCTACTCCCCGACGGCGCAGACCAGCCAGCCATGAATCCATAACCACAAGTCGTTTATTAATAGCACGAGGCCACGGGGCTCGAGTACTCCCCCTGGGGTCGCTTCCCTTTTTCGGGATCGTGGAGGTACTGCACACGTATCCGGGTTATTGCGTTGGCAGCGTAGAGTACCTCCACAAGGTCATAACTTCGGTTATATCTAACTGAGATATACTCCGGGCTCGTCTTGTGCAATCGGAGGAGTTGGGTTGGGATGTCCTGGCTTGTGGTGGGATGGTTTGTAATGGCGATTTTTTTTTTTTCTTTTTTCTTTTTTGTCTGAAGAATGGTAAGATCATTTCCTGTGATTTTTTTTTGCATTATCTCTATATTTCTCTCTCTCTCTCTCTTCTTTCGCTCTCTCTCTCTCTCTCTCTCTCTGTCTCTCTCGACTCCAAAACGTTACTCCTCTCATGAGAAAGCTAGTAAATTCATCCCAAGGAGCAGTTCAACACTAAAAACGATTTAGAAATGATTCTTAAATGGGCAGCACAAGTCCGTAGATTCGAAACCGCCTCGTACAGTCTCGGTCAAAAGTCCTTTCGTGAACTGAAGCTTCGGATCCGTCTAACCCTGTCCAAAGAGTGCGGTCTGAAGCGCCTGCTCGGAGCGGGTTTCGAAACATGTTTTACAAGCGTTCTGACAGCGCCTGTACAGCCTCCCTACAGCGTATAGGAGATTTAAAAGGAGAAAAAAATCTTAAGACAAATATACAATACACACACACACACACACACACACACACACACACACACACACACACACACACACACACACACACACACACACACACACACACACACACATATATATATATATATATATATATATATATATATATATATATATATATAATATATATATATATATATATATACAAAGGAAAATGTTTGCTCTAGAAGGTTAACGTTTATGTAACTGATTTGTATTTCACATGCATTGCTACCATGCAACATGCGCATGTCTGCATGAAAAGTGGATTTTGAAGGTCAGCTTTGTATGTGTGTATTTCTTTGTGTGTGTGTATGTGTTTGTGCGTGCGTGTGTTTGTATGCGTGTATGTGTTCGTGTGTGTGTAATTATTTGCGTGTATGTATTTGTACGTGTGTGTATGTGTTTGTGTGTGTATGTGATTTTGTGTGTGTATTTGTTTCTGTGTGTATTTAATGGTTATTTGTGTGTTTGTGTGTGCGTATGTGTGTTTGTTTGTTTGTGTGTGTGGATTTGTTTATACATTTGTACTTGTTTGTGTGTATATATTTGTTTGATTTAATTCACAGAAAATCATGAATTTAGATTCCAACAAAATTCTTTTTACTTCATTTATTGACGCTTTAGAAGTTTTTCTTTTTTTTCTTTTCATTTCTGAAGACCATATTTCAATAGAAAATGCTTATGAAAATCAACGTTCCCATAAAATGTATTTATACATGAACATGCGAATTTTGGTTTTGTTCTGAATAGATTAGACTAATAGGGCATATTTCATACAATAATAATATATATATATATTATATATTTTTTATAAATATTGGTGTTATTATCATGTAAATTAAAATGTTGAAATTGTAAAAACTTTAAATCATTACTTATGTATATATTTTTTAATTGCCTTTATATCTCAGTCTTTCCATCTGTCTGTTTATCTATCTGTCTGTTTACCTATCAGTCTCTCTCTCTCTTTGTCTACACATCTGTCTGTGTATGTATGTGTATGCACTGATATATATGTATACATACATGTATGAATTTATTTCTGTCACACACACACACACACACACACACACACACACACACACACACACACACACCACACAACACACGCACACACACACACACACCATACACAATATCAAAATCTCAAGAATTACTAAAGAAAAACTAAAAGACTTTTACGAGCTGTAACCCCCCCTCCCCCCCCAAGAAAAATAAAGTAAAAGAGAAAAGACAAGAAGAAAAAGTAGAAGAAATATAATTATAATAACAAAACGAAATAGAAAAGGAAGAAGAAAAAAAAAAAAGGAAAAGGAAAAAAGAAAATAAGTAAAGCAAAAATAAAAAGAAGATAAAATAAGAAAAAAAAATAAGAAGAAACGAGAATAGCAAGACGAAAAGAAGAAAAAAAATAAGAAGAAAAATAAGAAAATAAGAAGAAAAACAAGAAAGCAAGAAGATAAAAAAAAAAAGAAAAAAACGAAGAAAAAGGAAAGGAAGACACTACGAAAGAGAAGTAAATAAATAAATCAATGCAAAGTGTTCCTCGGCCCCGGGAGCGAGCGTGGGCGGCTGCGGTGGGCGTGGGCGGGACTCGCACCCGCTGATTAGTCTGTCTTACGCCCACACGCACGCCGCACTAGGCATCGCTCACTCCCTTTCCTTTTCGCTCGATCCGATTTTCTTTTCTCTCTTATTCCGTTTTTCTGGGTGTTTTTGGTGGCATTTTCTTCTATATTTCCCCTTCGTCTTCGTTTTTATCTCCCTTCTCCTTGCGTCTGGTTTATCAACTCATTCTCTTCTCCTCCATTCGCCTTCGTTCAAAGTCAGAGAGACGCGAAACAATCTGAAAACGGACGAAGCCAAATCACGCTCCTCGCTCGCATGCTAATTTGCTCCCAAGACAGTTTATGTTTATTTTTTTTTATTTCTATTATTATTATTTAAAAAAAAGTTTAAACGCCCCCCCCCCCGCCCTCAGGTGTGGATTTAATCTTCATTATTATTTTATTATTATTATTATTATTATTATTATATTATTATTATTATTATTATTATTATTAATATTATTATTATTATTATTTTCGTGAGAGGATGATGGATGAGGAATATTTTTTTTTTTTTTCTTTTTGTCTTTTATTTCGGTTAAAAGTCATGGAGGATTTATTTTCATTTTTTAAAGTTTGGATGTTTGTTTTGCTTCGTGGTGAGTGTTTGTTTGTTGTTTGTGTGTGAGTGTGAGTGTGTGTGTGTGTATTTACATATGTATGTATGCATGTATGTGTGCGTGTGTGTATTCATGCTATTAATAGAAGGGGTTATTCTGACACAATCTGACACCATACTGAGAATAAGACCAACAACATATCGATTGTGGCACTGGTTGGCACTATATCCTTGGCACTGCCCTCCAGCACGTCAAGGATAATATTCTAGGTTTTATAGATCCTATTTATAAAATTTCAGTGAATTAAATCATCCCCTTTTCTAAAAAAAAAAAAAAAAAAAAAAAAAAAAAAAAAAAAAAAAAAAGATAAAACATACATGGCAACCCTTTCTAAGAAAATAAATGAATGAAAATAAATGCAAAAATAAGTAACCGAAATAATAAAAAAATAAAAATAAGGATAAATGAAATCGTGCATGACAGGCCACCATCTCCCCCCCCCTCTAAAACACTGCATGACACCTTGGCATGACACCCCGGCGAGCGACCGGTCCCCGGCAGCTCATGACATTCTGGCAGATGGACAAGCGGCCGCCACCACCAGCTGTCCGTCTTCGTCAGGCTCCGCTATTGGACGACGTCGGCGTGAGGGCGTGAGGGCGTGACGGTGACGGAGCCGAAACGTCACTTAGGGAGTCCTCACTCCCTTCCCCCCCCTATACCCTTCCCTTCCCCCTCTTCTCCCCTTCCCCTCCCTTCTCTTCCTCCCCTCTCCCCCCTTCCTTCCACCCCTTCCTTCCTCCCCTCTCCCCTCCCCCTCCCTCCCCCCCTTCCCTTCCTTCCCTCCCTCCCCCTCTCTCCCCTTCCCTCACTTCTCCTTCCTCTCCCCTCTCACTCCCCTTCCCTCCCCCCTCCTTCCCCTTCCCCCCTCCCCCTCCTTTGTTCATTATTCATCCGGCGTTCGTGTTGTCTGCCGTTCGGCAATGGGTCACTTATCACCATCATGATCGTCATCCATTCATCATCGTCATCATTGTCATCATCGTCATCGTCATCGACAGATAGATAGTTATATAAACAAATAAACAGACAGGAAGATATACAACTTGACAGATAGACAGACACATATATACATAGATAGATAGACAAATTAATAGGCAGGGAGGCAGACAACGTGACAGATAGACAGACAGACAGATAGACAGATACATATAGATAGATAGACAAAAAGATAGACAGGGAGATAGACAACTTGTCAGACAAATTGAGATAGATAAAAAGTTAGATAGATGTATGAATAAGTAGACAAATATAATAAATCTAAATACACATATATATATAAATCATATAAAAAAATACATAAAAAATATAAATATAAATATATATAAAATATAAAATATATAGAAATATACATATATATATAAATCATATAAAAAGTCTTGAAATGAGCGAAAGTGCTACAGTAGAATACAGACTGATACAAGGAACGTAAAACTATAGTTATATTTTCCTTGGATCGATAGATAAATGATCAAGACAGATATACCACTGTAGATTTAGATGAAAAGACATAGATAAAGGGTTAAGCAGACTGTCATATGTTTAGACAGGTGCTATTGTAGCCAAATACGTAGACAGACGACACATTTATAGATAGAGAGATATACAGATAGATAAAAATCTGTTTATCTGTAGCAACCTACCCATCTATCTATGTATTCATCAATCTGTATACTAGAGACATATCTATATCTAGATCATATTCATAGATATGTCGACATCTATATCTATATCTGTTTATATGTCCATATCTATATTCATAGATCTATATCTATATATATTCGAAGCTATGTATCTATCTATCGGGGGTTAGAAGGGTTGGGGATGGGCGGGGGGGGGGAGGGGGGAATGGGGATGAGAGGCGTGCATCTCCCTCTCTATTTATCTATCTGCCTATCTATCTATCTATCTATCTACCGATATCTCTTATCTATATCTCTACAAATATGTGCGTTATATATATACAAACACGCACAAAAACGCTCTTACCAACACTCAACATCTGAGATAATTTTTTTCCCAACCAGAAATAGACAGGAATAAGAAAAATAGAGAGAGAGAGAGAGAAAAAGCAGAAATGACCTCTTGCGCAAGAGATTAAACTTCAAGGGGCTGTGTCACGGTGGTCCAAAAACTTTGACCTGCGACAGACACTTTGCCAACGTGGAAATGAAAGCAAAAAAAAAAAAAAAAAAAATGGCACTGGGAATTTTCAGACTTACATGTGAAATACCTTACTGTACGCGCCTGTCTCCTCGCATACCGAGCCTAAAGCACGTCATCCGCACCTGAAATCCGCATGTGGATATTCCCCCCCCCCCCCCCCCGTACCTCCGCGCCCCGGAAATGTCTCGGCGCCGCAGCATCGCCAGGTGCTCGCGACCGCGCTTCCGCTGCCGTGGCGACTCCGCGTCCTCGGAGGTCCCGCCGCTGGAAGAGGTTCTCGTGGGAAGTCGTCCGTGGGCGGGAGGCGGCCCCCCCCCCTCTCTCTCTCTCTCTCTCTCGGTGGCTCTGTCTCTGTTTCTGTTTGTGCCTGTCTGTCTGTCTGTCTGTGTCTCTCTTTCTGTCTGTGTCTTTGTCTCTGTCTGTCTGTGTCTCTGTTTCTGTCTGCCTGTCTCTTTCTCCTTCCTCTCTCTCTCTCTCGGTGTCTCTGTTTCTGTTTGTGTCTGCCTGTCTGTCTCTCTCTTTCTGTCTATGTCTTTGTCTCTGTTTCTGTCTCTTTATCTCTCTCTTCTCCTCGGCAATTCCCTTCTCTTGCTTATGGTATGTGCGTGGTATTCGTCTGTCTGCTTGTTTGTCTGTTGTCCGTCTGTCTGTCTGTCTCTCCCCTCCCTTTCTCTCTCTTTCTATATCCTCCTTAAAAGGTTAGACAGATTGGGTCATCATCTCACGAGCTCCTCTCCTCAGCCTCCCTATCCTGATCTGTCAGTTCATTCATCGACCTGACAAACCTTGATTAGAACAACTCATCATATACTACCATATCATATATATATATATATATATATATATATATATATATATATATATATATATATATATATATATATATATATATATATATATGTATATATACACTAACCCATCATACAAGATTATTGACAACTATATAAAAAGAAAAAGAAAAAAAAAAAGAAAAGAGATTAGCACTTAACCCATACATAGCGAATCCGACGTTATCGGGAAATGTTGAAACCCAGCATACCCGATACCCCATACCCCATACCCCAGCATACCCGATACCCATATCCCATACNCTGTCGCTGTATCGCGCCTTTGCTCTCCTTAAGATGCATATCTGGTAAGTCCTTTACGATCTGCTTACGGCGAATAGTTGCCAACTCAGAAAATTCATGAGGATAGGATAACCATCAATAAAAGAGAAGAAAGGAAGAAAGAAAGAAAGAGAGAGAGAAAAATAAGAAAGAAGCACGTCTGAATTATTAAGTTGTGTGTTGTGTGTGTGTGTGTGTGTGTGTGTGTGTGTGTGTGTGGTGTGTGTGTGTGTGTTGGAAAGAGAAATAAAGATAGAAGAAAGAAAGAAAGAAAAAAAAGAAAAATGCCCAATTATCAAGCTTTTTTTGTGTGGTTGAAGAAATAGAGAAAGCAAAGTAGAAGAGAGAGAGAAAGAGAAAATAAAAAATACCCAATTATTAAGCTGTTTTTTTCTGTGTTGAAGAGAGAGAGAGAGAGAGAGAGAGAGAGAGAGAGAGAGAGAGAGAGAGAGAGAGAGAGAGAGAGAGAGAGAGAGAGAGAGAGAGAGAGAGAGAGAGAGAGAAAGAGAAAATGCACATCTCAATTAATAAGCTTCCATATTATTTTTAAAAATCTGTGTGTGCTTGATTTCTGAAATTCCGATGTCACACACTCTGGCAAGGGTGTCGGGAACTCGATATTCTCACCGGGGAGGGAAGCCTGAGGGGCGCGGTGAAGCTAACCGCGGGAAGATAAATTAACCGCCAAAAATGCGAATTTTTTTGCTTTTTTTTCAAACTCGAACGATGAAATTTGGGTGAATCTTTTGGCTTTTTAATATGTTCTATAAAATCAGTTTCTTTCAGACTCGAATGATGATGTATGGGTGAATATTGGGATTTTTCATGATACATTCTTTAAAAAAATAATCAAACTCGAACGATAATATTTGGGTGAATCTTTGGCGCTTTTTTATATATGCATTCTTTAAAAAAGATGATAAAAAGGCACATGGTCTTATTTGACGATAAAGTTATGTGTTTTTTTGTATTTAAGGAGAATTTGATGCTAACAATTTTTTTTCCAAACTCGAACGATAAAATTTGGAGGGAATCTTTGGCGCTTTTTTATACATACATTCTTTAAGATATGATAAAAAAAAAAAATACTCCGCATAGTCTTATTTAACCAAGTTATGTGATTTTGGTATTTGAAGAGAATTTAATTCCATCAATTCCTCGGGAAGAGAGTGCGAGAATATATATGAACTTGGCGGTCGACTGGTCTCGCTAAATCCGGTTTGCGTCGTTGCCACCGCTCGCTGTCAGGACGATTTCGTTTCTCTTATCGCGCGGATGAGATAACGGGTGATTTTGGCCATCGTAGGAGTTGGCAAACAGCGGTCAGATGCGGGTGTAATTAAGCTCTTTGGGTGTAGAGAGCCGGCAAAGATCCCGCGGGACGTGAACAGGCTTCATCCACTACGCGACCCCATTTTAGGCGGTATTTAATGCTAAGATTCCGTGCGTCAACTTTCTTATTTTTCTCCGCGTCTAGCATCGGCCGTCGCCCATAACGATCCTTTTGTCTCATTTGTTCAAAATCTGTCAAGAAAATTGGAATAAAATGGAATAGAAATAAGGGGAAAATAAAATCGAGGAGGATAGTACCGTAATTAGGAAGAAAAGGAAGGAATGTACGGAATACTTGCATAAAAGTATAGTCTTTATTCTAAGTCAGCTGACTCATTCTTTATTTTCCATCCTAATTCTGTACACTTAATATCTGTTTTATTATTCGTTGTGTTCTCTTTCCTCCTTTTGCTTCTACTCTTTCTTTCTTCCCCACTGTTTTTCCTCCTCCTCTCTATCCGCTTCTTTTCGTTTTTTCCTCCTTTACCTCCTCCAGCTTTCTCTATTCAATGCTTTCATGTTTCTCGTCCCACATTTCTCCATATTCTACTTATTCCTCCTCCCTCTCTCTTCACATTTTTCATCTTCTCCCCACTCCTCCACCTCTTCCTCCTCCTCTTACCTCTCTTCTCATTCCTCCTTCTTCCTCTCTTTTCCCACTCCTCTTCTCTCTCTTCTCATTCCCTCCTCCTCTCTCTTTTCCTACCACTCCTATTCTCTCTCTCTCTCTCTCTTTCTCATTCTCCTCTTTCCTCTTTCCTACCACTCCTCTTTTCTCTCTCTTTCTCATTCCTCCTCCTTCCTCTCTTTTCCTCCTCCTCCTCTCCTCCTCCTCCTCCTCCTCCTCCTCCTCCTCTCTCTCTCCTCCTCCTCCTCCTTCCGACCTACCTTACCTTCCTCAGCGCGAATCGAGGTCGGGGTCATAGGGCAGTGGGAGAGGTCGTAGTTCGATCTGGTATCGTAGAGACGACCCCTTGGTATTTTCATGAACGACTTTGGTACGACTGGATGGGGGGGGGGAGGGGGGGGTTGCGTATGTGTGTTTGGGGAGGGGAGAGGGAGGGAGGGGGAGGGGAAGGGAGAGGGAGAGAGGGAGGAGGGGAGAGGGAAAGGGAAGGAGGAGAGATAGGTAGATAGGAGAGAGGGGGAGGGAGCAAGAGAGAGGGTGAGAGAAGAGGGACAAGAAGAGAAGGAGACAATATGTCTTCGACGATGATGTCATAAGCAAGGAAAAGCCGAAGTATTTAAAAAAAAAAAAATCCTCAAAATAAACGCGTTTAAAAACAAATTAAATTATCCCTTTTTATATCGCAATCCTTCAACAAAAACCATATAAAAATGTCCATATTTCCCCACGATTAACCGTCACAAAAATCCCTTTTCAAAAAATGGGTAAAATTTGTCAGCGATTCTCTCAGGTTCCTTCAAACAGGGTGGCTCAAGTCACGTGACCGGATCTCAACGCTCCTGGACGAGAGGGAGGGGGTGGGGGAGAGGGAGGAGGGGGAGGAAAGCGGAAGAGAAGGAGGGAGGGAGGAGAGGGAGAGAAGGATAAGAAGGAAGGATTAGAAGAAGGAAGGAGGAAGGATTAGAATAAGGAAGAGGAAGGAAGGAAGGGAGGGAGAGAGGATAGGAGAAAAAAACGAAGGGAAGAAGCAAAGAATAGATGGAAAAAAAGAGAGGAGAAAAAGAGAAAAGAAACAGAAAAGTAGGAAGAGGAGGAACATAAGGAGAAGGGAAGAGAGAGAGAGAGACAGAGAGAAAGAAGAAAGAGAAAGAGAGAGAGAAAGAGAGAGAGAGAAAGAGAGAGAGGGAGAGAGAAGAGAGAGAGAAGAGAAAGAGAAAGAGAGAAAGAAAGAGAAAGAAAGAGAGAGAAAGAGAGAGAGAGAGAGAGAGAGAGAGAAGAGAGAAAGAGAGAAAGAGAGAGAGAGAGAGAGAAGAGAGAGAGAGAGAGAGAGAGAAGAAGAGAGAGAGAGAAGAGAGAGAGAGAGAGAGAGAGAGAGAGAGAGAGAGAGAGGAAAGAGGGAGAAAACAAGTCACTGCCACCCCCAAAAGGAACGGTAAAGCTAGTCTCAGAGCCATGCCCGCTTGTGGGTATGACCGGAAGGTATAAAATGAAAAAGAAAAAAAAAAAAAAAAGAAAAAGGAAAAAAATATAAAGGGGTGTGTTTGAAGGACTTTACCGTTATTTCTATAAGTGGATTTCCGGTGAATATCTTCGTGATGTTTTTTGGATTTTTATATAAATAGATATGTGTATATTTTGTATTATAGGTGTGTGTGTGTATGTGTACAGGATGTATTTTGATGTATTGTGTGTACGGTATTTTATAGCGTCTTTTCTTCATGGCTTTAACGTCTTTTCTTCGTGACTGTAGTGAAAAAAAATGGATAAATATGAATAAAAAAAAAAAAAAACGATTGACCCAAAAACAACAAGCGAAAAAAAAAAGAAAGAAGGAAAAAATTAGGTGAACAGTGAAAGTAAACAGAAACCTTAAATAGCAAAACCTTCAAAAAGACATCAAAAGAAGAACAAGAAAAAGGCAAAAAAAACAATTGAAATAACAGCCTAAGAACAAACCAACTTTTGTACAATCTTCTCGAACAACCGAACAGCTGGTCTCGGAAAAAATGGCGGGAAAGATAGGCCTTCGCAATAATAACACCAATTTAAGCGTTGCCAATGATGCCCAAGCAGCTATTAGTAACCGGCATGTTGCAGGGTTGATGAGGTGCTTGGTATCTGCAACATCGCTTCAGTGGGTACTTGGGTATTGCGACGAAGAAGGGGTTGGAAAGAAAAGCGGCGGTTAGGTTACGTTTTTTTTTTTTTCTGGGATTCTCTTGTGCCGATATGAATTGAGAAAAAAAATAATAAATTGGGGTCGTTTGTTTTGGTTGTTTTGACGTGTTATTTGCTTTGTTGTGTTATTAAGAAAGATTGTTACGTTTTTGTTATTCTATCTTTGTTATTGTTCTTTTCTTCCCCTTCCTTTCTTTGTTGTTTTCTCTCCGTTTCCTTCTCTTTTTCCCCTCTTCTCATCATTTCTCCTCCCTTTCTTTGTTGTGTTCTCTCTGTTTCTTTTTATTTCCTTCTCATTTCTATTTCTCTATTTTTTCTTTTTATATTTCTCTATTCTCTATTTCTCTCTTTCTCTTTTTCTTCTCTCTTGAACGCAACGCTCGAATTATCAAATTAAACGCAAGCACATTTAAGTTAACCTAATTATTTTATTCCTAAACGCAGACCTTCATTATATCCATTATATGTTAAAGTGCTATGCTGACAATTCGCGTTTATGACTGACCCAGATGTCAAGAATATGCATGAGGGGGAGGAGTGGAGGGAGGGAGGAGGGAGGGAGGGAGGGGGAGGAGGGAGGGAGGGAGGAGGAGAGGAGGAGGGAGGAGGGGAGAGGAGAGGAGGAGGAGGAGGAGGAGGGAGGAGGAGGTGGGGAGGAGGAGGAGGAGAGAAGGAGGAGGAGGGAGAAAGAGGAGAGTAGGAGGATGATTAGTAAGAGGAGAGAGAAATTAAGAGGAGGAGGGAGGGAGGGAAGAGAAGTAAGGAAAGGAGAGGAGGTGTGGAGGAGAGAGAGAGAGAGAGAGAAAACAAGTTTAACCTGATATGTGTTAAGTAATGTCCAAAGAAAGTTGCTATAAACTGGAACATTATATAAAAATGTTATTAGACATGATTCATTGATGTATCTTAACGCCTTTTGTGCAATATGATCTCAGTTACAAAGTGGATCAGATTTCGATAATCCTCGATAAAGATAAAAGGATAAGAACACAGATCTATAATTGAGAACATGATAAAATCGGGAATTTAAGACAAAAGCGAAGAAACCAATGTATCAGACAAAAAAAAAATCTTGTTTTTTAATAAATTTCGTTCATTTTCGAATGCTAAACACCCGCGAATTTTAAAAATTAAATTTTTGTTTTTTAAACCCTTTTTTTGATTGGAAAGACAATACCAAGTGCCGGTTAATAAGACATTTTTACTAGACTTTGTCAATTTTGTGATTTGATAAACCATTAAGGGTGATTAAGGGAGATAATATCAGCTTTAGATAGATTCACCTGATTAACGATTTTAGAGGCACGAGTATTTGGGGCAAAAAAGTTGCTTAATTCGGCAATTTGGAGATGCCCTGTTGAGAGAGGAGGGGGGGAGGGAGAGGGAGGAGGGGAGAGGGAGGGAGGGAGGGAGAGGAGAGGGAGGAGAGGAGAGGGAGAGAGAGAGAAGAGAGAAGAGAGAAGTAGAGGAGGAAGTAAGGGAAGAAGAAAAGTAGAAGGAGAGGGAAGGGGAAGAGATAGGAAGAGAAGGGAGAATCAGAACGAGAAATTAAAAAAAGAGAAGAGAGAACAACAGAAAGAGATAAACAGAAAATACGAGAAAGGAAGGAAAAGTAAACAAAAGATAGACAGTCGATAAGAAGAAGGACACGTATAGATTGGTACAAGACGTGAAGAAATAAATATCAAAAATACGAAGACAGGAATAGGAGAAAGGGAAGAATGATAGATAAACAGATAAGGAGACAAAAGAAAAAAAAGTGAAAAGGTGAAGAGATAGATTGGGTCGGCTGCAGATAAGGTCATGATACACACACACACACACACCACACACACACACACCACACACACACACACACACACACACACACACACACACACACACACACACACACACACACACACACACACACACACACACACACACACCCTTCACAACAGACAAAGAGAAAGAAAAAAACAGAGACAGACAGACACAGAGCACAACACACACAGAAAAAAAACAAACACCCACAAACACACACACAGAAAAAAGACATTAGACACACACACAAACACAGACAAACGTAAACAAACACAAACAAACAACAGACACACACAACACAACCACAAACACACAAACACAAACAAAGACCATAGACACACACACACAAACACACACCCAAAACAAACAGACACACACACACAACACAAACACAGACACAACCCAAACAAACAAACAAAGGACCAGGTTCCTTCTTGCGTCGATGACCAATCCAGCATCTTGAAGCCGCTGAAGGGGACATCCATCAAGTGTGACAACCGCTGGGCGAGATCCAGCACTAAAATCAGCTCTGGGAGGAGGTGGGAATCCATGCTCGAGAATTTGGTTTGAAAAGTGTTTTTTTTTTTTATTTTCTTCTTCTTCTCTTCTTCTTCTCTTCTTCTTCTTCTTTCTTCTTCTTCTTCTTTTCTTCTTCTTTCTTCGTCTTCTTGGTGAAGTTTGAGTTTTTTTTTTTTTTTTTTTTTTTTTTTTTTTGATGAAGGTGTGTTGGGGGTTGTGGGTTGGATGGGGGGGGGTTGGGGGATGGGGGCAGGGGAGGGGAGGCTGGGTGTCTGTTATTGATCTTGTAGTTTTTTTTTACTTAATTTTTATTTTTTTTTTTCTTTTATTATTGTTATGTTTTTTATCCTCCTCCAACCCCTCACCCCCTCACCCCCACCTCTACCCTCACCCCCACCTCTACCCCACCCCCTCCCTCTCACCCCCCCACCCCCCTTCCCCCACCCCCCCCCACCCCCACCCCCACCCCCCCTCCACCATGAGGCGAGAAAAACGTTTTACAGACTAGAATTCCCCCACAAAGCACACGCCCACGCTTCGTAATCCCGATAATAATAATCCCACGCCATGATTCATAGGTCTGGGCGAGTGCATGGGCGGAAAAGCGTGACTTAATATGGGTTTTTTCCCCAAGAATGTGAGGCTTTTAATAACTTTTAAAAAAATCTTGTACGTTTTTTTCCTGTTTTTTTTTTTATTTATTTTTTTTATGTTCTATGGATACTAGTTTGGTGTTTTTTTTGTTGGAGTTTTAGGTGGATGGTGTGGTGGTGGTGTGGTGATGATGATGTGGTGGTGATGTTTCGTGGTGATGATGATGACGTTGATAGTAACATAAATTTCGTAATGATAATGATGGCTAATAATGATAATGTTAATAATAATTATATAATTATAATTACCGTCTTAATGATGATGATAATGATAATGACGATAAAGTAACAACAATAATAATCATACGTATAACAACAGTATGATAATAATTAAAGTGATTAATAATTGAATAATAAAACAACAATAAACAAACCCATTTTAAATCTTCACAAATACAAAAATAATGACAATAACAATAACAAACCTTTAAAA
>NW_020869906.1:75502-90970 GCF_003789085.1 Penaeus vannamei | reverse complement strand
CTCTCTCTCTCTCTCTCTCTCTTCTCTCTCTCTCTCTCTCTCTCTCTCTCTCTCTTCCTTACCTCTTTTCTCCTTTCTCTCTCTCTCTTCTCTCTCTCTCTTTCCCTCTTTCTCTTTTTCCCCCCTCTCTCTCTCTCCTCCTCTCCCTCCCCCCTCTCTCATCTGTGTCGTTACGAAAGCCTTAAAACTCTTGCCGTTTGCCATCTCTTTTTTATTGTTTTTTTTTTCTCATTTTTCTTTTCTTTTTTAATGTCTCGTTGCCCTCGCTCGTTACACCTGCGAAGAGTGAACGCTAATTATTTTTGTGTGTATGTGTATATATTTATCTGTGTGTACGTGTGTTTGTATTCATGTGTTTGTATGTGTGTGTGTGTGTATGTAGATTTAGCCTTGTTCTCTCTTTCTTTCTCTGTCTCTGTCTGTTTCTCTCTGACTATCTGTCTGTTTATCTGTCTGTTTCTTTGTCTGTCGGCATATTTGTTTTTCTCTCTCTATCTATCTACCTGTCTGTCTTTCCCTCCCCCCATCTCACTCTCTCTCTCTCTCTCTCTCTCTCTCTCTCTCTCTCTCTCTCTCTCTCTCTCTCTCTCTCTCTCTCTCTCTCTCTCTCTCTCTCTCTCTCTCTCTCTCTCTCTCTCTCTCTCTCTCTCTCTCTCTCTCTCTCTCTCTCCTTCCTTTTTCCAAACGTGTCGTGTTTGCAAAAGCCAAATTGTTGCGCCATGTCCTTTCACGCACGTTACAGTTGGGGCTAAGTAATCATTATGCAAATGTGTTAAAGAGATTGAGGGAGAAAGAGAGAGCAAGAGAGAGAGAGAGAGAGAGAGAGAGAGAGAGAGAGAGAGAGAGAGAGAGAGAGAGAGAAGAGAGAGAGAGAGAGAGAGAGAGAGAGGGGGGGGGGGGAGGGAGAGATAGAGAGAGCGAGCGAGCGAGCGAGAGAAAGAGAGAGAGAGAGCGAAAGAGAAAGAGTGAAAGGGAGAGCGGCGAGCGAGAGAAAAGAGAGAGAGGAAAGAGAAAGAGCGAAAGGAGAGCGAGTGCAAGAGAGAGAGAGAGAGAGCGCG
The DNA here is from genome assembly GCF_003789085.1 of Penaeus vannamei. NCBI lineage: Eukaryota > Metazoa > Arthropoda > Malacostraca > Decapoda > Penaeidae > Penaeus > Penaeus vannamei. The sequence continues at coordinate 89,912 of NW_020869906.1, read as the reverse complement.
AGAGCGAGAACAAGAGAGAGAGAAAAAAAGAGAAAGAGAAAGAGAGAGATGAAAAAGAAATATCACACGAGAATAACCAAAGAGAATGTATAGTGAGAAGACACACCAACATCAACATGAAAACAGAAAAAAATAACACGATTATTATTCATACAAATGCATTATGCTCATTTGCTTTTTGCTGTGGTTGAACCTGCGTTTGTCTGTATACATGTGTTTGTTTATATGCGTTTAATTAGGGAAAGGAAGGGAGGAGGAGAAAGAGAAGGGAAGAAGAAGTGAGACAAAAAAGAGGAGGAGAAAGAGAAGGGAAGAAGAAGTGAGACAAAAAAGAGGAGGAGAAAAAAGAGGTAAGAGGAAGTAAGGGAAAGGAAAGGAGGAGGAGAAAGGGGAGTTAAGAGGAAGTAAGGGAAGGGAGGAGGAGAAAGAGGAGGGAAGAAGTAAGGGAAAGGAAGGGAGATAGAAGGGAGGAGAAAGCGGAAGTTAGGGAAGGGAAGGGAGGAGGAGGATAAAAAGGAAATAAGGGAAGGGAAGGGAACAGAAGGGAGAGTAAAAGAAGAGAAAGGGGAAAGGGGGAATGAGAAGGATGAAGAGAAGAGAAAGGAGAGTGAAGTGAGCGAAGGGAAGGAAAGGGAAGGGAAGAGAAAGTGGAGAAAGGAAGTGAATAATGGAGAGGGAAATGAAAAAGAGAGAAGAGAAGGTAAGCAAAGTAAAGAGAGGGCAAAGGAAGAAAAGGAAAAGAGAGGAATAGAGAAGAGAAAACTAAGTGTAAGGGAGAAGAGGGAGAATATATTGGAGAAGGAAGGGGAAGAAAGTAAAAGGGAAAGGAAAGAAATAGAAAAATAGATAAAAGAAAGCCCGTGATAGGCTGGAAACAGAAGAGAAGGAAAGAAAAAGGGAGAAAATACGGGAAGAAGAGCTAGAAGGAGAGGAGAGAGCCACGCCAAACGAAGGAATCATCGAAATAAAAGGAATAAATAACATGTAATTCTTTATTGCACAATTATCATCATTAATCCCAATTCTATAAGCATTGAATGAATCACTTTTCTTTATTTATCTTTGTCTTGACACGATTTTAAATCCCATAAACATTTCTCATCGCGACAATAAACATTAACAATTCTGCTTTGTCCGCACCGCTTTTCATTAAGTGTGACCGCGAGGGGGCGCTGGCTGGCTGGCCAATCAGTCGCCCCGTGGCCTTGGTCCGAGGAGGGAGGGGACCGAGCGCTGCGGAGAAAGCAATCAGAGGCTGTCCGTCAAGCTATTTTTGGGTGTGTTCATGGCGTGTGTTTCCCTTGCGTCTGTGGTCGGTCCTTTTGTTCGTGATGGTCTTGTATCTTGGCTCTTGGTGTTGGTGTTGTGGAAGGAGTGGGGGAGGTTTTTAGGCTGGTTAAAATCTCTTGATGGATAGATAGACAGACATGCAAACACACACGCACACATACACACGCGAACAAACAAACAAACACACATACACACACACACGCACACTACACACACCACACACACACACACACACACACACACACACACACACACACACACACATATATATATATATATATATATATATATATATATATACCCACACACACACACACACACGCACATATACACACGCACGCACGCACGCACGCACACACACACACACACACACACACACACACACACACACACACACACACACACACACACACACACACACACACACACACACACACACACACACATACACACACACGCAATATAATATATATATATATATTATATATAATATATATATATATATATGTATGTATGTATGTATGTATGTATGTATAATATATGTATATTACATATATATATATATATATATATATATATATATATATATATATACATATATATATATATATATATATATATATTTATATATATGTATGTATGTATGTATGTATTATTATATATATATATATAATATATAATATATATATATATATATATATACATACATACATACATACATAATATATATATATATATATATATATATATATATATATATTATATATATATATTGTCTACTTATACATCTGTCTAATGATCTGCCTGACTGTCTTTTATATATTTCTATCCTTTCTCTTTATCTCTATCTTTCTCCTTCTCTTTGTCTTTCTCTCTCTATCTTTCTCCCTTCTAGCTCTACCTCCCTATCTCCACTTCCCTATCCTTCATCTATTGCCAAAGATATCTGTAAATGCATTAAGAGGAAAATTAGAGACCTTCCTTCCCCAATTAAGCCAATGTCAACACTCACATACACTGTACTATAACCAGAACCTCTATGTTAGTTTCCCTCAACGTGTAGAAAAGGTTTGAATGAGGAGGTATATGTTCACATTATAGAAGATGTATGTGATCGGCTTCGAATATGTGTTCGTTAGATTTTTTTTCTTCTCTTTCTTTTTTTTACGTTTTATTCGAAACCGGTTAAATACATCATCTTTTTTTTATTTTCTTTTGTTATTGTCTGACGAAGATTTATTCGAAACCGGTCAAATACATTTTTTTTCTTTTTTTCTTTTTTGTATTGTCTGACGAAGATTTATTCGAAACCGGTTAAATACATCTTCTGTAATGTGGAGATATTTATTTTCATTCATATTTTTTTTCTATATTTGTCAGCATGATGAATACGGTTTATTTTCCCAACACTTAACTTTATTAAGCTCGTATCTTCACTTGTTAAGGTCGTCGTGTTTTCGTCTGAATTTATGAATGGAGATTTATTGCTTGTTGATGGGTAACTGGATGAAGATTTATTGCTCGTTAGTGAGGAGAAAATAGACTTGTTTTAAGGTGTGTTTCTCGTTTTGATTCTGGTTAGACGCGGGAGGAAACGGGTGGGGAAGGGGAAACCATTTAAAACCCTTAAAACCCCCGCTTGACCATTGCCCCCCCCTGTTCGCCCTTTGCCCCCCCCCCCCCCCCGCTCGCTCTTTGAACCCCTCCCCCGCTCGCTCTTTGATCTCCCACATCCTCCCGCTAGCCCTTGTTTATGCCCTTTGACCTGATCTCTGCCGCTATCGTGCCTCTCCCCCTTTTGTTTACCCATGCCCCGATCTCTATCTTTACCTTTGCCTATGACGCAATCTTTACCTCCACCCTTGCCCAACCCTCCCCTGTGCGCCTCCATCCCCCGTGCGCCCCCCTCCCCTTCGCGCCCCCCTCCCCGAGCGCCCCCTCCCCGTCCCCCCCCGCCCCCCGCTAGGTCCCCCACCTCTACCCACTGACCCCCGTAGCGCCCCCCTCCCCCATGCGCCCACCGCGCCCCCCTCCCCCTAGGTCCCCCACCTCTACCCACTGACCCCGTACCCCTGCCGTCTAAGACCTTTCGGCAGGTCGTACAGGGACAGGTCCTCTTGAGTTCGGAGGAGGAGGAGGTGGGGAAGGGAGGGGAGGGGGAGGGGATATAGTGGGAAGGGATGGGGAGAGGGGGACAGTGGGGAAGGGAGGGAGGGGGGTATAGTGGGAAGGGAGATGGGAGGGAGGGACAGTGGGAAGGGGGAGGGAGGGGGGACACAGTGGGAAGGGATAGGAGGGGGATGGAGGGGACAGTGGGAAGGAATGGGAGGGGGCTAGTGGGAAGGGATAAGGGACCAGGTGAGGACAGTGGGAAGGGAGGGAAGGGGAGGGGACAGTGGGAAGGGAGAGGAGGGGAGGAGGGGGAAGGGACAGATGGGGGACAGTGGAAGGAGGGAGGGGGAACAGTGGCGAAAGGGAGGAAGGGGGACAGGTGGGACAAAGGGATAGGGGACGAAGGATGGGGTAGTGGGGGGGGGGGGGTAGGAGGGGTAAAGGAGGGGAGGGCGGTAAATGGGGGGAGGAGGAAGAGGAAGGAGGACAGGCCGGTCTACAGCTGTTTGCTTTGGCGCCGAGCGAAAGACACGCTGACGTCGGTCGCTGTTCAGGAGTACGGGTTGCGTCACCCCGAGCAGGAGCGGGGGACAGCAGCGGACGACCCACGCACCCCTCCCCCCCCCCCCCGTCCTCCCCTGTGCTTCTCGCCTTCTCACTTCCTTCCCTCCCTCCCCTCCTCTTTCCTCTCTAACTCCCCATTCTCCCTTCCTTCCCTCCCCTCCCTCACCCTCTCCTCTCTACTTCCCGTTCTCCCTTCCGCCCCTTCCCTTCTTCCCCCTCCTCCCCTTCTCTCTTCCTCCCCTTCCTCGTCCTCCTCTCCTCCCCCCTCCCCCTTCCCCCTTCCCCCTTCCTTCCCTCCCCATCCTCCCTATCTACCCCCCTTCTCTCTCTCCTCCGACGGAGACAATAACAACAACGATAAACGAATGAGGAGACAAGGAGGAGACGTCAAGAGTCCTCATAATTTCGATTCCCTTTCGTCTACCATCTATAATGAGCTTGGATTTTAATGAGGAAGGAATCGAGTGGCTTGGCTTCTCATCCCTCTCTCTCTCTCTCTCTCTCTCCTCTCTCTCTCTCTCTCTCTCTCTCTCTCTCTCTCTCTCTCTCTCTTCCTCCTCTCTCTTTCTTCTCTCTCTCTCTCTTCTCGTCCTCTCGCTCTCTCTCTCTCTCTTCTCTTTCTTCCTCTCTCTCTCTCTCTCTCTCTCTCTCTCTCTCCTCTTCTATTCTCTCTCCTCCCCTTACCCTTTCATCTCTCCACCCACACACACCCCTCTTCCCCCCTCTTCCGGTTCTTTTAACTCTTCATTTTTTAGTCTCCTCTCTCCTCCTTTCTACACGTTCTTTTTTTTCAATTTTCATCCTTTTTATATTTCTCTTTTGATATATTTTAATATATATTTTTTTCGTGTTCCTCTTCTCTTGTCATATTTTCCCCCCTCCCCTTTTTCGATCGAAATTGAGAAAGGGTTGCAAACCTTCGCCCCCCCCCCCCCCCCAATCCACCTCCCCACCCTCCCCCTCCCCCTCTCCAGAAAGAGGAAGGGTTACGCATCCTTCTCCCCCCCCCCCCGTTCCCTCCCATCCTTCACACCCTCCCTCACTCCCTCCCTTCTCCCCCTTCCCTACCCCTCTCCGATCGAGAGAAAGAAAAAGGGGGAAGAGAGAAAGAGAACTGTGAATCTTTGCCCTCTCCCCCCCTTTCCCCTCCCCTCTCCCCCCTCCCCCTGCTCTTTCTCATTAGCGGCGGCGAGTTCGAATCGTCGCTCGCTCGCTCCCGGCGCTGGCTTCGGCTTCGCTGCGTCTCCGGGGTGCCCTGTTCTTTGCGCCTTATTCCTTGTTCTTTGTTTCTTGTTCCTTGTTATTTGCTTCTTGTTTTTTGTCTTGTTTTGTTATTTGCTTCTTGTTCTTTGTTTCTTTGCTTGTTTCTTGTTTTGTTTTTGTTCCTTGTTCTTTGCTTCTTGTCTTTGTTCTTGTTTTTTGTTCCTTATTCTTTGCTCCTTGTTTTATGCTGATCGGTTCCTGTTCCTTATTCCTTATTCGTTGCTCATTGTTCATAGTTCCTTGTTCCTTTTTCTCCTCATTCTTTGTTAATTGCTCTTTATTCTTTATTCCTAATTTCTTGTCCATTGCTCTTTATTTATTTATTTCTTGTTTATTGTTCTTTATCCCTTATTCCTTTTCTTTGTATGTTCTTTACTCCTTCCTCATCTTTATCTGTTTCTAGTTCTTCATTCGCAATTACCTATTTATTTATTTTTCCTTATTTCTTGTTTCTCGTTCCTCTTTCCTTGGCTCTTTCTCTTTAGTTTTTGCGTCTTGCTATGTTTTTGTGTTTCTTTCTTTTTCTTCATCTTCTTTTCTTCCTCCTCCTCTTTCTTCCTGATCATTTTCGTTTTCTCTCATTTTTGCTCGTGATTTATTATGTCACTTCTTTTTTCTGCTTTATATTTTCTGTCTATTTTCTTATATTGTATGAATATATATATATATATATATATATATATATATATATATATATATATATATATATATATATATATATATCATATATATATATATATATATATATATATATATATATATATATATATAATATATATATATATATATATATATATATATATATACATATATATATATATATATATATATATAATATATATATATATATATATATATATATATATATATATATATATATATGTATATATATATATATATATATATATATATATATATATATATATATATATATATATATATATATATATATATATATATATATATATATATATATATATATATATATTATGCACACACACACACACACACACACACACACACACACATTTGTCAAACACACACATAATACATACATATATATATATATATATATATATATATATATATATATATATATATATATATATATATATATATATATATATAGCAAGGGAAGTTGGAACGAGCGAGCGAAGAGGGGAGAGCCATTTTAAAGCGAGCCAGTAACCCCGTAGGTGAGGCGATCCCCTTTAACGTATATAATGCAGCGTTGCGGTGTGTGTGAGGGCGGGAGGGACTATGACGCGGCACTGTATGACTCACCAGGCGCAGGCGGGGCCGAGTGAGGGGCGCCGCGCCGTTGGAAAGGGGGAACGGCCTTTGGGATATCTCTTGAAGGTGCAAGAACTTCCACCGGCGGGAGAACGGCTGGCGGAGGAGGCAGTGCTTGAAGGAGCTCGAGAGAAGAGGAGCGGGTGAAGGAGATGGATCAGGAAGCCTCGTCCTCGAAGGCCAAGGGGCTGCCACGAGCGGTGCCCCGAGAGCGAGGAACGGAGGAGGAGGAGGCAGGTGTCCAAGGGGCAAGGCGCACGGTTCTGCAGCGGACGTCACGCTTAGGCCGCCATTAATTTTTTTTTTTTTTTTTTTTTCTTGTGGCAAGGTGCGCGCGCGAGGAGGGCAGGCATGGCAGTGCTAAAACCACAGACTATAGAGGCGAAACTCCCACAGGCAGACCGAGAGGGAAGAGCCCCTTAAGAGATTGATATTCTCGCCTTGTCCTCGTGCTCTCGTCCCCTCCGGGAGCCGTAAGAGGGGCGTCCGGGCCTTGTGGACTCAGAGGCTATTGTTGTCCGCCACTCCCCTCGGAAGATGTTGCCCGCCCGCGTTCTTTTTATATTCGCCGCAAACCAAAGAAATGACAGCTGAATGACATGTCCGTGGAGATAATAAGCCGCCGATAAAGACCTCGTTGGGCGGGACTATATTAAGGCAACACGACGAAAGCGTATCGGCTCGAGGCGGCCATGTTTACTGACCCTCGTTGCGAAATGGCTCAGAGGCGGTTACGACTTCCCTCTCCTCTCCTGAAACGACCATTAGGTTCCCGCGGACGGAAAGCGAATGCGTGGGCCAACCTTCACCTCACGTTGAGCGGGGTCATGTCACTCCGTGCTTCAGGGACGAGGTTAAGTTAGGTCAATCTTTTGAGTCTGGTTTTGGAAGCCGGATGAGGAGGAGGAGGATCATCTGGGCTTCGGAACAAAACAAACCGTGATTCGAATATCTTATTCTTTCGGCCATGCGGGTTTGCTTATACCTGAAACACCGGGATTTCAGAAGAGAGAAAAACAGCCACTGAAAATTAAAATTAATATGGCGGTTTGATTTTTTTTTATTGTATTTTATTTTTTATTTCCTATTAACTGAATCAATTCCGTTCGTTCTCATAATAAGGATGATTATCATCATTACCATTACTATTATCAATATCATTATTATGATTATTATTTTAATCATTGTCATCGTTGTTCTTATCAATAATATTACTGTCAATATTTTATGTTATCTTTATCATTGTTATCATTATCATCATTATCATTGTTATTTTTATTATTGTTATTCTTCTTGGTATTATTATCATTGTTATCAATATTATTAGTATTATCATCATCATTATTATTGTTATTGTTGCTATTATCATTTTATTATTATCATTATTATATTATTATTATTATATTTATTATTGTTTATTTCATAATCTATTATTATTGTTTTATTATTATTATTAGAGAGAGAGAGAAAGAAAGAGAGGTGGGGAGAGAAAGAGAGATAGAGAGAGAGAGATGTGTTTGTGTGTACAATGAAACCCTTTTGAAAACGAGTGAATAAAAGTTGCACATTTCAATCAAGCGATGTCTGTTAAATTAAGTCGTAAATTGATAATAAAGGCGTGACGAATTTAGAAATCCATTGAGTAATGTGTTTCATTTTAACAAACCCATCACTGGAAATATCCTGTGAACTAAATGGTGATAAAAAGTTCACAGCCATATAGAACTTAAAATAACTTCAATTTTATAAGTACTGTAGGTTTTTATAACATTATTTAGATTATCATTACTCGAATCTGTTATTATTCTTGTATGAAGTGAAAGAAATGACAGATGCAAGATTAGCTCCGGAATCAGCATACCGTACAAGATCATTTAGATAACAGTAACACTATCAAGAATTGTCTAAAGTTAATGATTTATCAATTATTTTCTCTAATCATTGATTTATTCATTTATTTTCACTGTTTAAAATTAGTAGCAACTTAATATTTGTAGTCTTCGTTGAGGTAATTAACAAGTGAACATAAAAGGTTCTGTTTATTATAAAGCAAGTGACTGAGGACTTGTAGCAAAATGCATAAAGAGGTTACCGATTTATGGATTAAGTAAATAGAAATACTATTTTTTTCCGTTTTGATAGACAGAAACTTTGCCGATTTATTTGTATGATAACCCAATATGATAAGTGATTAATCAATGCAGTAATAAAAAGTATATATAGGGAATAAGGAACAGGAACCGATGAACAAAGAATAAGGAACAGAGAACAACGAACAAGGAGCAAAAAAACAAGGAATAGGAAGCAAAGAACAAAGAATAGAAAGCAAAGAACAAGGAACAAAGAATAAGAAGCAAAGAACAAGGAACAAGGAATAAGAAGCAAAGAACAACGAACAAAATCCGGTAATGCAGATGTCAGGAAGAGTAATGGCCATCAGCATAGTTCAAAAGCATCGTCACCCTTCCCGCACAGGCCAGAAATACAAGCAGTTCTATGACGACCTTCACACGGGCACAAAATCGAGGAGGAGGAGGAGGAGTGGTGGTGGTGGAGGAAGACGGTGGAGGAGGAGGTTGTGGTGGTGTGTGGTGGTGGAGGTGGGTGGTTGGTGGTGTGGTAGAGAGGAGGTAGTGGTGATGGAGGAGGAGGTGGTGGGGTGGAGAAAGACAACGAGGAGGAAAGAAAAAGAAAAAAGGAAGGAGAAGAAGAAACAGGAGGAGGAGGGGAGAATTGGGTAAGGGGAGGAGGAGAAATGTGTAGTGGCAGGGGGAGAGAATAATGAGGAGGAGAGAAAGAAGAGAATGAGGAGGAATGAGGAGAAGGAGAAGGAGGATGAAGAAGAGAAGAGGGAGAGAAGAGAAGGAGGATGAAGAAGAGAAGGAGGAGAAAAAAGATAAGAGAGAAGAAACAGAAGGAGAATGATGAAGAAGAAAGAGAAAGGAGAAGGAGAAGGAGGATGAAGAAGAGAAGAGGAGGAGGAGAAAAAGAAGAGAAGAAGAAAATAAGAAGGAGGAGAAGCAAGAAAGAGAAGAGAGAAGAAGAAGAAAGAAAAAGAAAAGAAGGAGAAGGAGGAAGGAGAGGAAGACAACAAGAAGAAAAAAAAAAGGGACGACCTCCCGGCACGGTTACAACGGGCGTGCGTTCGTGCCGGGGAGAAACCTCATGCATATTACCGGTGCGTGGCTTATGCAGGGCGAGCAATAAACAGCGGTGGGTGCCTTGACTCGCGAAAATACGCAATCTCCAAATGTTAATCAGGTCCGGGAGGTGAGGTTGTGAAATATGGGTTCGCGTTTTTTTTTTTTTTCTTTTTTTCGTTTTGTTTTTTTTTTCTATTTTTTTTTTTGTTTTGTTTGTTTTTCTTTTTTCTTTTTTTCTTTTTTTCTTTCTTTCTTTCTTTCTTTCTTTCTTTCTTTCTTTCTTTCTTTCTTTTTCTTTTTACTTCTTTCTTTCTTTCTTTTCTTTCTTTCTTTTTTCTTTCTTTCTTTCTTTCTTTTTTCTTTTCTTTTTTTTTTTTGGGGGGGGGGTTATGGGTTGTATAGGTGGGGTGAAGGTGTCGGTGTATAGAGAATATATATACCTCCATACATAAAGATTTTCAAATACATGACACACACACACACACACACACACACACACACACACACACACACACACACACACACACACACACACACACACACACACAACACACACACACACACACAACACACACATGCACATACCCATACATGATACATTGATACATACGCCCATACATACGTACACACATAGACACACACACTCACACTCGTACTCACCCCCACCTCCATCCCCACCCCACCCCCACCCCACCCCCTCCAGCTCCCACCCACACACGTAAAAAAATATTAATAAAAAAAAAAAAAAAAAAAAAAAAAAAAAAAACACACACGCAGGAAACGCGAATTCTCGAGACGTGTCCAAAAATATGCCATAAAGTTAAGCTTAATTGCCAAAAAGTTTGCCAAAAGTCCACTACAAAAGAGGGAGAGATAGAGCGGAGAGAGGGAGGGAGAGAGAAAGAGTGAATGAGGAGTGAGCGAGTCAGAGAGAGAGAGAGAGAGACAGAGACAGACACACTGAGTGAGTGAGAGAGAAAGAAAGAGAGGAGAGAGAAAAAGAAAGAGAATAAAATCCCACTTGAGAAGACAGAGGAAGAGAGAGAGTGAGAGAGAACAAGAAAGAAAAAGAAAGAAAGAGAATAAAATCCCATTTGAGAAGACTTCTCCCTCTTCTCCCTCTTCTCCCTTCTCCTCTTCTCCCTCTTCTCCTTCGTCAGCCTCTCCCTCAGCCTGTCCACCCACGCCCTGTACGCGGAGAGCGGTAAGGCACGCTGGAGGCTGCACCTTTGGATGGCAGTGACCCCCCTCAGGCGTGGGCGGAGGAGGAGGAGGAGGAGGGGGGAGGAGGAGGAGGAGGGGAGGGAGGAGGAGGTGGGGGGGGGGGGAGGAGGAGGAGGGAGGTAAGGGAGGAGGAGGAAGTGGAGAAGGGTAATAATAATGATGAAAATAATTGGAAGAATAGGAACAGGAGGAGGAGGAGGAGGGGAAGGAAATGGAGGACGAAGAAAAAGAAGAAGAAGAAGGGGAAGGCGGGGAAGGAGGAGGAGAAGGAAGAGAAGGAGGCGCAACTCGTAGAATGTTGGGTCAGCCGGAACAACCCTCCCCCTCCCACCCTCCCCTCGCCCCAAACCCCCTCTCTGCCCTCGCCCTCACCCCTCCTCCCCTCCCCTCCCCTCGCCTGACCCTCCTCCCTCCCCCTCCCTGACCTCCCTCTCCCTCCCTCCTCCTCCCCCCTCCTGCCCTCGCCCTCCCCTCCCTCCCTGACCTTACCCCTCATCTCCTCCCTCCCTGCCCTCGCCTCCCTCCCTCCCCTGACCTCACCCCTCCCCCTCCCTCCTGACCTCCCCCTCCCTCCCTGACCTTAACCCCCCCCCTCCCCCTCCCTGACCTTACCCACCCCCTCCCCCTCCTTGCCCTCGCCCTCTCCCCTCCTCCCTGCCTCCCCTCCTGCCTCCCGCCCCTCCCCCCTCCCTCCCTGACCTCGCCACCCCTCCCCCCCCCCCCCCCTCTAGAAATAAGTAGGCCAGGGACGGTCAATCTTTTTTCCTAGATTCGCGATCCGCTGTTTACCGGATCGGGCGTGCGGGAGCGAGGGGAAACGGGCGCCCTTGGACCGCGAGGCGAGTGGGCGCTTTGTGGGCGTCCGTTGAGCGCCTCTTTGTGGGCTGCGTTTGATTGATTTGATTTCCCCCCACGCGGAGGCGGGCGTGTGGTTCGCTTTTGGGCGGTGCGTTCTATTCCTCTATCTCTTCTTATTCTTATTCTTCTTCTTTCTCCTTTTTCTTATTACTCTTCTTATTCTTTCCTTCTTCTTCTTCTTCTTTCTCATTTTCTTTCTTTTTCCTCCTTTTCTTTATTATTATTATTATTATTCCTCCTTTTCTTCTGTTTCTTCTTCTTCCTTTTTTTTCTTCTTCTTTCTTCTTCCTCCTCTTTTTCTTCTTCTTTTTTCTTCTTCTTCCTCATCTTCTATTCTTCCTGCTCCTGTTCCTCTTTCTCTTTTTGTACCTCCTCCTGTTCCTCTCTTCCCCATCCTCCTTTTTGACCCTCCTCCTCCTATCCCTCTCCTTCTTCCTTCTCCTCCTCTTACCACCCCCCTCCCACCTCTCTCCCCCAACTTCCCCTTATAACTCCTTCCCCTACTCCCCTCCCCTCAACCCCTTCCCAACCCCCTCTTCCCCTCAAACCCTTTCCCACCAACCATTTCTCACCCGCTTCCTCAACCCCCCCCCCCCCCTTCCTCACCCACCCAAACCCTTTCCCCACCAACACTTCCTCCCCCGCACGCAAGTGAAATGTCCTCCTCTTACCCTCCCCCTCCCCCAACTTCCCCTTATACTCCTTTCCCCTCCCCTACCCCCCTCCCCTCACTTCCTCTTCCCACCAACCCTTCCCCTCAACCCCTTCCCCCCCACCCCACCTTCCTCAATCCCTTCCCCACCACCCTTCTCCTCCCCCCCACCCAACCCTTCCTTAAACCCCTTCCTTACCCCACCCCCCCTTTCCTCACGCCCACCCCAGCGCCTCACCCCCACCCCCTTTTCCTCACCCCACCCCTCGCCCCGCACCCACCCTTCCTCACCCCCACCCCCAACCCCCACACCCACCTCCCTTCCCCACCCACCCCCACCCCTCACCCCTCCTCACCCCCCCTTCCCCACCCCACCCACCCCACCTCCCTTCCCCAACCCCCTTCCTCACCCCACACCCACCCCCACTCCCCCACCAACCCTTCCCTCACTCCACCCCAACCCTTCCTCACCACCCACCCCTTCCTCACCCCCCTACCTCACCCCCCTTCCACCCCCACCCCACCCACTTCTTCCCCACCCACCCTTCCCCAGCCACCCTTCCTCCCCCGCACGCAAGTGAAATGTGGGCCTTGATACGCACGTTCAATCCTCTTAATAAAGGCTTACACAGGAGTGTCTTTGCGGGATCGGTTCCCGGTTCCTTTCGAGAGCACAGCTGGAGCGAGAGGTTCTTTCGGCATTACGCGGTGGATGTTGTTGTTTTTTGCGTTTTGTTTTTTTGTTTTTTCATTTTTGTTTTTTTTTTTCTTTTTTTGTTTTTTTTTTTTTCTTTTTCTTCTTCTTCTTCTTCTTCTTCTTCTTCTCTTCTTCTTCTTCTCTTCTTCCTTCTTCTTCGTCTTCTTCTCATCTCTTCTCTTCTTCTTCTTCTTCGTCTTCTTCCTCATCCTCTTCTTCTTCTTCTTCTTCTCTCTTCTTTCTTCTTCCTCTTCATCCTCTTCCTCTTCTTCTTCTTCTTCTTCTTTTTCTTTTCCTCTTCATCCTCTTCCTCTTCTTCTTCTTCTTCTTCCTTTTCCTCTTCTTCTTTCATCTTCTTTCTTCTTTTATCATGCTAAAGGCGAGTTTGTTGGGGGGGGGGGTTGCGTTTGCTGTGTTATTCGTTGATTTGTTTTGGTCTTTATTTCTTCGTTTTTATGTGTATTTATTTACCTATTCATTTTTTATCCGTTTGTTTATTCTTGTTTATTTAGTAGTTGATTTTTTGTATTTCTTTTCTTTCCAGTTCATTGATGTATTTATTGATTTATCTATATCTATCTGTTTACACATTTATCTTATTGTATCTATGTTTTCCTCGCATTTGTTTTTCCGTTCTTTTCTTTCTTTCTTTCTTCCTTTCTCCCTTTTTTCTTTTCTTATTTTTCTCCTTTTTCCCACGCTTTCAAGAATTAATGATTGTTGATTGTCACAAAATTCTTTAAACTGATTTGGCGATTTGCGTAAAAGTAAAAGTAAAATGTGTGAAATTATCTTATTATTGTGGGTAATCTATCACAAAAGTAATTAGACAAAATAAAGCAGAACAGGATAAAAGGGAATAAGAAAGAATAAAAGTGAATAAGAAAAGAGAATTGAGACGAGAGAGAGAGGAAAAAAATAGACTAAATAAAGGAGAACCGAATAAAAGTGAATAAGAAAGAGAATTGAGACGAAAGAGAGAGAGAGAGAGAGAAGAAAAAATAGACTAAATAAAGGAGAACAGGATAAAAGTGAATAAGAAAAGAGAATTGAGACGAGAGAGAGAGGAGAAATTAGACTAAGTAAAGGAGAACCGAATAAAAGTGAATAAGAAAGAATAAAAGTTAATAAGAAAGAGAATTGAGACGAGAGAGAGAGGAAAATAATAGACTAAGTAAAGGAGAACCGAATAAAAATGAATAAGGAGGAGAATTGAGACGAGAGAGAAGAAAAAAAAATAGACAAAAAGCAGAACAGGATAAAAGTGAATAAGAAAGAGAATTGAGACGAAAGAAAGAGAGAGGAAAAAATAGA
>NW_020869906.1:51190-56190 GCF_003789085.1 Penaeus vannamei | reverse complement strand
GTGGAAAGAGAGAGAGAGAGAAAAAAAAACACGAATATTTTGGCTGCGGTTTTCATTTTCAAATTCCCGTTTTCTTTGAAAGGCCGGCCCACTTATGGCGCCCCGCAGTAGGATCAGATCCCTTCGCATTTCATGAATCTTTCGCTCTTCGTCACGTGCATGGAATCCAGGTCCAAGTGATATCGGCTTCATTAATGCTTTGGTTCTTGTAGTTTGTAGTTAATTCGTTAATGATTATCTTATTGTTTTATTGATTGGTAAACCGACGGCTCTTGTCTCTAGACGTGAAAATCTATCACTCGAACTCTCTCCACGTCATGACTGAGACGAAGATGAAATGACACGGGATTTGAAATGAAAGAAGTTCTCTGAATGGCTACTCGACTCTTCGAATTCAAAGAGCATTATATAAGCAAGGAAGTTCCATCGCAGTCGCACAGCGTGACATGACAAGGCGGAAGACGAGGAAGGAGAAGGAAAATGGAAAGAAATATTTATCAGAACCATTAGGCAATTAAGAGGGAAATGTGACGTGCAGTTCCAGTTTTTACGATGTCCTGCTCTGTGTGATGAGGTGGAGGAAGTGGGAGAGGTGGAGGAAGCGCAGGAGGGAAGTGGAAAGGGTGGTGGTGTTGAAGGGAGATGTGGAGAACTGGAGGAGCTGGAGAGAAAAGAGCGAGAAGAGAGAGGAGAGAGAGAGAGAGAGAGAGAGAGAGAGAGAAGAGAGAGAGAGAGAGAGAGAGAGAGAGAGAGAGAGAGAGAGAGAGAGAGAGAGAGAGATAAAGAGGGAAAGAGAGAAAGAGAAAAAGCGAGAGAGGAGAGAAAGAGAGAGAGAGAAATCGAGAAAGAGAAAACGCGAGAGGGAAGAGAAAGAGAGAAAACCCACTCTACCCATCTACATCTCCCTCCCAACAGCCTTTCGCTCTCATTACGTCACCCAAAGCCCTTCACCGTTCGAGTGAAACGGAAAAGTAAAGATGATTCCCGCCGAAGTCAAGTCATTTCGTCCCGCCTTACACGGTCGAACACAGCATCTCATGTTAACATTCGACGGTTTCGGACGAGGCTGCTAATGGACGTGTGTACAAGAGCGAAAAAGGATGAACGAATTAGAGGGAGAGAGATAACAGAAAAATATGGCGATGGTGTTGAAGGGATATATGGAGAATTAGAGGAGATGAGAGAGAGAGAGAGATGAGAGAGAGAGAGAGAAGAGAGAGAGAGAGAGAGAGAGAGAGAGAGAGAGAGAGAGAGAGAGAGAGAGAGAGAGAGAGAGAGAGAGAGAGAGAGAGAGAGAGAGAGAGAGAGAGAGAGAGAGAGAGAGAGAGAGAGAGAGAGAGAGAGAGAGAGAGAGAGAGAGAGAGAGAGAGAAGAGAGAGAGAGAGAGAGAGAGAGAGAGAGAGAGAGAGAGAATTAAAAGATAAATAGATAGATAGATAGATAGATAGATAGATAGATAGATAGATAGATAGATAGATAGAGAGAGAGAGAGAGAGAGAGAGAGAGAGAGAGAGAGAGAGAGAAAGAAGAAGAAAAGAAATCTAAGCAATGTTAAGGAAAACGTAAACAAAGATAAAAGTTTCGAAAAGGAGAATCGATCAGCTGTTCGAACCAATCCTTAGGAAAAGTGAGGTAATGATTACCGGGATAATTGCAATAATGATGATGATGACAATAAGCAATATTGTTCCTAATAATGGTAATAATAGTAATCTTAATGATAGCAATTATGATAATAACAATATAGTAATACCTACAATACCAATTATGATGATGAACACATGACAAAAATATTGATAATGCAAACAGCAATAATGACAATAATAATAATAACATGATTATAATGACGCGAAAGCAGTAATATCATGATAATAAATTGATACGCGACGCAGTAATGATCCTGATAACAGAGGAATCAAACCTGTCAAAGCTCATTCTACTGATAATGTGACAGTTCCTCCTCTTCCGATGATACTGTTGACGATAATGGTATTGGTTATAAGGATAGTTGATGGTATTAACGTTATCATTGATGTTCATTTGCTTTATGATTATCATATGCAAAGGAAAGCATCTGTTATTATCAACGTCATACATTTATCATTATCAATACTCCTATAACAGTTGTCTTATAATGTTAATAGTAATAACAGTAACAGAATAATGATAATGATAACAGTAACGATAAAAACTATCATAAAGATATCAATAATACTGATGATAACAATGACAATGATGATAATTATGATATTAATAACACTAATAGTGATAAGAAATGATAATGATAATATCAATAATGATAATAATTATAGCAATTCTGATATTGATAATAACGATAATAATGATAACAACATTATGATAATGATGATAACAAGGAAAATAATGATGGTAAGGATAATAAAAATTATAGTTATAAAAAAAGTTATGATAATAGTAATGATAATAACAGTAAAAACAACAACGATAATGATAATAAAACAATGATGATGATGATGATAAAGATGATAATGATGGCAATCAAATAATAATAATAGCAATAATGATAATGATAATACTAATACTAATGCTGATATTTATAATAATAATGGTGATAATTAATATAACGTATTAATATATAATAATAATAATAATAATAATAATAATAATAATATAATATAATAATATATAATAATAATAATATAATAATGACAATAATAATGATAAATAATAACAATATTAATGATAATGATAATATTATTATTATAATATAATAATAACAATATAAATGATAATATTAATAATGATGATAGTAATGATGATGATAATAATGATAACAAAAATAGTAATGATAATAGAAATAATCATAACAATGGTAATGATGATAGTAATAATAAGGATAATATTTATAATTGTAATGATGATGATAATGATGATGATGATGATAATAATAATAATAGTAATAACAATAATAATGATAATAATAATAATAATAATGATAATGATAATGATAATAATAATAATAATAATAATGATAATGATAATGATAATGATAACAATAATAGCAATAAAAATAAAGATAATGATGACAATGATAAAAATAATGCTAGTGATAATAAAATCATAATGATGTCAATAATGATATAATAATAATATTAATAATGATAATGATAATAACAAAAATAGTGATATCAATAATAATAATGATGATAATAATAATGATAATAGGAATGATAATAACGATAGTAATAATAATAGCAACAATAACAATTATAATGATGTTGATAATAATGATAATGTTAACAGCAATAATAATGATAATGATAATGACAATCATAGTAAGGATAGTAACAGATAATATAATAATCTTATTGATAACAATGATAACAATAATGATAATGATAATGATGAGGATAATAATCATAACAATAATTATAACAATAGTAATAATGATGATAACAAAGATGATAATAATAATGATAATAATGATGATGGTAATAATGATGATAATGATAATGGTAATAATGATAATGATGATGATAATAGCAATAATGATAATAATGATAATAATAATAATAATAACGATAGTAGCAACAGTAGTTAATAAACAATAATAACGTTAATAATAATAACAATAGTAATGGTAATTGTGATTAAAATGACAATACTGATCGTAGAAATAACAACAGCAATAATAATGATAATGATAATAATAACAACAACAACAGCAATAATAATGATTATAAATAGAACAAATACAACAAAAGTAATTCTACTACTACTAGTTATAATAATAATAATAATAATGATAAGAAGATATGAAAACAACAATGAAAATAATGAAAATTACAATATTGAATAAGATAATGATAAAGATAATAACTATAGAAATAATAACAATAATAGTTATAATAATGATAATGATGATAATGATAACAATCATATAATGATGATGGTAATAATGGTAACAATAGTTTTAACAGTGAAAATAATGATAAGAACATTAACGATGATAATACTTATAACAATGATTATAAAAGTAATGATGACAATAGTACTAATAGTAACAATAAGAAAATAATAATCACTATCATTTCTTTATTACTAGTTCTATCATCCATGATTGTCAATATCATTAGTATTATTATCATTGTTATTATTATTATTGCTGTATCTATTATTTTAATTTCTATTATTATCATCATTATCATGATTACCATCATCATTACTCATATTATTATTACTTATTCTTAATCATTACCATTATCATCATTATTATTATCATTATCAGTAGTAATGATAGTATCATCATTGAGATTATTATCATTATTCTTATTACCATCATTATTATTATCATTGTGACCATCATTATCATCCTCTTTATTATTACTATTATTATTATTGATATTCTTTTATTGTTATTATTGTTATCATTATTATCATCATCATTATTATGATAATAACTATTATCATTATTATCAATATCATAGTCATTACCACTTTTATTATCATTATTGCTTTTATCATTAACATTATTGACTAGTAATTCTGTTATCATTATCATTCCCTTTTATCAACATAACTAAGAATGAAGAAGAGAGAGATTGAAAGAGAGAGAATAACTAGATATAAGAACTGACGGAGAGAAAAATAAATATATAGGTAGACATTGATAGAGAGGTAGACAGACAGATAGATAGGTAGAAGAGAAGAGAGAGAGAGAGAGAGAGAGAGAGAGAGAGAGAGAGAGAGAGAGAGAGAGAGAAGGAGAGAGAGAGAGAGAGAAGAGAGAGAGAGAGAGAGAGAGAGAGAGAGAGAGAGAGAGAGAGAGAGAGAGAGAGAGAGAGAGAGAGAGAGAGAGAGAAGAAAATGAATAGGAAACAGGCGAGAAGGATGTAGAGGGGGAAAACAAGATTGGAGATTTATAAGTTTCTCCGGCCGGGGTTAGTTCCCCTGACGCTCGCCAGAGGTCTCCTCCCTCCAGTGCCTTCCCGTGTCTCGGCCCCAATTTGAATACGCCATCT
>NW_020869906.1:36190-38690 GCF_003789085.1 Penaeus vannamei | reverse complement strand
TAAATAAATGTTATCAGTAATAATGATGGTACGAGTCATAATACTAAGGGTGATTATAATTAATCTATTTTCAAAGTTGGTTTGAAATACCTGGGTATTTTGCAGTCTAATGTGATGCAGTGTAAAGAAATAAGGCAAAACGTAAAATCAAGATCCAATTTTAGAAAAAAAGAGCAAAATTGATTACTACCATTAATACCTGGGGAGTGTCCTGAATTCGCTCCTTGGTAGCGTTTTTATTTGGACAACGAACGAATCAAGAGAAATGGATTGGACTTCAAGCGAATTGAGGTACATTTCCAAAGCCCTTCACCCAAGAAGGTGCCTACCTCGAAATGAAGGGGGAGAGCAATGCTAGTGGAAGACATTGTTGATTTGGCAACTCTAGAACTTGGAAACTACATCTAGCAGTCTGAAGAAGGATTAGCATGTATTGCAAAAAAAGAGGACCAGGAAGAGTGTGAAATGGTAATGGGATTTATGGGAAGACAAATTATGCCTGGGAAAATAGACCTGCAAGAGAAACTCCAGCATCGACAGTACTTTCGACACACGAAGGATGTCAATTGTCCTGAATCGTGGTAAGTAAAGGCGAGTTCAGGAAAGAAACAAAGAGTCTGAGGATGGCTGCATAAACTCAGTCCCCGAGAACTAATGCAATAAAACATTCACAAGAGCTCCACGGATTCCATGTTGTAGGGTTTGTTAAGAGTTTGGCGAAGTGATTGATCTTATTTTCAGTGGTTATGCAAAATTTGCCCCCAAAGGAGCCCTTCAATGGAAACGATATCAAATGATTAATGTAAACACAACAAAGAAATAGAAAACACATCAGCCAGAAGGAGTTGGGGCGAAGGGGGTGTAAAGATCTTATGGGATCTCAACACTGCTGTTTAACTGATGTTGCAATTCCAGGTGACCAAAGAATATCACCAAAAGAAAAGCTGAAAATAACAAAATACAGCAATTTAAGGAGAGAACTGCAAAAGCTTTGGGAAGTTGAAGCAAAGATAATCTCAATATTAAATGGTGCTCTTGGTACAATGTCTAAAAGTTTAAGTGGAAGCCTGAAGGGTACTGGAGAGTCTACAAAAAATCAAGTTAATCTAGATATCTATTTTGCTAACTAAAGAATACTTCTTAAGATCAGAAAGAAAGGTCTTGAGACCTGGGATCAGAGGTCATGACGAGCATGAGAATGAACATGTCCAATGAACACTACGAATACTAATGGCACTGTGATAAAACATACAATACTGCTAATACTATTACTAAAGGTGATGTAATGATGATGATGACAGTCCTAATAGTGATAATAAAAAATCTTAACAGTGAAAGTGATGATGTAAGGCACGGTACTTGAGCCAAAAGAGCTTTGAAAGAGCAGTGGTTAATTCATCGTGACAAAAAGCAAGCTTTCGTCACACTCATAGCCCCTACAGTCGCCAGGGTTCGGGAGCTGTGTTGAGGGGACAAAGTGGACACATTTATACAGGTATCAAGCTCAGGATCCCGTGCAGATGGATTCCGGCAAGATGAAAGTGATACCTGGAAAAATCGTGAAGGCCCGTGCCACGTACGTGAGGGAAGGCCAGGTCACGTGAGGGAAGGGTGCCACAGCCCAGGTGCCACGTGAGGGAAGGCCCAGGTGTCACGTGAGGGAAGGCCCAGGTGCCACGTGAGGGAAGGCCCAGGTGGTGGAAGGCCCAGTGCCACGTGAGGGAAGGCCAACGTGCCCAGTGCCACGTGAGGGAAAGCCCAGGTGCCACGTGAGGGAAGGCCCAGGTGCCAGTGCCACGTGAGGGAGGTGCCACGTGAGGAAAGGCCCAGCCACGTGAGGGAAGGCCCAGGTGCCACGTGAGGAAGGCCCAGGTCCACGTGAGGGAAGGCCCAGGTGCCACGTGGGGAAGGCCCAGGTGCCACGTGAGGATGGCCCCCACGTGAGGGGAAGGCCCAGGTGCCACGTGAGGGAAGGCCCAGTGCCACGTGAGGCCCAGGTGCCACGTGAGGGAAAGCCCAGGTGCCACGTGAGGGAAGGCCCACGTGAGGAAGGCCCACCCACAGGTGCCACGTGAGGGAAGGCCCAGGTGCACGTGAGGGAAGGCCCAGGTGCCACGTGTGCCACGTGAGGAAGGCCCAGGTGCCACGTGTGCCACGTGAGGATGGCCCAGGTACCACGTGAGGGAAGGCCCAGGTGCCACGTGAGGAAGGCCAGTGCCACGTGAGGGTGGCCCAGGTAGGGAAGGCCCAGGTGCCACGTGAGGGGCCCAGGTGCACGTGAGGGATGCCCAGGGTACCACGTGAGGGAAGGCCCAGGTTGCCACGTGAGGAAGGCCCAGGTGCCACGTGAGGGATGGCCCACCACGTGGGGAAGGCCCAGGTGCCACGTGAGGGAAGGCCCAGGTGCCACGTGAGGGAAGGCCCAGGTGCCACGTGAGGGAAGGCCCAGGTGCCACGTGAGGGAAGGCCCAGGTGCCACGTGAGGAAGGGACGTGAGGTG
>NW_020869906.1:16190-18690 GCF_003789085.1 Penaeus vannamei | reverse complement strand
ATATATATGTGTGTGTGTGTGTGTGTGTGTGTGTGTGTGTGTGTGTGTGTGTGTGTTGTGTGTGTGTGTGTGTGTGTGTGTGTGTGTGTGTGTGTGTGTGTGTGTGTGTGTGTGTGTGTGTGTGTGTGTGTGTGTGTGTGTATTCAAATATGTACACATATATCTTCATATACATTCATATATGTGCATATTCCGGTAACTGATTTTGCAGTTACAGAATGGGGAAAATTGACATGTAAGGATATATTCATATTTGTTCTTGGTTCTTTTATCCATGAAATTGTTAAATAAAGAGAAAAACATATATATACATACATACATACATACATACATATATATATATATATATATATATATATATATATATATATATATATATAAATGGATTTATGAATGATAGTTTAAAGCTCAACAGCAGTAAATGTATTGATTAACTTTAAAAATATTCCAATAACACAATCTGTGCAATGCTTGTTTTGAAAGCAACACAGCAAAAAATAAAAATTCACATTTTGTTCTTTATGTGAAATAGGATAATAATGTCTTTAAAAGGCTAAAACTAATGCAACACAGTTTGATTAATCACAGAAATGAATGTCAACAGTACATTTCTTATTGCTAAATTTTGATAAACGGATCAAGCTTTCAAAGGTGATTTTTTTTTAAATTGACTCTTATGACATTGGCCCTTCTTGTTCTCGGCCATATGTATGTATGCAAATGTGGACGTGTAAGTATGTGTGTGTATGTATGTGCGTGTATGTGTGTATACACAAAATATATGTATATTTATGCACACACACACAAAAACCCGCACACATACACACACATATACATACACGCACAGACACAGACACAGGCTCACACATAAAAACACAGCTAAAGACACTTTCTTTGTGTTGAAAGAGAAATACACTGATAGAATGAGAGGCTAATTGGTCTAAAAGAAGCACTGAGTCTGCCTTGACCACCGTAACAGAGCCGCATTAATTGGCCCATCCATGGCAATTAGGCCTTCCTTCTCCCTAATCACAGCCTTGGAGGTGTGCACGTGAAAGAATTCGAGGACCGTAAAGGCCTCATTATCGCATTTACTTTTCTCGTTTCTTGTTAGTTCAATCATTTTTTATATATATTTAATTTTCATTCTGCAGCTCAGGAATCCATCATCTTATTCTGATGATTTGTTACCCTAATTATTCATCACTAGAAAATAATTGTAATACTCGTTGTGGTGGCAGTGGTTGATAACATTGAATACTGAAGGAACAATATTGTTGTAATGAGTGTCATGATCATGAAAAAAGAGAAGTACATTCAGACACACTTGGTAGTAGTGGTAGTGATTATAAGTAGTGTTGTGATGGCATGAATAACAGTAGTCAACATGATACTAGTACTAATTTTATTATTAATGATAGTAACAACAAAGGGTAATATAAAGATAACGGTATCGATATTGATAACAACAGCATCCTGAATTAAAAGCAAATTAGAATAATATTAACAATAGTAGTCATAATGATAATTATTAATTATTCCCTGTAACAAAGTACATCACAACAGCAATAACAGAAATATCACTCTTAATACTAATAATAACACTAGTGTTGATGCTACTACTCTTACTATTACTACCACCACCACTGCTACAACTACTACTACTGTTGCTGCCTACTACTGCAACTCTTGGTGTCCGTTGAGCCGTCACAGATTTCAAAAGCCGCCCGCAGCCGCCCGCAGAGAAGCTACCTTGAAGACCTCGCTGACCTTGGGGCGGGTGGGGGGGAGGGGGGCGGGGTAGGGCAAGGAAATGTTTCAGCAGCAGAAACGTTTCTGTGACGCCGTTTACGCCTTTGCATTTAACGCCGAAAATGGTGTCCCTCAGGGTATGAACTGATGACTTAGTCTGATTTATCCTCTTCTGTCATATTCATTGTGTATATTGCTGTTGCATTCACACACGCGCGCGCGCGCACAGACACACATACACACACACAAACACGAGCACATACACACGAACACGCGCACACACACACATATATATGTATATTATGTATATATATTTATATATATGTATATATATTATATATCTGTCTATATCTATCTGTATATCTCTATCTATCTATCTATTTGTATACCTATGTTTCTATAATTTCATATTATATATATATATATATATATATATATATATATATATATATATATATATATATATATATATATATAATATATATATATATATATATATATATATATATATATATATACGTATATGTATATTCATATGTATATATTGTTATCATAATTATCAATATTATCAATATTATTATCAATATTATTATTATCATTATTATCATCAATATTGTTATTGTTACTGTCATCAGTATCATTATTGCCATTATCATTATCATTACAAACATTATTATTATTACTATGACGATGATGATGATGATAAAGTTATCATCATTATTATCATAATTATTATTATTATCATTAT
>NW_020869905.1:27500-41898 GCF_003789085.1 Penaeus vannamei | reverse complement strand
ATTCATGTTAATTAGTATTTATTTGCAGTTATTGCTATGTGCCATGAGGTTGTTGCCGGGTTCTCGGGAATCAACATGCCGTGACCGAGAGAAGAGACAAAGGGAGAAAAACACACAAAGAAGTACTCGAGAAAAGATAACGCCATTAACCGCGCCCCATTTAGCGTGTGTAATCTCTTTTTTTTTTTCTTTCTTTTCTGTTTAAACCAGCTGATATCTGTGGCTGTTGTGTTTCACTGTTATGAGATTATGAGAAGGGCTTTCTATCTCCATCCTCCCTCCCCCCCCACTCACCCTTGCCTGCCACCTTCCCTCCCTCATTTCCTACTTTGCTCCTTCCCTTCCTCCCTCCTTCCATCCCTCACAGCTGGCTACCTTCTCCTCTCAGCTGGTTGGAAATTCCTGAAGCCATCTCATACAGCACCACCTGCAGAACTCGCAGTGGGGAATGGGGGGGGGGAGGATTGAGGGAGAGGGTTGGCCAGATTTCTTTTGGCATGTATCTACAGAGAGAAAGAAAAATAAAAAAAAAAGACGGAAGCCTCATCTTGTCTTCAACCCGAGTATCAGCTGCTGCACACGGATCAGCTGATACGGAAGTGAGGGCGAGGAGGCCTGCCCTGTTATCGGCACGGTCCGAGGGAGCCGGGGGAGGGGGAGGGGGGCACCGGAGGGCCACACAGGTCCGCTGGATATTGATTGTGTGATTGTCGCCTCAACCATCTGTGGGGCTTCTCGAGGGAGATTCCCTTCTTTGCGTGTGTGTGTTTATTGTTTGTTTGAAATAGGGTTACGCTGTAGGATTGCTGTTCTGGTTTTGGTTGGCGAAGGTGCATGAGGGAAAAGCAAGGTAAGCCAACGTAACGAAAGGGCTTATAAAGGCATGAAGGAGATATGAAGAGATGCAGAAAAGCTTATATGGAAATACGAATGACAACGTTGACGTGGGAGACATAGGGGAGATTATCATCACTATTATCAACATTATGTTCATTTTGTTCTTGAGATCATAGCATTGTTTTAACGTTGTTATTATTATCATCATCATCATCACCATTATTATTATTATTATTATTATTATTATTATTATTATTATTATTATTATTATTATTATTATTATTATTATTATTATTATTATTATTATTATTAGTCACCTCGTCATTATGACGAGTTTGTCCATCATATTTCATTGAAGATAAGATAAGGGCTATATTCATACACCCAAAGATGACACTCCTTAATACTTCCCAACGTCATTGTTTGGGAGAAACTAAGAACAGGACTTCAAGTACCTCTGCAGGAACACGTCTACGAGCAGTTTAGAGAAGCAAGAAGCGGGCGTAGAAGCAGTAGGAGTGCAGGGGATAGCGGTGGCTAGCAGGGGTCAAAAGAGAGAGGAGCGACCAATGCAGGCGCTGGGAGGAGAAGGAATTATGGGATGTAGAGGACGAGGCGTTGAGAGAAAGGAAAAAAGAGAATGGGAAATATATATCGAGGGAGAGATAGATACATAGATAGAGAGAGAGAGAGAATAAGTATTCAAGGATATAAAAGTGTAGACAGAGAGGCCATTGAGAACAAAGCAATACAAATGTAAAAAAAGGCACGTAGAAAGGAGAGCGGAGAGCAGAAGAGGCTTTTCAGGACAGCAGCCAACCACCCACGGGGTTATTGACTGCCCTTGAGACTCCTGACGTCCGCTGGCGTTGGTGCCTTCGCGGAGCCTCGGGCGGAGAGCGGGGTGAAGGCGCCTCTGTTGTGCACTCCGACGCCCTGTCTGGGAAAGGGGAGAATGGGAGATGACGCAGGGAAAGGCGAAGGAGGAAAAGAAGGAAGGAGGAGGAGAATGGCGCGAATGGTGGCGGTGACTGGATTTTTTCTTTCTTTCTTTCTTTCTTATTTTAGTGTTGCTTTGTTCCTTGTATTTCCTTTCCTTTTAGTTTCTTCGTGTGTTTTAACTAGCTTGCTATCCATTGTTTCGACTTTCTTCCGAGTGATAGAGAAACGGCAAAGAGGTGAGACGCATAAAAAGCGAGATCCATCACACGCCAGCACAGCACCTGTGAAGTCGTCTCTACTGCAGCTCCTGCAAGTCGTGCAACGTGACGCTGCAACATTCAAGGCAACACAACGCGACGTGAGGCCGATTTACGCCGTTTTTTGTGTTGGCGAATCTGCGTTGTCGAGCTCTGTGCTGCTGGAGACGTCAGCGTCGATTGCGGTGAGAGGCGGCCGATGCGTCTGCGGTGGGCGTGTTATGTCATGGCGAAGGATCTCGTGATCTGCGATTGCGTGCGTTGGTTCGTGTTCACTTGGAAATTCTTTGTTCTCTGATGAGTTAAGCTGGACATCAAGGCGCTTGGTGTTGGGGCGAGACAGATGGAAGTGAGGAAGAGATAATGAGTAGTAGTTGGTGACTCACCATCAACATAAAGAAGTTCGGGACAAAAGATGCATGTCAGTAGTGTGTGTCCGTATTCCCGTGGAATTAAGGCTGTTTACGATTCAACTTAAAACCAACTATAGTAGTAAACTGTGAAGTTTTAAGAAGGCGAAGTCGCGAGGGGAACGCAGTGACACCAGATCCTGTGGTTCGGGGGATCGGGGGAACACGCCGCCAAGACCACAAACATCCTGTGCGTATGGGGGCGCACTGAGGAGTCTGACGGCGGCATTCTAGAAATCTCTGCTTTTAACAAGAAGAGACACGCCAGACCCCGGGCATTTGGCTTTTTTGAAGGGTCGTTCAACTTGCTGTGAAGGGCGGGAGGGCCTGCGGCCTCAGATGGCGTATAGGGCTGATTACTTAGAGTTGTCAGTCCCAGCACTCAGACGCAGGCGGTCTCGGAGAGGAGTATGGAGGCAAGACGGAGGAGAGCAGAAAGTAAGTGACTGTGCAAGGAAGTTGAGCAGGTGAAGCAGCCGAGCAGACGACCTGGCGGGCGCCGCAGACAAGAGAGGGTTCAGCAGACGAGCGGGCATGCGAGGAGACAGGAGTTCAGCAGACGGGGTAGGGCAGGCAGGAGGCAGGTCAGGGTGATAAGGGGGAGGGGAGAGGGCGGATGGCGGCGCCCGGCAACAGTGGTGCTCGCGCTGTTCAGAAAAGGATGTAAGTTACCTGCAGCAGGTAAATGACCGGTTCTCCAAGGGGCCTACTGCCCTCCTCCCCGATAACGCTGCGTGCAGGATAGAAGCAGGGGAAGGCGGGGGAGCTGGAGAGGGACAGCTACGTGACCGATGGGCTCTGAGTGAAGGAACTTACAAGTTATCCCTGACGACCTGTAATTTATCAGTGCCACTCTTGCAACTGCGATTTAAATTTGATAAGATAAGATTTATACACTTTTT
Organism: Penaeus vannamei; assembly: GCF_003789085.1. NCBI lineage: Eukaryota > Metazoa > Arthropoda > Malacostraca > Decapoda > Penaeidae > Penaeus > Penaeus vannamei. The sequence goes on along the minus strand of NW_020869905.1, from coordinate 38,550 downwards.
TGTATCTCACTAGGAAATTAACACAGTGTTGTCTTGGTTCATGTGTACGGCAGGTAACACTGACGATTGGCCCTTGTTTAAATTGCATGTAAGAATACCCAGGGCGCTCCCTTAGCAACAAGGCATTGTTAAATGATGAATCGCGGCTGTGCACGATGCAGGCGCCGGGTCTCGCTGCACTCGCGCCCCAACTAGCTGACGAGAACACCAACAAGCAAAAGGTCTGTGTATAAGAGCGGAGTTTGCGGCCTCGCACGTCGATGAAAGATTGACACTTGGCTTCTCACGCAGACCATCGAGAGCCGCAGGGCACGCACACGTTGGCACGCACGCAATCACACTCACCATTGCTTGCATATGCACTTCCCTACACGCCTCTTACATAGCTTTTATTAAAGATATAAAAGGTATACACCATATAAAGCTAATATGGTGACAAAGGCAATGTCAAGAAGAGGGTGAAAATGACTAAATAGAATAAAGTAGGCAGAAGAAGCATCCCAGTGAAGGAAGGATGATGGGAGTGGGTAGAAGGAAGGGGCGAGTGAGGAGGTAGGCTCTGGGAGGGTTGGGGAGGGGGGTGAGGGTGGGGGTGTGTTAGGGAGGAGCTCTATATATAGTCCAGGCAGTCCCGGGGAGGGGGAGGGTGGGCGCGGGGGGCATACGCAGTTTTTAACCATTCAAGGGTTAGCTACCAAAATAAGATGGTTATCTTTCACGAAAATATCTTATGACTGTGCGAGTGCGCTTGCTGGCTCGAGAGAATATTAAAGAGAGAGAGAATGAGTGAGTGAAGAGAGAGAGAGTGAGTGAGTGAAGAGCGAGAGAGTGAGTGAGTGAAGAGAGAGAGAGAGTGAAGAGTGAGAGAGAGTGAGTGAGTGAAGAGAGAGAAAGAGTGAGTGAGTGAAGAGAGAGAGAGAGTGAGAGAGAGAGAGAGAGAGTGAGTAAGTGAAGAGAGAGAGAGAGTGAGTGAAGAGAGAGAGTGAGTGAGTGAGTGAAGAGAGAGAAAGAGAGAGAGAGAGAGAGCGAGAATGAGAATATTTAACGAAGCAGAATGGCTGCGGTAACTAGGCACGTTAGAAGAGAGGAACGGAAACTTTTCGTCATAGATTGGTCATGATTCAGTGATCCATAAGCTTTGTAGAGAGAGCAAGGAATGAATGGACATTAAATAAAGAAAGGGGGAAGAACAAAGAGAGGTGAATGGAGAGAGGGAGTATAAGAAGAGAGAATAGTGAAAAGAGAGAAAGGTGAAAGGAGGGAGGGAGAGTAAGAAGAAAAAGAGATAGGATGGAGAAAAGAAGAGAGAGAGGGGTAAAAGGAGAGAAAGAGAGAGAACAAGAGAAGAGAGATTGGTGAGAGGCGTTCTCTGGCTTTATGGGCGTGGCAGGAACGTTATCTGTGCAGCAAGGAAGGGGTAGCATATGACTTATGGTCGGATCGGAGGGAGGGAGGCAGAACTCGTTATCAAAGCACCCAAGAGGCAGGATGGGCGTGATACAGTATCGTCGATTTACATGCATAAAAGCGTTCACCAATGACCGCGATGGCTTTACTGATCGGTTAAGAAGAGTTCGGATGAGAAGTGAAGAATCGCAGACAGGAAGGAGAAATAATCAGGGCCAGAGTTCATAGCAGGGACACGGTTGTATCAAGGGCCTTGACCCTCGCATTGACTCGCCCGATGCGAATATAGGTTGCACTGACATGGAGTAAACTGTCAGATATTATGGGAAAATAAACGGCGTAGTGGAACGAAGGTCAGATGTATTTATTTGGAAAAAACGAGATGACGGATGCGCAATAAGGAAAGATCGTTTTATATTTAGAGTATGTGTTGGACAGAGCCAATTCCGATGATGGTGGCGATGCGTAGTATTTATGTGATGTGGCCACCCCTCTCTCTCTCTCTCTCTCTCTCTCTCTCTCTCTCTCTCTCTCTCTCTGCTCTCTCTCTTCGTCTCTCTCTCTTCTCTCTCTCCTCTCTCTCCTCTCTCCTCTCTCCCTCCTCGCCTTCCCTCTTCTTCCTACCTTCCCCTCTCCTCCGTCGTACTCGGATCCTCTAGTCGTTCTTCTGCTCCTCGTTCGGAGATCGTACTTGGAGTGCAACCATCATAACGCTCTCTCGACGAGTCACATAAAATCTTCACTCCTCATCCCCCTTCGACCTTCACATCCCCCCTCCTCCTCTCTCTCTCTGCTCTTCCTCTCTCTCTCTCTCTCTCATCTCTCTCCTCCTCTCATCTCTCTCTCTCTCCCCTCCCTCTCTCTCTTCTCCCTCTCTCCCCTCTCTCCCTCTCTCTCTCTCTCTCTTCTCTCTCTCTCTCCCTTCTTCTCCTCCTCTCCCCCTCTCCCCTCTCCTTCCTCTCTCATCTCTCTCTCTGCATCTCTCTCTCTCTCTCTTCTCCTCGTGCTCTCTCCAAGCTCCGTCCTCTCGCTGATGGGGTCTGGGAGGGGTGGTCGCTCTTCGTCTCTCGCCGTGCTCTCTCTCTCTTCTGGCTCGGTCACGAGGTCGTATACCTGGCGCCCGAGTCTCTTCGGTGCGAAATACAGCATCTTACGGTTTCCGCCTCCTCTCCCGTCCTCCTCCCTCCTCGGCTCCCTCTCTCGTCGTCGTGTGGTCAATCTCTCGTCTCGCGTCTCTCTTCGGTCTCTCTCTTCTCTCTCCAGTCTGGTCTCTCGCCTTCGTGTGCTCTCGCGTCATCGTCCCGCTCCTCTCCTCCTCTACCTCACCCGGTCTCTCTAACTCCTCTCAAGGTGCCCTCTCTCCTTCTCACTCTTCTCTCTCTCTCACAAACAAGCCGAGGCACTGTGGACACACACACACACACAATGTCCACTGCACATCCACCATGACAATACACGCAGCAACACAACATACGACAAGCAGCAGTGACCACATACAAAGCATCCCACACACAGCGACGACAGCTGGACAGGAAAGGGAAGCAGATAGATAAGAAGAGAGAGAGAGAGAAGATGAGAAGAGAGAGGGAGGGAGAGGGAGGACGGAGGGAGGGAGGAGGAGGAGAGAGAAGCGTAGGAGAAGAGAGAGATGGCAGTGTAGTGGTCACAGACAGAGAGAGAGGAGAGTATAGGCCGGCGGAGGGTCGGAGTTAGAGGAAAGTAGAGGATGAGCGCATGCAGAGTCAGCTAGCTAGGTTGGACTATTTTTATAGTGTATAGAACGAGAAGTAGGTAGAGAGAGGAGATCTGAAGCAGTTGTTACGTCAATAGATCTCTATTATATCTATGTAGATTTCGTTGACTGCCATATCTCATTGTCCACGGGTATTGCATGAATTATATACATGGCCGTTAAGAGTACTGCTATCACGAAAAATCGGGAATAAATCTCACACTCTCAAGTGGAAAAGAATGCAGTGAGACGCCCACTTTGGGAAGGAAATTGTCAGGGGACTAATTCGGTATAAAGAATTACTGGGCGGTGTAACAGTGTAGCGTAATTGGAATTGAACAGACCGGAGCTCAGAGTGGAAGTATAGGATTCGTTTATATACTGCAATGGCCACAGTTATCCAATCAAACCGTGGAGCTTGGTGAAGGACTGTCTTGAGAGGAAGATCGTACATTCGCGGTGAACGACCACTTCAGCCCTTTATTAACATGCGAACAGCACTCACTAGGAGTACAGGTAATTGAGACTGCGATGGGATCTGTGTCAGGTGGAGGACTACCATATCACAAGGTCCAAGCTAAAGAGGGCCTGGGATACGGCGAAAGGAGGCTTCTGTCAATATTTTATGTGAGGTAATAGTATCGATGCTTATTGGGCTTTACGGTTGGCTGACTTACGCGACTGCGATGGAAAAGGTGCAGGGTTACGAACACTAGTTACGTTCCTCTCACAGGGCTCTTACAGAAAACCAGCACAGCTTGGTCCGGAAGGTCGAGAGGCGGAAAGGGCTGAAGGCAGCGTGAAACATTTTGCATGCGAGGCACACTCTCATGTCAGGACCAATTGTCGAGGCTCAACAAGGGTAGGAAATAGCGCACCAACATCACGCGCACAGATTAGTCAAGGGATCGCTACGACATAGGTCACATTCGCTCGCAGGCACAGAACACACAACGACAATTCAACAACCGAATGAGTGCTTAGGGGATATGACAGACTTTAGGGCACACACGAATGGTAAGGGAATTCACGCAGAATCTAGAAACAACACAATATCCGTCTTTGTTGCTGGCTCGGGGAAAGCGCAGTCGGGGATGGCACAGGAAAAGAATGACGGATTGTATTGTATCTGGTTGCATAGATATGTAGCGGAGACAATTACACAGAGGATGGCGATACACCGGCAACACAACATTGGTGATACTCTCCTCCTCGTCTCTTCTCTCTCTCGTCTACTACTCTCGACCTCTTCTCTCTCTCTCTGTACTCTCCGTCTCTCTCATCGCCTCTCTCTGCTCTCCTCCTCTCACTCTACTGCTCGCCGCGTTCCGGTCTTTCGCCCTCTCTGCTTCGTCATCGGCATCACTATGCTGCCCTCCCTCGTGTCTTTATTTTTTCTTTCTTCTTGGGGTCTTGGCTTTCCTTTCTTTTCTTTTCTTGTCTTTCACTTTCTTCTTTCTGTCTTGCGCGCCATGACCCCACATCACGGAGCGGGAGACGACGGAAGGACTAGTGTAGGACTGTAACACATACAGAAGATTGAGCACGACTCGGTCGAAACGTGCGACTCACCAGTCAAACGCGATGCAAATAGCTCTGAAGTGGTTCGGACGGCTGCTGCGCCATTGTATGGAGCCGCCTTGCGCCGACGAACACGTCTCGCGTTATTCTGGTCAGGTAGGATTAGCGGAGGCGCAGGTGTTTTTAAACGCTTGGACCGGGGAAGAGTGAGAGAAGAGAGGAGGCGAGAGAAAGAGGGGGGGGGGAGTTAGTGTTCATTGCGGCGTAGTTGTACCAGGAATCACAAGACGTCCCAAGGTCCACATGTAACCCGACACGACAGGGTGTGTGTGTCTGTGTATGTGGTGTGTGCAGACGGGAACAGATGTCAACCTTAATGGAAGGTTGATTATAATGTAACCTTGATATAATTTCGTTGAGGGGCCTGGCTGTTGGACATGGGCGTGTAGCTTCGTCGGCATAAGTCCGGTTGCGTTTCGTTGTTACGGCGATAATATGGAATGGATTGAAATCGAAATTAGATTTTGTGACGGTGACAACGGCACGGAATTTGCCTTCGGTTTCTGGCTTGGAAAACACCCACTATACGCCCATCTCTCTCTCTCTCTCACGCCCTCACTTCGTCCCCTTCCTCGTTCTGCACGCTCCCTCCCTTTATCCCGTTCCATTCCACCTCACTACTCTCTTCGCCCTCTCCCTCGACCCCTCTCTCCCTCATTCTTCCTCCTCCTTGCTCTCTCTCTTCGTCCCTTCCCCCCTCCCTCACTCCGCCCTGCAACTCCTCCTCCCTTACCCCCCCCTCCCCCCCACACACCACACCAAGCAACACCAATACTCCCAGTACTTGCCCAGAAGCCCATCGAGTATAGCAATATTATGTCCCCAAACGAATGAAAGCGTGATTCCCTGTACCCTGAGGGGAATGGGGGGGGCGAGGAAATGGGAATGAAAGCGGGAGAAGAGACAGGGTAGGAGAAGAGGATTATTTTCGACTCTTACTCATTTACTTAAACGCAGAATAGGAGGCATATTAGCCTAGCAGTTTCCCCACGTAGTATTATGCAAGTATTTCATAATAATACCGATAAGGTTGTTGATTTCTCGTTTGCACTGTTGCAGGGTGGTAAGCGAGCCTCTCGAGACCCGCTTCGCTGTGTACAACGATGTTTATGTTTCTTTCCTGTCCCGGAAGTCCTTCAAGTACAGCTTCGTTGTAGGGGCACTTTTCGGTCTTTGTCTCTTTGTCCGTATGTCTACCCCGTTTGCCCCACCTGTCAGTATCTACAAACGCGCACGCACATAAACAGGCACACGCACACACGCACGCACGCACGCACGCGCACACACCACACACACACACACACACACACACACACCACACACACACACACACACACCACACACACACACACACACACACACACACACACACACACACACACACACACTTAAAAAAAAAAACAATGTGACAGGTACAACAATGAAATAAAAACAAGGCTGGGGGAGGGGGCTCCTCTGTCACTTGTCTGTGCGCGTGTACGTTCAGTATATGTCGTGGTATTACCGTTGCTGGCTTTTGAGTGTGTTTTGTGGTGCTAATCCTGTAACAGAGCACAGCGGCAAGAAGGTTTCACGTGGAAAAGCGAGGGAGAGAAGAGGGGGCGGATAATCAGTCCATTTGGAGAGGGTGGTATGGTCGAGAATCACTTCCTTGAGGGCGAGAATGCCGACCGTACTGCAGCGAGATCACACACTTGCGAGGGGTTAGCGACCTTTGTTTGTTAGATAAATCTATGTTGATTGTATTGTTTGCAAACACACACACACACACACACGAACGCACGCACGCACGCACACGCACGCACGCACGCACACATACACGCGCACACACTCGTACCTACGCAACACACACTCGCACGAACGCACGCACACACATACACACGCACACACATACATACGCACACACATACATACGCACATATACACACGCGCACACATACACATATACATATACATACACATACATGCATACACACATACATCCATACTTTTATACATATATATATATATATATATATATATATATATATATATATATATATATAATATATAGATAGATATTCTTTGTCATGATTTTTTGTAAAGCCTCTTTTTTGTGCTCGTACTCTCTCCGTTCACTTCCTCCCCCTTACCACGAGCGCCCCCGTGTAACCCTTCCTTTCTCACCCTCGCCAAGCTGGCTCCTCCCACCTCTGCTTCACTTCAGTGCCTCGCTCTGCCTTCTTCCTGCCTCCACCCTCTTGGTTTTTTTTCGTGTTCGTTCTGTTCCCTCTTTCTTTGCTTCATTTTTCTCCCTCCACGTTCCCTTGGTCTTCCTCTTCTTTATCGTCCTTTACTTCCCCCGCCTTCGCAACCCACTTCTTCCCGCTCCCCGTCTTCGTCTCCATCTCATATCTCCCTTCTTTATTTTCTCTCCACTCCATATCCTTCTTTATTTTCTCTCCACTCCATATACCCGATCCCTTCCACTTTAAAAGACTACCCCCCCCACTCCTCCCCCCCTTGGAGAAGCTTCCCTCCCTCCCCCCACGTCTCCATCCTGGTGAATATAGGCTCTGTTGCCGAGATGGCCTGTTCCTCTCACCTGGCAAACACACTCTCCATCACGTCCGTTGCTTGGCCCTGGTTGCTAAAGGCGAGTTCGAGAGAGAGATCGTTATGTGGGGGCAAAGGAGTGCGTGGATTGCGCTGCGTTAACGAGTCTGATGATAAATCACCCCGAGTAAAAATGTCGTGCGTGCCTTATGCTGCGCTAACATCAGCATTGTCGAAAAGCTGATTTTGCTTATTGTTAATTGCCGTGTGTTGTGAATTTTCGAATACCTGTCTAAGCTGTGAGAGTAAATAGTCGGTGTCGCTTGCCTATATAAGTGGAAGGGAGAGAGAGCAGAGCAGCGCTATGGTCTTTGCAGGACAAGAGACCCGAGGAAACTGAGAACATTAACGTAGACCATGGCAACTATCCTTGATATCGAATTGTGAAGTATAAATATTTATGAGCTCCTTCTTACCACTAGATATGCAATGGCTCACCTCTCAGCTCTCTCTCCCTCCTCACTGCTCCCCTACTCTCCCTCCCCCCTCCCTCTCCCCCACCCCCTCCGCGCTTTGTCTTTGGCACTCTCAGTCTCGCTCTCCCTCCACTCCCCTTCTCCCTGTCCCTCCTCCCTCTCCCCCTGCCCCCCTTCTCTCTCTCTCTCTCTCTCTCTCTCTCTCTCTTCTCTCTCTCTCTCTCCTCTCTCTCTCTCTCTCTCTCTCTCTCTCTCTCTCTCTCTCTCTCTCTCTTTCTCCCTCTATTTGTAAAATAATGGTTGTAAGTACCTCTGTTATTATCAGTGTTTGAATACAGTCCGATTCTTTTTATATCCGTTGCCGCGATAGTTGTCGTTACACCTTAACTTGAGATACACACAGCGGTGTTTGGTGGTACGTTTGTGCTTACAGGTATGTTAATGTTTGTATTAGTAGTGCCTGAGCGTTTCACTTCGACAAGGGATATTCGATCGACGCAGGTGGGGTTTCAAGGTGAAAATTGAAATATAAATTATTTATGGGAAAAAAGCTGTTCTGTTCGTGAAGCTCGATCTCCTTCGCGGAACACGAAAAACGCTTTTTTGACAGAAGCAGCCGTGTTGTCGCTACAGAAACGAACGACTGCTTGCACTGAAGCTGTGTATAACGACCCGCCCTTTGGAGAGCACAGCGGCGAAGCACATGACGGAAGTAGTGAAATCGCGCCGGCACAGAACACGAAGCTCGTGCGTGTGCGTAGATGATTGCGAATTACATCAGACCGACCCACGGGCCTGGCCTGCCAGCATACTCGATTGATTGTCATCACTGTCCGGAGGAACTCTTTAGGTTGATTTTGACTTCGCTTTGCTTTTGATTGGATGCGAGATCGCATCTCCGCGATTGATGCTTCGTAGGGTTATGATTGAATTTTTAGTCGAGGAGCGAAAAGAGGGAGAATTTTCAAGGAGAAGAACTGAGGGAAAGCTGTCGTCCGAAAAAGTCCACACGCACGATGCGAAGATGTGAGACGGTTGGCCGAATGAGGGGTGTAGGTTTAAGAATTTAAAGTATCACGGAGAGAATGACCTTGAATTTCAAAACAAGGGAGGAAAGATGCAAGAACTCGTAACGAGGAGGCTGCGCGGCCGCATCGTTGGAGGTAGGTTTATGTTCACAGTTCACACGCTGTTCCTTTACATAGTTAGTTCTTTCGATAAGACAGGTCCGGACGGTAAGCAAAAATTGCAAGAGAGGGATGAATAATAGGGAATTAGAGATGTGAGACGAAGTATGTAAGTTAAAAGGATTTACGAAGCTTCAAAGAACGCAGAAAGGTCAAGGTTGCGGAAAGTTGTTATTCTACCTGTGTGTTCGGTTTTCCTCTTAGTTTCGTCGTGGTAGTGCTTGTAAGGGCGCAAATGCGAGATAAAGTTACTCATGACATTATCATATTTTTTAACGTTGAAGGTCACGTGAAGGTATTCACGGAGCGAGCGACACTCTGTCATCTCTCTCTCTCTCTCTCTCTCTCTCTCTCTCCTCTTGCGACTACGAGATGGAAGCTTTCTCTCGTCTCTCTCTCTCTGCTCTCTCTCTCTCCTTCCTCCCCCCCCACGCCACCTCCCCGCATGCCCACCTCCGCCCGATCCCCCTCCCCCGTGACCCCCATCGATGAAGCCCGCCCCTCTCTTCTCGGCCGTATTGCCTCCCTCGCGAGATGTGAGCCCTTCGCCTACTCTCTGCCTCGCGTCTCAATCCCTCCGACCTACGACACTCCCCGAGCTCCCCCCCCCTCCGCCTCACCTCACCTCACCTCACCTCACCTCACCTCACCCTCACTCCACCTCACCTCACTCGCCTCCCTCCCTCAGCACTCCCTGCAGCCCTCCCTCATCCCTCCCTCGCTGCGCTCCTTCCCCCCTTCCTTCCCTCCTTCCTCTTCCTCCTCCTTGCCTCCCTCACCTACCCATCCTCCCTGGACTCCATGCCGCCTCTCACTCCTCTGCCCTCCCCTCCCTCCCTAGCCACTCCGCCTCCTTCCCTCTCTTCTGCTCTCGCTCCTCTCTTCTCTCTCTCTCTCTTCGCTCTTCTCTCTCTCTCTCTCTCTGTCTCTGCTTAATAGTATTTTATATAAGTAATGTAATATATATATATCATATATTAGTATATAGATTATAAGTATATATTATATGAATTTATGGTGTGTGTGTTGATGGGTGTGTAGTGGGGTGAGAGCATTGATGAGGAGGAGATATATAGTATATATATATATAGTATATACTATTATTATATATATAATAAGTGTGTGTAGTATATGGATTATTAAGTGAAATAGATGTGGATGTGATATAATTATATATATCTTAGTATAGTATTATAGATATAGAATATCATAAATAATAGTATAATAATATATGGGTGTGCTGTGGTAGAGAAGCAGAGTACGAAGCGTCTAGAAGAGAGTGCGTGTGTGTTGTGGTGATGTGTGATGTGTGTGTGTGGTGAGTGTGATGTGTGTGTGTGATGTGTGAGTGTATAAAGATAATATATAAGTATAATATTATATGTATATTATATAAGATAATATATATGATATATATAGGATATATGATGGTGTGTGTGTGTGTGTTTGTGGGTGTGTGTGTACCTGACATATCTCCTCTCGCCTCACCTCACCCATCCCTCCCTCCCGTCCCGCCCTCGCCTCACTCGCTCCCCTGATCTGACGACGCTGCGAGCTCCTAGGAGAGCCTTCACCCCTCGCTCCTGACCTAAGCCTCCCTCCTAGCTACCTCCTGCTCCTACCTCCTCCCTCCCTCCTACCTGCCTCCTCTCTCTCTCTCTCTCTCTCTCGCTCTCTCATCTCTCTCTCTCTTCTCTCTCTCTCTCTCTCTCTCTCTCTCTCTCTCTCTCTCTCTCTCCTCCTCCTCGCTCGCTCGCTCGCTCTTGCTCTCCCCGCTCTCTCTCGTTTCTCTTTCTTTCTCCCTCCCCTCGCCCTTCTTTTTAAAGTACAAGATAACGCAAACGCTCCGTCGAGGAAATCGGAGAAAACGCCCGAGGCAGACGACGGCGCGGAGAGTGGCGGGCGCAGCCAAGCCCGGCAGCGTGCGTGTGTTTACTGGCACCCGTTTGTTGTGGTGATCAGCTGTTGACGGCTATTGTGAGCCTGCGTTGTGCTGCTGCTGCTCGGGCTACTCACCTGCGTCTCTGATGACTGGGGTCACCATGTGCGTGTTTCAGTGTGTGTGGGTCTCCTCTCGTGTATTTCGGGCGTCACTGTTGTGTTTATGGGTATTCCCAATCGCTACTGGTTTC
>NW_020869905.1:20000-22500 GCF_003789085.1 Penaeus vannamei | reverse complement strand
ACACACATGCTCCCTCTCTCACAGAGCCTCTGCCATGGACTCAACCTCGTGGAATAATTATGAGTCTCTTAGGTCAAGGGTCATGCTTATTCCCAGCCGCCCACGAGGTTAGCTTAGGTTGATGGTGTTGGGGGGGTTCGACTGCCTGAGACTCGAGAAGGAAGAAGCTCTCCTTGTTTATGCCTTTCTAGAGTTTGTTCCCTTCTTGAGACGCATATAACGTCGCGCAGGTTTGATGTTGTGAGGGCGTTAAGGACTGTCACTCTACATTATCGATTCGAGAGCCCATGTGTTATATAGGGCAAAGTTTTGGCCGTGTTACTGGGTTGCTGGGCTCAGGTTCTTCAAAGAGGCACATAGGGAATATTTTGCCTTTAAAGGGGCTTTTCAATATCAATAGTGTCATCAAGAGCTTTATAATTTTTGTTTACTATGATGAGCCTAATCATACGACCAAACACACCATCCTCATTTCTTCATCCACCTCCCTATCTGAACCCACTTCCCGCCCCCATCCACCTTGACTGTCCGAACCATCCGGAGGCTCGCTCGCCCCCTCCGGATGAAGCCTGGCAAACATTGACACGAGGGAGGGATAGGGCGAGGGCGGTGCCAAAGGGAAATAAAACATCTGGGTAATGAGGAAGCTAGAGGGAGATAGCGATGAAAAGGGAGGGAGATTAAAGGAGGGTAAGAGAAAAAACGCACGTCAAGACAAACACTGATAGTGAACATACATACAGACGGCCAGACAGACACAGACAGTCAGAGATAGAGAGGGAGATGGAAGAGAACAGTGGCACGAAAGTAAGGCAAGGAGTGATGGCTAGAGGAGGGAAGACAGGGTAGCCGCGGCAGGGGATCGGCAGAGCGAAAAGGTTATGTGAATTACAAAATGTGACTCAGAGGAGAATTAACAAAGTCAGGCAATTGATATCCTAGTAACTATTGTTATGATTCTTTAAAATCAAAACAGTAGACAGAAACTGAAACTGAAAGACAGGGAAATAGAGGAGAAAGGAGGCGCAAGTAAGTGTGGCATGAGAAAGGATGTATTCAAAGTGAATTGGAGAGAAAGCACGTGATGAAAGCGGTGTGAGACGAAAGAGGAAAAGGATAGAGAAAACCTTGAAAAATCCACACGAGCGTATAAGATCGAAGGATAATTTTTTACCCCCATTTTTTTAGGCTTAGTAAACTGCACATCGTAAAAATGTCTTGTTTTTTGACAGAGGCTATTATTATCGCGAAGGCACTGAGAATGTGAATGTGGTTATTCGTATTTCTAGTCGTTTCCGAATTATATAGTCGCAGTTTTCTCCCTTGCGCTCTTCACAGCCGCCGTTTCCTCCCCTGTGCTCTTCATAAGCGCCGTTGGCCTGTTTATAAAACGGACCGACAAATAAGGGATTGATGTAGCACTTTGCATGGCGGCGGGCGGGCACGCGTGCGCACAGCCTTGAGCCGGGCTGGGCATGGTTGGGGGCCTCCTGAAGGTAGGGGGTCTCCTGAATGGGGGTGGGGAAGGGGTAGGGGAGGGGACTCCCGAATGGGGGTGAGCCAGGGGTGGAGGAGGGGACGACTGAATGGGGGTGAGTAGGGTGGGGGGGGGACTGAATGGGGTTGGGAGGGGCGGGGAGCGGTAACCTTGAGGTCTTATCACCCGTCGTTCCATAAAGGTTGTGTTACGGCTCTGAACCGTTTGGTGATTAAAAGCTGATTGTTTGTGTAGAGAAAAGCAGACGCACGCACGCGCGCACTGTATGTGTGAGGATATTAATTACAATGGATTTTATGCAGATTATTTTTTTAGCAGGGCTTTTGTTGTGATTGATTTTATTTAATAAAAAGGAAGAAATTGTTTAGATTTTTTTTATTGGACTCTTTCTCACTCTCCCTTCTCTTCTCTCTCTCTCTCTCTCTCTCCTCTCTCTCTCTCTCCTCTCTCTCTATATATATATATATATATATATATATATATATATATATAATATATATTATATATATATTATTATGTATATGTATATATATATATATATATATATATAATATATTATTATATTATCTATCAATACTTTTATCAATCTCCTTTCACTCTCCTTTTCACTCCTTCCTTCAATCGACCACACATGCTCTCCCTTACTCTCTTCCACTCTCATACTCCGTCATTGGTTGAACTAAACGAACAGGAAATGCAGCTCACAGGTGGACCAGCGCCTCCCGTCCGTAACACGATGGGCGGCCTCGAACCACAAGCAAAAAGGTTAATTGGTCATTCTTGTACTTCGATTGTGATGGTGTTGTGTCTGTGTTCCTGTGTCTGTCTGTGTACGTTCGCTGTGAAGGAAAGGCAGACAGACAGATAAGAGAGAGAAGTGATATGGAGAAGGATGATGATGAGAAAATGATGTAGGCCTAGGCGGGAGTAGAAAACGGGAATGATGTAGGAAAGGAATGGATTGGCTTAGGCAGACGCACATTTGACTTCACAGGCGATTGC
>NW_020869905.1:0-15000 GCF_003789085.1 Penaeus vannamei | reverse complement strand
CTGAGACCAAAGATGTGCTTAAATGATGTATGAAAGAAAGCTCTAAAAGCAGAAAGTGGATGCAAGAGAAGCACTGGAAAATTTATAAAGGATAGACCAGGATTATATTAGAGAAGGAGAGTGAGAAGTCAGATTGCAAGGGGAGGAAGGTTGTGCATGAAATGAAGAGGATGAAAGTTGGGTATGGTGAGGGGTGGAAGTTAAAAATCTTGATTTGAGAGGGAAGAGTTCAGTGAACCTTATTAGAGATGGGTATTATGTATATAGGATTTTTTAATATAAGCTATCTCCATTATACAGAATGATATGAAAGGAAAGAAAAAAATTACGATAAATGTTTTAACCTTGGTGATAAATTCAGAACTTTAGAAAATATGTTAAAGTTGTATGAAAAATCTACAAGTAAATGAATGCAGAATGATACTTAGAATATGTAGATGGAGCAATTAGAAAGCTACAGCATAAAATAAACAAGGCCCTTTTTTAAGATGATAATTGAATATGAAATACAGTAAGAAGTCCAGATAGAATATAAAAAAACATTAAAAGACATGTGACAAAAACATAACATTGTAAATGTGGAACTTCATAAGTAAAAGCATAATATGAAAGTAGTAAAATACATGAGCTGAGATGCTTAGACTATATATATCTAGAATTACTTAACAGTAGACCAATTTGCAGTGCATATTCTTGCTCAACTTACCCCAATCATTAGAGTTTGTTGTTATTGTAGTTGAGTTTTTGTATTAATAATAATGTTTTTGTTATTGTTGATAATAGTATTAGTAGTACAAGTAATTGTTACTGTTTCATTAATAATGATAGTGATATTTAAGTATGTTATTATTATGTTTGAAACTGTGATGATGTCAGTGACAACTATCATCATTTTAATAACTTTTTGCCATCATTTTCAGTATAGTTGTTATAAAAATCTGATGTGCCTTTTTTATAAGTTATTGTCTATTTTTGTTATTAAGAATGTTGGGGTAGCCAAAAGATTAATGTTGAAATAAATTAATGTTCCTTTGATGTTATTGGAAGTATTACTGCTAATGTTGAATGGTTATCCCTGTTATTATCATTGTTGTATTTATTATCATAAGTTTTCTTTGGGTTATAATCATTATTAGTATGCATCTGTTTATATGCTTTTCATTATTGTTAGAATGATAATAGTTATTAGTATTGCTGTCACTATTTTTACTGTTTAATATTATTGTTGCTACTTCATATTCCTCCTCTCCAGCATGTTTCTAGCATCACTATCAATAACTCTGGCATTAATTAATGAATTACTGCCAGGTATTATATAATTTCACTCTGTAATTCACAATTATGTAATTGTTTTGCAAGACGACCATGGCTGTATGATTGCTAGATATTGTTTTACTCTGTAGTTATATTTCACCATGAAGCATTCCATACCAATGATTATCTTTAGTTGTCTGCTGCAGAGGGGATGATGCAACTTTGTAAACACATGTAGCGTCTGCAGTTGCCAAGGTTACGGGGGCATTTGGTGCCAGGGTTACAGGGTCAAGTGTCATGAGGTCAAGTGCCAGGCAGAGCTGATGTTGTTGCCAGGTGGAGACGGGAGAAGAGGGCCGGGGTCAAGGAGTGGTGTTCCTTTCCTTAACTCTGATGGATTGATTTTTATTGTTTTGTTCTTTTATTGATCTTGTTTTATTTCCGGAATTTGTATTTATACAGTGGTTACTTTGTTTCCTTTTATCCCTTCCCTTGTATTTCTCTGTTTTTCTTTTGATTTTCTCTCATAGTTAGTCAGCCTGTCACTATGTCTCTATTTCTCTTTTTGTTCTTATTTGTTTTTCTCATTTTTAAAATTTATTGTCAGATTATACTCTCTCTCTCTCTCTCTCTCTCTCTCTCTCTCTCTCTCTCTCTCCGTCTCTCTCTCTCCTCTCTCTCTCTCTCTCTCTCTCTCTCTCTTCTCTCTCTTCTCTTCTCTCTCTCTCTTCTCTTCTTTCTCTCTCATTCTCTCTTTTCTCCCCCCCTCCCCCATCTCCCTCTCCCCCATCACTCTCTCTCTCTCCCTCCCTCTCCCCTCTCTCCCCTCCCCTTCCCCCTCCCCCCCTCTCCCCTCCCCTCCCCTCCCCTCCCCTCCCCTCCCTCCCACCCCCTTTCTTCCTCACCCTCTCCCCCTTTCCCCTCTCGTGTTCTTATCCTCCTTCTCATTCTCCATTCTTTTCCTCCCTTCTATGGTTCCTCGTGATCGCCCAGCGCTTCCTGCTCTGAGCCTGCTGTCGGCTTTAATCTTGCAGTTTTCTTCTTCTCTTCTCTTCCCTTTAGGCCGCTACATTCACGTTTTCCTTTTCCAGTCTTCTTTCCCTCACCTGCCCTCTCTTACTCTTCTCTTGCCTTTTTATGATGTGTGTGTGTGTGTGTGTGTGTGTGTGTGTGTGTGTGTGTGTGTGTGTGTGTGTGTGTGTGTGTGTGTGTGTGTGTGTGTGTGTGTGTGTGTGTGTGTGTGCATATGTTTGTATGGCTGTCGTGTCTTCTCTCTCTCTCTCTCTCTCTCTCTGCTCTCTCTCTCTCTCTTCTCTCTCTCTCTCTCTCTCTCTCTCTCTCTCTCTCTCTCTCTCTCTCTCTCTCTCTCTCTCTCTCTCTCTCTCTCTCTCTCTCTCTCTCTCTCCTCTCTCTCTCTCTCTCCCACCTCCCTCCCCTCCCTCCTCTCCCCTCACCTCCCCCCTCCCTCTCCCTCTCCCTCTCTCCACCTCCCATCCCTCCCCCTTTCCCCTCGCCCTCCCTCTCCCACTCCTCCCCTTCGCCCCTCTCCCTTCCCCCTCCCTTCCCTTTCCCCTCCCCTTCCCCCTTCCCCTCCCCTTCCCCCACTCCCCTTCTTCCACCCACTCACGCATTCAGTCACCCTCCCACTACCATATTTTTTATTCTTAAAGACAATAACGTTTCTACTGTTTTTCTGCGTTAACATTAGGCCAGGAGTACGGCGTGCATGTAGGTTGGGCGTGTGATGTAGCCGCAAGCAGTTATGTGGTAGAGCAGCGGGTTGAATGTGTGACGTAACATCCCGGTCGGCGTGTGCAGGGAGCCCTCCTCCACCTCCATCCTCCCCCTTTCCCCCTCCACCTCCCCCTTGTAGTCACACGGCCGCTCACCGCCGCGGCTTATCCTTGTGGTGGTGACGTTATGTGTACGTGCGTGTGTGCATGTCACTTGAGTATATGTGTATGTATTTTGTAACGTGGTCCTGTGTCTCAAGAGTGGTTGTGTCCATATGCTAGTCTCATGCTAATGCTCAGTTGGATTGCGTGTAGAAGGCGACTCTTTCCCCAAGAACTATTTTGTTTTCTTATACGAAAGAAATGTAGGTTCGTGACGTGATAGTATTTTAGCGGTGGTGGCTAGGTGGCTGCAAGGAGGTGATGGTGCAGTCGGCCAGGTGACTCGCTGGCGGCCAATATTGGCTCGCACGCATCGAGGCCTCGAGAATTTCAGGGGGACTGAACCTCCTTCGGTATGCATTCATTAGGAGGTTCGATACTTTTTTTCTTTATCGGCAATGAAGATGAGATGGATTATGGATGTTTGCATCAAGAATTGAGTTCTTTGCATATGCCTGTGCATACATAACTTAACATGGAAATGTCATGCCTTACTTTACACTGATACTCCGTGTAATGCAATTAGAGATATATTTAATAATTTGTATTTGCAAGCATTATGAAACGGTGATGACATGACATGCTCTGCTTTGGTTTCCGAAGGGGTGTATCTCAAAATGGATTGCTTAGTCAAAGAGTGTTAGCGGAGGACATTTATAGGTCTACACACCCGTGGCGGTGTCTCGGCAGGAGCGTTTAAACAGAAAAGATTTGCAAGTGTCATGAGCGGGCGCTGTTGCTGTCAGGAAAGTCATGGCTGCCGTCCACAGCAACTCGCCAAAACCGGTTGTGTGCTGATAGTCTTATCCAGCAAATAGAACAGGTCAGGTTGTAGAGACACACACGCACTCTCTCTCGAGCTGGCTACCTGAAGTTTGTGTGTGTGTGTATATGTGCCGTGAAAACCGTGGTGTGCCCCTTAGAAGTGAAGAGCCGACGGTGCCAAGAAACTTGTTCCGCTCCTTGTGCTCACAGGTACGGGAATGGGGCTGATAGTGCGTGACAGATCATAGTCGGATATCTGTTTTTCTATATGTGTTCGCTCGACTGAAGGTTAAATAACTTGGCACGAGGTTAGTTTCCTGTATTTATGCCATGATGTGTTTGCTTTGGCACGGAGGTTGAGTTAGTATACTTTAGATTGGATGCTTGTTATTCCGTGGGCCACCGTAGGCCTACGTGTCATTTCACAGAATAAAAAATGTTTATTTCTTCTGTTCTAAGTTTCGGGGCATTGAGGTTATAGACCTCTTTATGTCTTTATGTTTGTACTTTGCTGTATGCGAGGCCTATTTGAAATGCGCATATGGTCATTAAAGTTACTATTTGCCGAAAGTTGGTAAAATTGTATACCGTATGCATGAATACAACGTTTACAAAAAATAACATTTTGTTGGTGGGAGAACGTTTGTCCAATTGAAGTTGACATACCGACGTACGGGAATCCAAGTCAAAGCTCTCAGTAATAAAAAAAAAAAAAATCTTTGTGACAGGAACGAAAATATTGATGTGTCACACTCACGCACATAGATATGAGTGTCGCCTGGATAACGTTTGATGTTGGTGGTCGGGAGTCATGTGTCATCTCTCCCAGGTTCTTGATTTTAACTTTGTGTGATGGAGTTGCGTCCGGGGGGAGGGGGGAAGGGGAGGAAAGAGGGAGGTGCTTTTGCTCTCAATGATTTATTGCCACTTCGACCGCCGTGTCTCTGACGGGAAGTGGCTGTATTTTTCGATTGACTTTCACGGAGAGTAATTGCTAATGTCAGGTTGTTGTATTTTTTATCAT
This sequence comes from Penaeus vannamei, assembly GCF_003789085.1. Taxonomy (NCBI): domain Eukaryota; kingdom Metazoa; phylum Arthropoda; class Malacostraca; order Decapoda; family Penaeidae; genus Penaeus; species Penaeus vannamei. The sequence goes on along the minus strand of NW_020869905.1, from coordinate 10,062 downwards.
TGCCCTGAGTTTATGTCCTTATATATCGGTACTCTTATTTCTGTCTTCCGCTCCCGCCCTCCTCTATCTCACTCTTTTTCTCTCGCTAAAAGCGCCTTTAACTGAGGTTTCCCAGTTTGGGTATTTTCGTAAGGGCCTTATAGGGATAGCTCCATGCAGTGATGACTGTGATGACCGTGTTGTGCGTGGTGATGACTGTGATGACCGTGTTGTGCGTGGTGATGACTGTGATGACCGTGTTGTGCGTGGTGATGATGATGACTGTGATGACGTGTTGTGCGTGGTGATGACGTGTGATGACGTGTTTGTGCGTGGTGATGACTGTGATGGCCATGGTAATGTGGCAAAGAAATTTCAACGCAAATTAAAACGTACGTGGTTGGTCATACAGAAGGTCAAAGGTTGCATGATCGACTGAGGTTTGGAAAGCACTGACATTCAGTGTCATAGGTTTTTCCTTTTTTATTAGTAATTGTAGAACTCGTAGTTTATTGTCCATGTTGATGATATTTCAGTCGATGTTATCATTAGCAGTTGCCATTTTGATAGATCTATGGATATTATTAATGCTATTATTGTAATTAGTGTTAACTTTAGTACTTCTGTATGGAATTTCGTCATTGTAATTATTTTTGCTTTTCATTATTTATTATTCCTGAAGAAAGAAAAGATGAAATAAAATAATTGTCCTAACTAACATTTATCTCAGATTTTTGTCTACATTAATATTGATAGTAGTAGCAGTATTATTATTGATGATAGTTATTGTTATTACTATTCTTTTTATTACTATTTTTTACACACCACACACACACACACACACACACACACACACACACACACACACACACACACACACACACACACACACACACACACACACACACACACACACACACACACGCATATATATATATATATATATATATATATATATATATATATATATATATATATATATATATATAATATATGTAATATATATGTACATATACACACATATATAAATATAAACATATTTACAAATATATTGTGTTGTATGTGTGTGCGTACGCGCGCGCGCGCGCGTGTGTATGTGTGTTTGTTTCTTATTTATATGTCTGGTATTATTGTCGTTGCGAATTTTGTATTTTTGCTTTTGTGACGTAAACAAGATATTTATTTCCCTCACCCGAAAGTCTCAGGGAGAGGGATAATGACGAGAAAGAAGGAAAAGCTGGAGTGGAGTAAGAGGTGCAGTAGAGGCGGGTTAACCGTGCCTTCTGTGGACGGGAGTGAAGATGCGTCCGACAGCGAATGCTCATAACTCTAAACTTTTATTACTTCTCGAACTGTGAGAACGCTCGAAGGCTCCGCGCGTTCCCTGAGCCTCCAGAGTCGCATCTCGTAGGGGTCGCCGTTGCCCAGTCCTCCCTCCCTCCCCCCTCCCTCCCTCCCTCCCTCCCTCCCTCCCTCCCTCCCTCCTTCCCCTCCTCCTCTCTTCCCTCCTTCCCTCTTCCTCCCTCCCTCCTCTCTCCCTCCCTCATCCCTCATCCCTCCCTCCCTCCCTCCTTTCTGCCTTTCCTCCCTCCTCCTCTTTCCTCCTTCCCCTCCTCCCCCCTCCTCCTCCTTCCTCCTCGCACTTCCCTCTGCCCTTCGCCCTCCATCCAAGAGTTCCACGCGCTTGTTCCAGATCCTTCCGTCTCGCATTCGGTGGCGTTGAGGCTGGAGGGAGATCTCACGTCAGCGACCGGGTAGGGGTAATGGGAATCGCAATTGCAATAATGGTTGTAATGGTGATGGTGAAAGTGATTCTAGTAGTGGTATTAATTTAAAAAAAGAGGCAATAGTGATAATTATGATGATGTTGATGTTGATGATGATGATTGTAATAATACTCATGGTGTCTGTGCAGTGTTGATGAGCACATGATTCTTGAACCACTGGCGATGGCGATAACAATGATCAGATATGATTTTAAGGAAAGCGATCCGAGGAAATGATAAGGAACTAGAAGGAAAGCGCCAAAGGGTTGCAGCTCGGTAACAAGACGCCACATTATGGAGCTCCTTTACCTTTGGTTTCGTGTGGGTTGCGATGAACTTATTTCTCCTCCTTGTCTCTCTCTTCTCCTTCTCCTCCATCTCCTTTTATTTCTCCTCCTACTACTCTGTTATCTAATTTGTAGTTTTTTCCTTTTTCTTTTCCTTCGTCTTGTTCTTCTTTTTCTTCTCTTCCTTCTCCCCCTCCTTCTCTTCCTTCTCCTTGCCATTGTCCTCCTTCTTATTATTATCTTCATCATCATCATCATCATCATTATCATCATCATTATTCTGATCCTCCTTCTTTTCATCATCATTATCATCATTATTATTGTTGGTTGTAGTACTACCAGCAGCAGTAATAGTAATAGTACTAGTAATAGTACTATTACCAGTGCTAGGAGTACTAGTAGTAGTCTTGGTGTTATTGCAGTAGCTGTAGTAGTAGTAGTGGAAATAACAGTATTATATATTTTTTTTTTATTAAGATTATTATTATTATTAACAACATCACCATCATTATTACCGATATCTTTATCATATGACTACCATCATTTTCGTTGTCCTTCCTCTTCGCCGAGGGAATGGGGCTCATTGGTCACCTTCCTCCTCCGAGTGACATTTCACTTGCGAGCGCGTCTTAAAGTCGAGGAAATGTGGACGTCAGAGTTGGAGGAGCTGGATATTCGTTAAAAGTTTCCGAATGTGACGATTTTACTTTTTTCTAAGGGCAATGGAGGTCTCTTAGAGATTGGAGTTGGGTGGTGAGCTCAATGCCTGTGAAGTAGATGGTAGTAAGAACTGCGGTGTTGAATGGGGTCCTATTTGTAATGCCTGCACGCTGGGAATGGTTTATTAGAGTAATGATGATGATAATTGTGATACGACCACTGGATAACGAGAGACAGTCGTAATGATTGCTTGTGCAGAGAAGGTCGACATGAAAGTTTTCCGATATCGATAGTTCCGCGATAATTTAATAAATGTTTCTTGTTGTTGTTTAATTAAAAGCATAGCAGCCTGCGTACAAGCTTTGGTTTATATTCCGAATGTCATCACACTGTAACTGCATTCAAAGCTTGCATCAGAGTGCAGTATAGATACGCTTTCCAACACCTGACCTGATTTTAAAAGCATCTAGCATTTTACATTGGTGTAATTGCATGTTTCTGGCTACAACCGCACGTACAAATATAGACCTATGCAAAGTATTGTCTTCCAGTTTACACAGGTCCTTGGATTAGGCTATGAGGCGGGGGGGGGGGGGATCAGGGAAATTGCTGGCGAAAATTAACATTCTAACTATTCATCAGCGTGAAATGGGGGAATATGCGTCGAAAAAGGGCAGAATACAACCGCATTTAGCACTGGTATTAAGCGTATGTCATTTATCACAGTAGCTTGGGCTTTTGCATTTTTCTTTCACAATTTAAGTATTCGGATGAGTGCTCTTATTCTGCTTTAAAAAAAAGATCGCCAGGAAATGTTTAGGTACTGAATATTTTTTTTCATGAAAGCTAAACGAGTATGAAGTGTATTAGTAATGCAAAGCCGGAATTTTACAATACCTCTATTTATTTATTTAATTTTTTAGTAACATAATTTCCGTATCGAGAGATAAGTTCAGGTTTAAAGCTTTGTGTTCTGATAATGTCAAATCTAGAAACAGTTAATACATTATACAATCAGTGTATATAATTTTGATACAAAATGTTGATACAAAACCATTTATTGTTTATTATAACATAAGAAACAATTTCGAGACTTTCTAAACGAGACTTTATGAAAGGAAAGTATCAGTAATACCTTTGGGAATATAATAATGCAGTGGATTTCATGAGCGCTGGTACCGCTGTGGTAGCGTTACATGTCTTGCCTCGCCACGGGAAGGCCGAGAGCATTGCCAATGGCGACACAACTATGGCCAAGGTTTCAAGAGGAATTCTTGCACAGTCTATCTCGCCATTTCTTGAACCTCGAAATTGCTCGAAATGCCGATGCACTTGGCAAATGCTATCCTTCGTGGACCCAACTCAGTAGCTTACCGGTATGAAGAAGGGCATACTATTCACTGTAGCATTTATGTCTTTTTTGTATATATACATTGGATAATCCCGCATTATGTAGATTGACTGCATATTTTAGCTCTCTAGTTATTATTATATTCATTTCTTTATTAATACCTTTAGTTGTTTCTCTTCGGAATTACTGTTCTGCAGATGTTGGAGCATATAAATACATGCGGTGCTTTCCTAGAGGTAGAGGATACATTATTATCCTACGGCCATAATCCTCAATATCCTTGAAGTACCATTAATTATATTAATAAAAATCGAAGGATTCTATTTTGTTTTCACATATGTATGTGCATGCATTTTAGTCCATTAGAAATAAAGTAGTATATTCGCTCGTTGTACCAGATGGTGGTCTGATATGTCCAGTGGGTACTATAGAACCTACACAGATTTTACTGGAAGTTGCTCATCTCGTTAAACTGCCAAAAGAGTCGATATCCAACTCATGTTCTGGCAGTTCCGATTTGGCATTGTCCGTTTCGAGTCGTGAGAACAAAACGGGAGATAGTTCTAGTTCTGCTGCGTCCCTTTATTTGCCACCCGACTGACTGGATGGGCGTGGACAGCCATTGGCTGATGAATGACCGTGACGTCGTATTCCAGTACTGAATTGCGTGTTTAGAGTATTGCATTGAGTGTTTTCTTGTAGAAACCAAAATGAATAGTTTCGTCGTTTACTTTAGACGTGGGCAAACTGTGATATGTTTAATGCATCATTATCTGTACTCTTATCAGTAAAAAGGAAAGAATTATTACAAAGTCTTTTATCTACTCATCTCCCACGCCGACTTTATGTTAGGATTGGAAAGGCAATGTTACATTTGATATGTGGTCATGTGATGCTAAATTACAGATTTAGGATACGTCATAACTGTATCTTCGAAGACTTAAGATGATGTGAGATAGTTATATAGTTCTGCGTACCTGATACTAGGTGCTCTTGAAATTTTAACGTGAAAGTGTTCGGCTGATATTCTTCATTCATAGTGTTTTCACTTACTTTCTGTGACATTACAAACTTGGCAATGTGCCTACCCCACAATCTACAGTGTGATATCTGTCAAGTATCACACTGTCCTAGTTCTTGTTTTATATAAACCAGTTGTTGTATTTGTATAAACCGGCTCGCAACAGTGTGCTTTTATGTTATAGCTTTATAAGGGCTGTTGAGAATTTAGAAAAACTCGGTCAAACCCTCTTTTAAGGAAGTTTTAATGTGGGAAATCCTTGCAAGAGGTACTCCTAAATCTATATCCACATTTTGCTTACCATATGCCGATTTTGCTAGGCAGTCAGTTTGTTCATGCCTAGAGATTCCCGCAACATGCTCTATCCAAACACAAAACGTAAAACATGGCCTGTTTTTTTTAGGGGGGGGGGGGGCAGTCTGCTTACATTACACTTTGTTCTGACATATTCCACTGTGAAAGGAACGCCTCCCTATGTGCAGGTTCTTGGTCACGTTTATTGGATTCGATTGTTTACATTTATTCAATGACTGAGATGAATTTAGATTTGCAATTCATGTATTACTGTTGGCCAAAATGTCTGTATGATATGATTGGTTTTTCTAATTGACTCCGTATATGTTTTAGATTGATTTGGAACACTTATATGGTTCTGTAATTGATTTGACACTATATGTGATATTTGCTACGATGACTATACTGAATGGACTTACATATTTACGACATATATTGACCATTCATGCATATTCACAATCATTCGGTTTTTAGGGCACTGAGAGATGATCCTCATAGCCCACATTTTTTACAATTTCTAAACTAGCTAAACTCTGATTCCTTGTACAGTGTGCATGATAATCTATGGTGACTATTTATGTTTTAACAGGTATGTATGACAGGTAAAAGAGTCTACCAATATTGACATTGATACCATGCCGACGGGTGTCCAAAGTGGCTTCAGCAGCTCCCACAGCCATTCCTTCAGGTTTTTGATGACCTCTGCATCATTGACTATTGCCCCGAGGGGGTGGCTCAACGTGATTTATATGAAACCTTGGCAGAGGGATTGTCTTTGGGTTTTGTTTTGTTTTTCTGTCGAGATTATGAAGCCACACTCAGTAGCCCTTGCTGAAAGTATATCAAGAATCTGTTGCATTCTCTCCTCGGATGAGAATTTAATGCAAATATCATCGGCATAGCAAATAATGGAGTCATTGCCCTCAAGGGGTAGGTACTGAAACCTGGCATGGTGCTATCGTAGAGTTTTTTATGGAATGAGTTTTCAGTCAAACATTCGAGGTACTGTTGGGACAAGAGTCCTATAATTCCGTTAGACAATGGAAACTCCTATAGATTCCGTTAATTGCGTTGGTAGGAGAGTTGTATGCCGTATTATATCAACAATTAAGTTATATATATGATTCTATAGGCAGGCATTGGGAAATTTCGAATAGGGTGAGAGAGAAGAAGAGAAATTCAATAACTAGTGAACGTAAGTCCAGCAATACTCTATGTTAATCATTCCAAAAACATCATTCTTATGTAATAGAAACACGGCATTCGAGAACTGGAATAATTACTATAGTTAATAGTATTTTGGATTAACGTTGGAAGTTTGGCATTTTTAGAACAGAAATTGACGAAACTGTCCGGTAAATTTTCGAGACTTAGGCCAAGGGCGCAATGCTGGTATGGTGCTTGCTGCCGGGGAAGATGTCTTACCCAAGGTGATGAAGCCAGATTCACGCTTTTGGTGTAAATACGCACTAGGTGGGATGGTTATTTTCTTATCATATTATGCTTGCATGGTTGCTCGTTGATGAGTACACACGCACTCACTTCACTCATTCACCCACTCACTGGCTTCACTCATACTGACTCTCCTTTCCCTACCTCTACACCACATGCAATATCAGCCACATTCATGTTTGACGGAAATGGTAATAACAGCAGCAATTACTAACGGTAATGTTATGATAAAATAATGATGATAATAACAATAAAAATGCTGAGACAAGCGATAAGACTACGTAAAAGCCAATCAGGTTTTGGCTTGATTTCCCGTCCTGAATCTGTGCGTGTCAGTGATGAGGTGTGCAGATCGAGGTTTGTCTCGGCCTCGGGGGAAATCTTGGCCGAATACTGCACGGAAAAGGGGCGATGCGGGAGGAGGAGGGGAGGAGGAGGGAGGGAGGGAGGGAGGGAGGGAGGGAGGGAGGGAGGGAGGGAGGGAGGGAGGGAGGGAGGGAGGAGGGAGGAAGGAGGAAGGGAAGGAGGAGGGAGGGAAGGGAGGAGGGATGGGCTGGAGAGGAGATGGCTTGGAGGAGAAAAAGGGTGAAAGAAATAGATAGGAGAGGAGAAAGGGGGATGGGAATGATTGGAAGGGATGGAGACTGGGATAGGAGGAAAATATGAGGGACGCGGATAGGACGAGAAAGAAGAGGTAGTGATGGGAAGGGAAAGGGAAGAAGGAGGAGAGAGGGAGATGGGAAGTGCAAGAGAAGGAGATAGCAAGAGAACGAGGAGGATAGGAAGGAAGAAGAGACAATGATGGGAGGAGGAAGTGAAAATATTTTAAGAGATGGGAAAATGTGAAAGTTTAAGAAAGGATGGCGCTAGAGGAGGAAGAAAAGGGTGTTCGCGTTCGCATTCGTTGCCGCCAAAAGCCGAGATGGATGCATTAGTGGAGAAGGAAAAAAAGAATTATAGTTGATATAGTTTTCGTGTGATTGGCGGAAAGAGGGAGAAAAGAGGGTGGAATTAGAAACCATGTGATGATCTCCTCACTGTAATGTATCTAAGTATGCTGCGCGTACATCATACTTGTGTGCTGTGGATATGCTTGTAAATATTAAATTTAATACTGTATATGTTAAGGAAAATCCTAATAACAGATATGAGAGAGAGAGAGAGAGAGAGAGAGAGAGAGAGAGAGAGAGAGAGAGAGAGAGAGAGAGAGAGAGAGAGTTGCAGTTAATCCCGCCTTCCCTCCCCCTTTTCCCCAAGCCCCCTCTGCTCTGGATAACCGGCTTACTATCTTACGTAAGCCTGTGACTGGAACCTAGACGTCTTGCTACCCTCTCCCTGTTACAATTTTTATTACACTTTTGATATCTTGTCTGTCCGTCTGTATTCCTGTCTGTCTGTGTCCAAGTTCTGTTTGCCCTTGTATTTTTCTTTCTTTCTTTCTTTCGTTCTTTCTTTCTTTCTTGGTAAGTGAAACGTATTTGACATTTTTTATTTTGAATATTCATTGGCCATGTACTTTATTTTGTCCGACGTTTACTACTCCTCATCAATACAGATTATGATTGATTGATTATTATTGCCATTACCGTTGTTCTGGTGCTTGCAGTTAATGCTACTAAAGCAAGAAGTGCATTTTATGTGAAAATATTAAACATTCATTTTTTAATATCTAAAAGAAAGAGGAAATCGGAATGCAGGAACATGTCTGTTGACAGTTATAGGAGTTTGCAAGACATCGCGGCGCACATGTGGTACCCACGTGAGAGCCAAGATCGACTTGTAAGGTACTACTAAGGATTCGTTTCGCGAAATGCTCTCATCATTGTCTTCAGGGAGTTTTCCTGAGACACACGCGCAAGTGAGAAAGTGTTTTGCCGACGGACATACAAAGTGTGTTGTGAATTTGGATTGATACTCGGCATTCCAGACTCAAAGCAGATATCGATCATGATTGCCATTTAAAATTACTCGGTATGTCAGCCGCTAAGGCCACTAGGAGAGAGCAAGATAACTAGATGTTCCCCGAGTTCATCTATAGTGCCTTGCATTGTAATAATACAAATCGCGATAGTGCTGTAACCCGACCCACGTACAGTGCACAGACAGTATTACCTTACAGGCGCTGTCACGAACCCTCGTCCACTCTACCTGTTTTGTGCTGGGGCTTCCCTTTGTAGAAAAGGGCGGCCATCCAGATATCAACATCCAGGTATCAGGAAAATTTACGTTACCTTATTTGTCTGTGAAGTATAGCTGCAGCTAGTTATTTTTATCTTATACGTACACTTGCTGATTTAGCAAGAGAGAACACGTGGGAGCTAACAGAGCGAGTTCAACAACCGATATCAGTCTTGTTACACCAAACTGCTCATATCCTTAGTCTCTACTTGCCTCTTCCCTCTATGTTCACCTCTCCGCGCTTTTCTCCTCTCCCTCGCACCTTTACACTTTCCTCCCATTCTCGCCCTCTTTTTCTACTCTTTCATCAATTCCTTCCTTTCAGCTCCTCAGAAACCTCTTCCTCCACACCAGTTTGTGACAGATAATCCGGTAACAGTCTCGCTAGTGGTCAGGCTCACACTTTTCCCCCATCATTATCTCTTCCTCGTCACAGATCTTTCCATTGTCCAAGTACTTCACCCAGCCAAACTTTTTTCACTAACCTCTTTTCACCCTTCCCACCTCTTTTTCGTCCTTCGCGACCTCCTTTGCAGCCTGTCAAGATCCCAGCATAGGAAAGAAATGCCAGAACCACTGTTCGCTGGCGCGCGCGCAGTCTCTTGTGGCCACACACGAAGCTTTCCCAGCGCCACCTTCAGTGCGTTTACACGGCGCTGCTTTTATTCGCTTTGGACTAGCTTCTTATTTCGCCGATGTAATTGTCTAAAGACAGCGTCTTTTATTGGCTAGCGGGTAAAAGCGTCTGTTTGACACTGGTGAAGTTGAACATGTTTAACTTCACGCTCGCGTCTAGCGTTTTAGCAGCAAACAGATGACGAGTCCAGACGACGACGGCAGTGTGTGAGGGTGTATATGCTTTGCTGGCGGGTGCAATGTCCAGTTTTGTTTTTATGATGGCACCAAAAACTAACCTGACCGACAGGAAATGAAATATTCGCTCTCCTTAAGATTACTGATAACTAGTTCATCATATGGAACATTCATTTGAAAGGCTATTCAAATAATCCAGTGCGTGATAGTCAAATAGCACAAAGGCTTAGCAAATTTGTCGTTACGCATACACTTCTTTCT
>NW_020869904.1:822511-832511 GCF_003789085.1 Penaeus vannamei | reverse complement strand
GGGACGTATCTCAAAAGTCAATAAAGAGAACTATAACGATGTCTGTAAATTAATTTTACGCAAACATGAAGCCTTTGAAAGACACGCTATTATGATTATTCAGACAGATAATTTGTTTTTATTTTTCTATTCATTTCCTTTTTTTTTTAGCCAATGTGCATTCAAAATCAAAAACCCGTAAATCCAGCACAAAATAACGAACGGAAAGGAAAACCTCATCCAGATACCGGTGCATTAATTTTCACAACGAACTTCACCGTGCTTCTTCGAGACTTTCCGCCGCTGGCCAGCAAAGTCAGTTTCTGTCGTAATAAAACAACTTGCAGGCATTTTAGCGGGAATGAGGAAGCTTGGGAAAGAGGAAAGCGTTAAAATATCAGTTTCCAAGCAGATGTAGTGTCCGAGTGGTTAACCAAAGCGCCTTATTTTATAGATAATAAACTCGAGAGTCTCTGAGAAGGACAGCTGTAATGAGGCCATTTTGCATATCCTGTAGACCGAAGTCCTTACCATGCACAGTCATTGACCTGTACTCTCTCGTTCATTCTTTCTCTCTTTCTCTGTCTGTCGCTCATTTTTCTTTTCTTTTTTATCATTCTCTCTTTCTTGCTAGCCCCTTTCTCCTTAGTTTGCTCTTCCCTTTACTCTATTCTATATTCTCATCACAGCTTAATCTAGTCTCTCACCGTTTTTCTTCTCTTTCTCAACCTTGCTCTCTCTGTCTGTCTGTCTCTCTCTCTTTCTCTGTCTGTCTGTCTTTCTCTCTCTATCTATCTATTTATCTATCTAACTCTCATTCTCTCTTTCTCTGTCTGTCTTCTCTCTCTATCTATCTCTCTCTCTCTCTCTCTCTTCCTCTCTCTCTCTCTCTCTCTCTCTCTCTCTCTCTCTCTCTCTCTCTCTCTCTCTCTCTCTCTCTCTCTCTCTCTCACTCACTCACTCACTCACTCACTCACACTCTCTCTGCTGGCTTGCACGTTTTGCCTTCATGCTGCGCTGCGGATTCGCAAGCACATGCATGTATACCTGTGTATTTAATCATCTTAACGTGTAAGAGGATAGCATAAAAACCTGTCCAAGCCTATGCCCTCTTCTGCCGTGTGTCATACTCTCCCAAAATATGATAATACCTTTACAGACTTTACAGAAATTAATATAGAGAACATGACAGTAATAAATCAGAAATCATGGTTTTCTGTCTTTGAGCAACTCACGCGCGTGTTTTCTACTGTCGGGGTGACAGTAGAAAATACTTATATTTGTATGAAGTGACTATTGTGTAGATTGACTGTTGACGGAATGATTATAGATATTAATGCCACTACGTGTGTGTTGTACATTCATACTTCTATAACTACACACACATTTAAGTACATATATTCACAAATTTCCTGTTATGCAAAAAATAACCCGTTTTTTAATGCTACGGAATCTGCGTTGTTCCACAAAGAGAAGCAGGACCTGTTTGGTGTTCAGTCCCGTCTCTAAACTGAGCAGGTTGAGTTTTAATGTTGCAAGCGCAATGTGATCCTGCAACTTGCCAGCTCTATCTTACTGACCAGGAGCTAAAAAGGGAAAGGAAGGTGTATAACAAAGCAAAATATGCGTGACATCAAAAGAGAGAAAAAAAAAAATCAGAAGTTTGTATTTTCGGGATTTTTAGAAGTAAGAAATTAACAAAATTATGATGACAGCTAAATATCTAACTGAATACAAAGAATAAGGGAAAGAGAGACACGTGATGATTAACAGATTAGGCAAAATATGCATCTGTAAAACAATGAAGTATACTCCTGCACAGCATGTCCTAATAGCAACGAATTAAAACAAAAGAACTAATTTCCTCTATACTGACCTCATGAAAATAACTTACGATAAACAAATTTCAAGACTGACACAATAATAAAAGAAATACAGAAGACCATGTTTAATGACACTGATTAAAAAGTGGGAGCAAATCCAGCTGCGAAAACCGAGAACTGTTGCAGAGGCTCGACGGTAAGCAGGCCAACACTAAGCGGACCTTGGTACCGTGACGCACCTGCTGACGGATCGCAGTCCTGCTCTAGTACAAAGAGGTGGGATCCATTACCGTGCCAAGGATAAACTGCGGAAAAGCGATCGTGGAGTCGACAGTGAACTACGAAGAAGAGGGAAAGAAAGGGAGAGGGGAGATAGAGAGGTAGAGGGAGTGGGAATGGAGATGAGAGGGAGGGAGAGGGGGAGAATGGAATGGGATGGAGGCGACTGGAGCGGAGAGAGACACAAGGAATGCCTTCCACCCCAGATAGAGAGAGAAGTAGAATAGAAGGAGAGAGAGAGAGAGAAAGAATGATAAGTAAAGACCAAGATTTATGGCCATGGTGCTATTATCTGTCACTCCAGACAACAAAGACACAAATAATTCCTTCTGCAATGTAACCGTATCAATACAAAGGCCTATTGTCTAGCACGAGATAAAAAAAAACGGGCCCGAGGTCACTAGGGCTTGGGTGTCCTGAAGGAGTTTCGGAGAAGAAGAATTTTTTAATGAGTCGAATTTCTGAATGTATTCTTTGCTGACAATGGACATGTCGACTGATATGATTTGATGATTTGACATTGTGTGTATATATGTATATATATATATATATATATATATATATATATATATATATATATATAATATATATATTATATATATATATATATATATATTATATATATATATATATATAATATATATATATATATATAATATAATATATATATATATATATAATATATATATATATATATATATATATATATATATATATATATATATATATATATATATATTATATATATATATATATATATATATAATATATATATATATATATATATATATATATATATATATATATATATATATACAGTGCGTGTGTGCGTGTTTCTGTATGTGTGTGTCAGTGTGTGACGTGTCTGTATATGGATGTAGGTTATGACCAAACGCAGACACAAATCCGTCCCGTGAGCGCGGCGATCAGAGACCCATCCGCTCAGGAGGTGCTCTCGCCGCCTGCGCCCTTTGGACTCATTAGGTGAACCTGACACGCCCGCGCCATTACGCCTGGGAATCATGCACAGCTTCACGACAGAGATATAACCGCGTAACGAGATTCGTCCCCACGACATCCGCCTGATCTTGAACATCTGAGCGAGTGATGGATCATCTGCTGATTACGAGACTGTGACGTCATCCCACCCCGAGGCTCCAGGTCTTCGCTCGTCACGCGGGTTACTTCAAGTCTGAATCGGGGATCGAATAGCATTAAAAGAAAAGGAAGCGAGAGAAAAAATAATTATCTGATCAAAGGAGATGATAAAGAAATCGATCTAAGTGAATCTTGTTGTCACGAAAGGTTGCGGGAAGAGGTTGGGCGCCCAGGGAAGGGAGGCTCTTCTTGGGCGTGGAGGGAGGGGAAGAGGGCGTTCAACTTTTACCGTTCTTCTACAGAGCGGTCGGGAATGTGACACCTTGGCATGTCCTGTTATTCCCTTCGGCATTTCATTTAATATTTTGGGTGTTATTAAATTAACAAATTAGAAGCGTATCGTTTAAAAGACCATATTGAGTTATTTCACTTTTCTGTATGGTTATCTTTTCTTGGTAATTTTAGACTGTATTAAAAAAATCATATCTTCTGTCTAAAAAAAGAAAAGAAACAACGACTATCGTTTTACCGCGATGATGAAACCATTGATTATATTTTTCAACGGAAGCACTCCTAAGATATATAGTGGACATCGAACATAAATTGGGCAGCCAGCCAACTATGAAAAGGGCGAATATTTGGTAATCCATGGTAATCAGTAATTATACCTACCCAACTGTATCATTAACGAGCCGGGACCAATAGCGTGACGCCGAAATGACTGTAATATTTCGTTAGGCATAACAAAGAATGTGCTCCGTAACACTTTCACTCAACCCTGATTTTGAATATAAGTACCGACGGGAGAAAAAATATGCCTACTAAGAAACGATTCAAACAAACAAAAACAATGAATAAATTGAACAATCAGCGTAATAATTCGCACTTCTAAATTCGATGGGAACTATCAATTGTAAATTTATAAGAATTGAATATAATCTTGGAAACGGTGCTCCACTTCGCGACTGTCAGTCCCCCATCCCGTCGGCTGGACGTGGCGGTGAGAGACACTCTAACAACTTTATCTTCTATTGATGTTCATTCTTCTTCTTTCCCGATATATCCACTGATTCTGGTTTTATCTTATTCTCACTTTTATTATTTTTTTACATTCAAAATGTATGTTACTGTTATATAATCCTTTCTTCGCGTGGTTTGTATTTTCTTACAATCTACTGCGACTTTTTCACCTCACTTAAAATGTTACATTTTTTGTTTCCTCCTTCCACTGATTTCAACAACCACAATATGACAAATACATTGAAATTGAAATAAGCACACCATGAAAACATATGAGCGAGCAAGGTATTCATCATCTACAGGTGTTCCCGTCAGAAATTCTGTCATGAGGCGAATACATCACAGCTCCGTGACGAAGGAAACTTGAGAAAGACTTTAAGTTGTTTCCAAACGTATCCTGGTTTCCTGAGCATATAAACGCACGCAAAAGTAGACAGGTATATATATACACATCATACATGTATGTATATATATAACATATATTTATATATATATATATATATATATATATATATATATATATGCACACACACACACACACACACACACACACACACACACACACACACACACACACACACACACACACACACACACACACACACACACACACACACACACACACACACACACACACACACACACACACACATATATATATATATATATATATATATATATATATATATATATATATATATATATATATATATATATATATATATATATATATATATATATATATATATACCGTATATATATATATATATATATAATATGTATATATATATATATACTATATATATATATATATATATATATATATATATATACTATATATATATATATATATATATATATATATATTATATATATATATATATATATATATATATATGTATATATATATATATATATGTATATATATATATATATATATATATATATATATATATATATATATATATATATATATATATATATATGTATATATGTATATATGTATATTATATATATATATATATATATATATATATATATATATATATATATATATGTGTGTGTGTGTGTGTGTGTGTGTGTGTGTGTATATATATATATACATATATATATATATATATATATATATATATATATATATATATATATATATATGTATATATATACATATATATATATATATATATATATATATATATATATATATATATATATATTATATATATATATATATATATATATATATATATATATATATATATATATATAATATATGCACGATATAATCATCCGTAATACTGGTTTATAAACGACTATGTAGGATGTAGATATTTTTCATATATGATTTCAGGTTAAGTCACATAGATTATGAGGATTTGTAGTACTGATAATAATGAAAAATAACAATGATCATAACAATCCAAAATCATTATCATTATCATCATATCTGAATTACCCGGAGCTGTGTAATGAACGCCCGAACCTCTTAAGAGAACGATCTTCCTCTTTACAACAGATACAAGACGCACAAACACTTAATGACACACGTATGTTTTGTTGGTGTGGTCTATCTCGACTAATTTCACAGTCGGTGCACCTTAAATACCAATTTTAACACCTGCTTAATAAAAAGATAATAATTATCGGATGGACAAACTTGTCATTGTAATGATTTATTCTTCAACTAAAGAATTTATATAAATTTCTAGAGGCTTCGATCTAAAGAACGGCAAGCAAAAGTTACGTGTTTCCCGTCATGTTATTAGAATGTGGATCTGTGTTTTCCAATGCACAGAGCACTACTCTGCCTATCTACTCTCATTTATCGTCTATAATATTTGAGAGTTAACTCGTAAAGTACATTGTCCAGAATTTACTTCGCGCTGTTGTAAATCACTTATGGTTATAGAATTGAATAGAACACAGACCATAATTATGACCGTGGATACTTTGTGGTCCGTATGTATAGCTTAGAGTACACAGTGGGAAGAAACGAATTAGAAAAGTGTTTTTTGGTCTCCCTTTCTGGAGGGGGGTGGGGTGGCTACCTTTCCATGGAGTAATTAGCTCGGGAAGAGGTTTGTAAATGACTTTAGTCTGTACTCCCTTGTTCCCATGAACTATTTTTGCTTAGTTTTCCTCGAAAGCATAAAAGTGGTAACAACAATATACAAAATATAGATATCTAGTTTTCGAAGGTTTATATATCAATTTTGACTTTAATGGCACTATTTGTGCATTTAATCTCGTTTACATCTGTCGAAATCTCATTACATATCATGCCTTGATAAAAAAATCTTACAAAACCACAACATGCTGGCATTGTAAATCTTCTAACGCGGTCTTTGCAGTCATGGCTTTCGTCATGGAAAGAAATCTGATTCGTTGTTGTTTGCGTTTTCATCCATTTCTTCGTAATACAGTATCAACTTGCGCCGTTTCTTCGTAATCTTAACTTCCACTTGCTGATCACCGTCATTTTCTCCAGCGTGAGGAACCGCCCACCTCAATGTCTGGTCGTGGCGTGAGTGATATACCCGGTGGGAAATTTTTAATGTGCGGGGATACACGGGGTTCCTCTTGATACGAAGAAAAAAATAATTTCATCTTCTGCCTTCCTAATTAAGGGGCATCGACACCATATACTTAATTAACCCTATGATGACTGAGTAATTAATCACGGAAGTCTAATACAGCTCGTTATTGAATGTGAAGCAGAGGCAACGTACCGGAGTCCATCGTTGTCAGCCACCTGTTACCCGTTGAGGCGCTGCTGCCACGATGTACGATACTTAGAACGTGATATACTCGAAGCTCGTAAACTAACTTCTGTTCGGAACAACTATGCATACCTACTCTGATACCAGGACATCGAAACGCCTGCGCAAAACAAAACCTATTTCTCCTACCATCCTGCTGGTTTTGGAGACCGCAGCGCGAGTCGACGTCAAGCGATGGCAAATCTCAATTGAAAATCGTCACGCGGCAAACGAGGCCTAAAGTGCCTATGCTTCCTTTGAGGTAATCAGAGGCGCGAGGACGACGTGTTCACGCCTTGGAACATGTGGATTACGTGACTCGCGATCTTCTCAGGGATTATCTCGAAGATTCGCGCTAACTGTTTGACTCATTACTATCACACCGCCCGCGTCCCTCCTGCAAGGAATACACGCGCGCCATTATTCTTACCAGGAATTAAAGGTGTGTTCATGCTGGGAAGTGCATTATCCGGACGTAATTTCGCCACAAAACTGTTTCCTAAACATTGGCTAAGGTCAACCTGGAAGTGTGACTACTTAGTGGACCTGAAACATACGGTTGGAGTGAATTCTATTTTGTTAAAGTTAAATGATTTGTTTTTAGACTATTGCTCAGGTTGAATGTTATCGGATAAACGATCTCTTCCAGATGATAAGAAGAATTATTGCTGTAATTCTCTGAGGTTTGCCTTAAATACTCCGGTTCTCACTGGAAACCGCCATAATACATCCAAATACGACATTTATCTCTAATCGCATAAACCCTCACGTCTCACATTATACAAAAATAAAAAATAAAACAAAAAGACAAAAAACACAAAAGGAAAGAAGAAAGTTCATGCTTCCAAGTCTCACCCTAACAGCCAACAGATGGCAGAAGCGGTGGAGGTGTGGGAGGGCTGTGCGGTTTGCTATCCTTGTTGTCCCACGCCACTTCCTTAGGCGGTTCGAGTATCGCGATGTTTCCTCGTCTGCTCTGGAGATTGGGAGCCGGAGCCAGGGCCGGAGTCGGAGCCAGAAGCCAGAGCCAGAGTGGATCCAGCGCCAGAACTGAGCCAGAGCCGAGCCAGAACCAAATGAAGTGCCGGAGCCACAGAGCCAATCCAGAGCCAGAAGCCAGATGTGAAAGCCAAGCCCGGAGCTAGAGCCAGAACCAAAGCCAGAGCCAGAGTTGGATCTAGAGCCGGAGCCGAAGCCAGAGCCAGGACAGGGACAGAGATAGAGAGAGAAAGGGGGGCGGTAGATAGAGGGGAAAGACAGCGAGGCGGCAGTGACCCATGAGCAGCTAGGCAATGTTAGTTATTTGGTTAGTGAGAAAAAAAATCAATTTGGTTAAAGGGTCTGTAAGTAATTATGATCTCACAATAATTACAGAATGTCAGTTTCAGTGATAAGAAAAGTATGATAACCGTTAGCAATTTCCTGTGTGAGCATTGCGTGTGTGTGTGTTTGTGTGTGTGTGTGTGTGTGTGTGTGTGTGTGTGTGTGTGTGTGTGTGTGTGTGTGTGTGTGTGTGT
Organism: Penaeus vannamei; assembly: GCF_003789085.1. NCBI lineage: Eukaryota > Metazoa > Arthropoda > Malacostraca > Decapoda > Penaeidae > Penaeus > Penaeus vannamei. The sequence continues at coordinate 824,036 of NW_020869904.1, read as the reverse complement.
GTGTGTGTGTTAGCACTTGCTTATTCATACTGTAGATGTATGTATGCATACTTTTTTGCGCGTATGTACGTACATGTATGTGTTTGTGTAACGGATTGGCACGTGTATCTTGAGGTAAAGATGAGTAACATCATAACCGCAGTTTCGGGTTCACTGCATCTTGCTCAAGCGTCTTTTCCCAGAACTCGCCGAGGAGGACATCGTAGCTTCCAAGCATTGTGTGTGTCAGGCGAAATCGCGAGTGCACCTCGTATTCTAGCGAATCCCGAATTGAATAATTGCCACCTCCAACCTTGTTATCTTTGACGTTCATGAAAATCCTAAAAATAACTCGTGCAACATGACCTGCCTCACACGACGCCACAATCGGATTTAGTTACTGAACACAGTGATTCGTGTTACCGGGTACTGAACTGTTGTTTTTACACCACGGGATTTGTAGGATCATTTTTCATTTGTCTGAATATATTTGTGTTTACACTCTAACGATAAGTATAGGAATTTCCTGATTTTTTTTTCTTGTTATATCTAAGCCCTTTTATAAACTGCATAGAAATTGATTTATACGAGTTGGACTTACCGTGACTTCCCTTATAAATACATTTTTGTAATAATTTCAGTTTCATTGTCATCATTAACAACGCGCATTATAACCCCACGTTATTCTTATTATCCTCACCCCCATTAGTCTGGATGATGACATATGATTACAGGAAAGTGACGCAAGATCTTGATATGATTGCATCCACTCTTTACAGCTGAATTACATGAATTCAAGGATTCACGCCGATTAGACCGCCTTTGTTTGCCCCGCGAGTGCTTTCTCGAAGGTAACCGAGCGGGAATCCTGAGTGCAGCCAAGATAATGAGGATGAATGCGAAAGGGGAAATCGTCAACGGGGAATTGTTAACGCGTAACAATGGGTTAATTTACCGCCACAACCACACTCGGGGATATAGTACATAGTACGACGCGGCGGCTGTAATTAATAAACTGCCATGGGAACAATCACGTTCATAATCAACTTTTGGGAAGGTTTTGTTACCGGCGGAGGATCAAACAGGGTTCGATAAACTGCGAGGACCGATCCATCGCCTTCAGACCTGCGTCATCGCGGATGTTGTTAAGCCGGAAGACGATAGAGATGTCGACCATTCACTCTCCTTCAGGAAGCCTGCGATTATCTTAGGGAAATGGAGAAAAAGCGACCGAGATTGAAAAGAAAGTGTGCGTAAATGTAGTTTTGTGCGGCGCCAAGTTTCAGAATCGGTACTTTCGTATCGTGTTCTAGCGACCTTTTTGCCCTGTGAACTTACAGATGTTATGCGTTCCCGTGAAATGGCGACGGTATGATGAAGAAATTATCTTCATAACACCATTTCTGTAAGCATGCACATATTCTGGTACATATACTGTACTCTGCTCATCCCTCTCTCTCTCTTTCTCCCCCCCTTCTCTCTTTCTCGCCCCGCCCCCTCCTCTCTCTCTTCTCTCTCCTCTCTCCCTCTCTCTCTCTTTCTCTCC
>NW_020869904.1:810011-812511 GCF_003789085.1 Penaeus vannamei | reverse complement strand
TCGGCATAACAGAGTTATTACTGAGACCTCGAACGCCCCAAATCTGCGACGAGTTTTTATTGCAGGTAATGATTAAGATAAATTATCAAGTTCATATTTTCTAACGATCAGGGCGGATTCTTTAATGAGCAATTTTCTGAAGCTCTTTCTGTGAGCTGGGATTTTTTTTCTTCAGTCGTTTTCTTTTTAAACGTTTTTTCCCGAATTCAGATGGATATGTATATTTTTTCATATCTACAAAATAAAACCCCAAAATAACTGATTTACCGCAATGTTTGAAGTCTGTGGGGGTATTCATACCAATCTTAACGGTATTACAAGTAATTAGAGGATACAAAAGCATGCGATAACGGTGCCCCTAATTATCTTATGAGACAACACGTCACAGATAAAGATTGCATATTAGTGTTTCTCATGGATGAGGCAATTATGTCTAAATGACAGTTGAAAAGAATCCTGAAAGAAAATATGCAGGAAATGACAGTTTGTTTAACATTTTTCCTTTTTTTGTTTTACGTTAGCGTATTTATCTATTTACTTGTCTATCTTTATTTCTTTCAAATATCATATATCTATCTATCTATCAATCTATCTATCTATCTATCTAATCCTATCACACACACATCTATCTATCTATCTATCTATCTAGTCTATCTATCTATATATATAATATATATATATATATATATATATATATATATATTATATATATGTATGGTTGCTTTCTGCCATTATCAATCCAGTGCCTAGTGTCATTTTGCATTTTAATTGAAACTATTAGTTATCATTTTTATGCCAACCATTTTCATTTCCATGAGGGTGAACGAAACAATTTCCCCATCGAAAAAACATCAAAATACCCGCATCACTCTCCAATCCCTAAGAGAACGCCAGCTGGATGAAGCAACGCGTTCGCATAACATGTAATCAGCCGATACAGGTGAGAGTCTCAGTGCGAACGACCTGCCCGAGGCGAGAGTCCATTCATTGGCGCGGGCAAACACTGGTCAACACTTTTGCGGGTGAATGTGTTTTCTTACGTGTGTGCTCGTGAGTGCGTTCTTGCGTGCGTTTGTATGTAGGAGATTTGTGAATGTTTGTTCTTGCGTGTTCTTATTTGTTGTTTTTATGTGCACGCTTGGCATGTTTATCTGTTTTCGTGTATGTGTGTGACTGCGTGCAAAAGGGTGCGTGAAGCCTTTCGAACATTCACCACCTCGAGGTCCTCAAACCCAGGGGCTTACCTCAGAATCAGCCAATGGAATCTTTGATGTTAAAAAAAATGTATTTTTGAAAAGATTCGTTTATTTCTTGGTAAAGACAATGAAGATGATGAATGATACACTTTCACTCTGCAGCTAAATAATTTTCACACTTTGTTGTTGGCACTTTTGAAATAGGCAATTGTAGGATCAGTTATTGATGGAGCATATAACGGGGGGAGGATATTACAATACCTGCGAAGTAATTTTGAATGATACTGGATGAAAGGGAGGATAGGAAAAATGCAAGGACTAAACTAAAATTATGATAATTTATATAGTAAAGTTACTGATGATATAAACAATAATAGAAATATCAGAAATAATGATAATTATTGACAATAACAAAAATCGTATTGATAATGATTACAGTAATGATAAAAACAATAATGATGATGATAATGATAATAGGGATAACTATAATAATTATAATTAAAATCATAAGAACAATGATGATGATAATATAAGGATAATAATAATAATAACAATAATGATAATGATAATAATATTAATGACAATAACATTAATAACAATAATAATAATTATTCTGATAACAACAGTAACAAAAACAAAGATAATAACATTACTAATAATGATAATTACAATATTAATAATGATAGTAATAATAAAGACAGTGATAATAATGATACAGTTATAATGATAGTAATAATAAATGCAACAACAATATCAACAATAATGATGATGACAATGATAATAGTGGCAGTTATGATGATGATAATTACAATGATCATAATAGTGTTAATGCTAATGATGGTGATGATGATAATGATAATGATATTAATGATATCAATTCTAATGATTCAATAATAATGTTGATAATAACATCAATGATGATAATAATAACAATGATAATAATAATAACGAAAATGATGACAATAATAATGGCAATGATAATGATAATGATAATACTGATAATGATAACAAAAATACTTATAATAATGCGATAACAATAATGATAATGTTGATTATAATCGGGTGCAATATTCATCATAACCATTTAAGTGACAAAGCACATTCCGTATTTGTAAAAGTGATTACCACACAGTATAAGGAACTAGACCGAGACAAAGCGAAACACAAAACAGGATATTTTAACGCCTTAATTTATTAAAATCTAACATCTAAATTTACTAAAGTCTTGAAAATAAATAAATAAATAAATAAACGACACAAAGGAACCCATAAACGAACCCAAATATTTAGGAAAAAATGGATAT
>NW_020869904.1:800011-802511 GCF_003789085.1 Penaeus vannamei | reverse complement strand
CATTGTGAGTGAGATCTCGCCCTTCCCCCTCCTTCTCCCCTACTAAGCCTCTCCCTTATACCAGAAGGTACCAGCATATTTGGGGCAGCGGGTCCTGTCCGACCAGTATTCGACTCGCGCCTAAAGCATAACCTGGAGTTCATGCTTTGTTGTACCTGCGCAAACATTTGCAACATTTGGCAACGGTCAGGTGATGAGGGGCAGGTGCCGGGGGTTTAGGCAGTTAAGGAAACGTGGGGTTTTAGTTCGATAGACAAATACACTATAAATACTGGATGCACTTCCTTGTTAAGCCATATCACCACCGAGGAGAAAATGGTAAATGTGAAGATTTAAGTAGATTTTGATTTGTGCAAAGTAAGAGCAAGTGTAGATGCTTGCCCATAAAGAAAAAAGACAGAACGCGGGAAAATATGAATGCTGTACATGATCACAGAAAGAAAGTTTGAAAACAGTCGCACATAGATACACAGACACACACATACACACGCACACAACCACAAGAACTGGTTCATCCCACACAAAACTGACGTCTTTCCTCCCACAGGTGGTGGGTGATGGCACGCAGACGGTGGGGCAGGCGGTGAGTCATGTGGCCCAGGACCTCAACCTCACCACGTTCTCCCTGGCCCTGGCGGACTCCCAGGCTGAGGTCGACCTTGACGCCCCAGCGCACCTTCTTGACGGCGACACGATCCTTCTGCACGATGCCATCGATACGTTCAACCCAGCCGTTGGTGAGTTGTTGCTTTTGTATGTTATAGAGAGGAGAGAGCCGAATATTATATAAAAAAAAAACAAAACAATATATTATATATATATATATATATATATATATATATATATATATATATATATATTATATATTTGCAACGTACAGTGTGTTAAAGGGAAAGACTTGTAAAGTATTGCAAAAAGAGTAGATATTATAGGGAGTAGTGTATAGTGTAGTATTGGACAGAGGATAAGCGCTGTTGTTCAGTAAGTGTACACGAGTGAGTAAATGGGCTCTATACAAGAGATGAGCTCGAAGGTGTATGTGTTTGTTTTTAGGTGTACTTTTTCTTTCTTTCGTTCTTTCTATATATCTTTTGGTGTTTTCCCCTCTTTACACTACTTTCGTTTCCCCTTTTCTGGTCTCCTTCCTATTGCTACAAGACTGACATATAAAGGATCACGTTGATGGATAAACATATAGACTGATAAGCAGACTGAGCACTTGCGCTCTTGTTCTGTTTGGTCTTGTGCAGTACTTGATAAAACACCTGCACTCAACACCGCATTCATAACACTCAATAAAAGTTGAATAAAGCAAAATTAACAGGCGTCATTTGGGGGTCCTTTGCATGGTCCGGAGGGTTGTGGGAAATATTCCCCTAAGCACATTTATCGGCAATCTTTATCAGTCTTTCAATTTGCAACTTCATCTATAGGTATGTATGCACACACACACACGTGAGTGTGTGTGTGTGTGTGTGTGCATGTATGTATGCTGTATATATACATATATGTATGTATACATACATACATACATATATATATATATATATATATATATATATATATATATATATACATATGTATGTATGCATGCTTGTATGTTTGTATATACATACCCTGTTCATTCGCTTCCTTTCTTCCGCTATGATGATAGAGCAATTCGTCTATGGCGTACGGTTAATCTTATAAGAAGATTAGCCAGCGAACGCACTCCGTTCGACGAAGCCTGAGGCAAATCCCCGACAACTGGATGTACTAAAGCAGCATATTTGCTGGCTTCTGTAGAGGAAACCAACTCACGACATCCAGTAATTTGGTGAGAGCCGTCGGCAGGCACGTCAGCGAAGACGCATTGCCTAATGGGTTTTCTAGATGAGATAAATGTTGGTCATTCGATGCGCTGTCGGCGTCTGTTCTGACGGTTTTCTTCGGGTTTCTGCGGGACGAGAGTGGCTGTGTCTAGGCAGGCACAGAACAGCTGGCGCAAGCAGTAGACGCTGGTGTGATGATATAGTACATTTACATTAACATAGAGATTTTTTAGTCATATGTATACAATCTTTTGCTAAAGCTTTTGTTGTTTATCTAATTTCAAATATAACTACAAATTGTAAGCGAAATTGGACATATTGTCTCTTTCTCTTTATTGGATTTATATCTTATTATTTTCTATGTCTATAAGAGTAACTCTGTCGCAAGATTTCAGTAAAAAAAAAAAGTCAGAGCATTAAAAGTCCTGAAAAGGTAGCGCCGGTTTTACACTTCCCCGGTTACTGAGTCTTGGGATGGTGGAGCTCCATTTCTCGGCTGAACCTTGTCTCGAAGAAAATGACTACTGTTCAGATTACGAGGACCTATAATTCTGAGTCATCCTCCCTATATGGAGGTGACATTCATTTCAACGGCCGTAGCTCGCACCATATTGACGTGAGCTAGCGAAAGTTTGGGCGTTCACTAAGGTCGCGGTTTTTCTAAGGTGTGTAGGCATACATTCGCATGA
>NW_020869904.1:765011-767511 GCF_003789085.1 Penaeus vannamei | reverse complement strand
TGCTTGTTGATATTATTATTGTTATTGTTATTGTTATCATTATAATTATTGTTATTATTTTTATTATTGTTATTGTTGTTATCACTATGATCATTATTACTTTTATTATTATTATTATCAACATCATCATTAGCATCATCATCATCAATCATCATCATTATCATTATCATTATCATCTTCATCTTCGTCATCATCATCATCATAATTATCAGTATCATCATCATCATCATCATCATTATTACCATTAATATGCATATTGCCACTAGCAGTAGTATTCCAATACAATTACTCCCCTCTCCTTTTGTGCATTTTTTTCAGCTTTTCCATAATTCCTCACCTCTCCATGCTCTCATATGATCGTGGCGGCACATTTTACGGTCAGCGGAACGGTGAATTCCCTTTAAGCATGCAATTAAATAACAGTTGTGATTAATTTTTCTAATCGCGTTATTTACGTGCGATCCAACCGGGCTCCTCAGACCGCTAGCTCACAGCACAGATGGCCAGGACTGCGCAGACCTCCTCCGAGCATCTCCACCTTTGTAATTGGGACAGTGGATTACGGTCCATTGCGGTGTGGAAGAGTCAATTACAGTTTATTATGCCTCTTGTACAGTCTGCTACAATCACCCAAGGCTTGATTTTGAGTATTCATTTTTTTTCCCTGTGTGTATCTTTTTTTCTGTCTCGATTTTTTTTTCTTCTTTTTTGAAGGTGTTTTGTCTGTTTTACGAGGCGGTGAGAGAGTGTATTTTTTTCCTGTTAGGTTAATGGGGCAGGTCTTTCCCTTGGCTGGATTGCTCAATTTGATATATTATTATTTGATTACTTCTTCGTGTTTGATATCTCTGTCCTTGCTTCCTTCTCTCCCGCCGATGATCTCTGCTTGTATGTTTTTTCTGTCTGTCTATCTGTGTCTGTCTGTTTTAAAGTCAAACTACTTGCCTGTCAGTATTTGTCTGTCTATGTTGTTCTTTTATCTAATTATCAGCACACGTATTCAGCTCCTCTATCTGCATTTGTTCCATTGAATTATGGGTATTAATTATGTGTATTTTATATTTATTTTTTTTTTTACCCTCTGTGGCTAATACATAAAGTGTCATATTCGGAAACACGTCGTAAGGAGGTAGTTCAGAAACCGGTTGAAATATGCAAGGGATATCAAAAGAATTTGTTAGAATATTGTCAGAATATTTCAAAACACTTTGTGTTGTTATGTTAAGATTCATATTGTCGTTTTTAGAGTAGCTAGGTGGCATTCGATTTGTTTTTTGTGTTTTTTTTTTTGCGTTATCAATAATCGCTCTGGCGTATAATTCAGTGCTGTATAATTTACTCAGGGGCATTTTCGTACTTCTGGGAGTGATGAGTTACTCCATCATTAAGGCGAGGCAGTTTGCACGAATTCGGGGTTTAATTGGTCTGTAGACGGAGGTCATCTAGTCCGAGTTTTTTTTTTTTTCTCTTCCTTTCTTATGTTTCCGTCAATTCCTGCTTTCACACTAACCTTTTTTGTTTATCACGGTGTACATTTTTTTTTTGTGTATTTAGCACATGATTTCTTTTTCTCTCTTCAGTCTATGTAGTTATTTTTTTTATTTCATTATTAGTTTTTTTCTTGTCTGTCCTGGGATTTTTTGTTTTTTATTGTGTGGCATGTTGTTTGTCTGTCTTATGGAGTGGTGTGCGTGTGTGTGGCGCATATTGCGTGTGTGAAAGTGGGGAGAGGGGAGAGGGAGAGGTTTGGAGGAATGGAGAGAGGGAAGATAGGGAGAGGGTATTAAGGGAGTTATGATGGGAGAGGTGATAAGGGTGTAGAGATTGTGGAGTAGTGCGAGTTTGAGTGGATGATTGTATTTGTATGAGGGAGGGAGTATGGTTTGAGAGTAGTGGTAAGTAGGGAGATTGGTTTGTGGAACAATAATGTAAAATAAAAATTGTGGTATGAAAAAAAGATGTGTGATTATAATAGGGAAGGGGGGGTAGGATGTATATTGGTGGTGTTAGGTGGGTAAGTAGAGTGTGGTAGAGATAGAGCGATGCGAGCGAGCACTGGTGCGCGCTATTTTTTGATATGTGATATTTTTGTGTTGTGTGCCTATTGTTGTGTTAAATTGTTTTTTTGTGTATTTTCTTATGTACGTACATGTATTTAAGTAAATTGTTTTTTCATATACTTTTGTACGTGTTTTTCTCATGGTGTAGGTCGTGTTCCTATCAAGGTTTAATTTTGGATTCGCTTGTGGTGCATTTAGCATTTACGTTTTTTAATGTTTTAAGTTGTTTATTTGCATCTGCCTGCTTATTGTCTTCCCTTTTGAGTGTGAACATGTTAAAAGCGGGTTATGTGAAGTGTTTGCCCTTGTTGATACATTGGCTGTTTCAACAACGCGAGATCGTAGCTTATTTGAATCTCTGGATGTGTAAATTTATTTATGTCGGGCTTTGTCCTTTGTCATGCGTCTTTCACTCGCATCAATGCTGGGTTTTTATCCGC
>NW_020869904.1:755011-757511 GCF_003789085.1 Penaeus vannamei | reverse complement strand
CTACTACTCCTACTCCTACTCCTACTACTCCTACTACTCCTGCTCCTGCTCCTGCTCTCCTGCTCCTGCTCCTGCTCCTGCTCCTCCTACTACTACTACTACTACTACTACTACTACTACTACTACTACTACTACTTACTACTCCTGCTCCTCCTCCTCCTCCTCCTCTCTCCTCTCCTCCTCCTCCTCCTCCTCCTCCTCCTGCTCCTCCTCCTCCCCTGCTCCTCCTGCTCTTTCCCTCCTCCTCTCCTACTACTACTACTACTACTACTACTACCACCACTAATGGCAATGATGGTGATTCTAATAATGTAACAAACCTTAATATCCTATAAATATCCATTCTACATAGATAAACAGAAACACTGATGATAATGACACGATACAAAGACATGGTTGTTTTCCTCAAAGCGCCATCGAGAGGGAAGGGCTCGGCCCGGCCCGCCCCCTGACCTCGCATTCTCGCACACGCCTCTTGGCCCATGTTTTGATCATGTGGGTCAGCCAGGTCGCCGGTGGCCCTCGCGTGAGTCACCACGGTGTTATGGGCCGTGTGGGTGGGTGGAGGGGGGAGGGTATAGTGGGGGTCTTAGGGGTGGGTAGGGGACTCTAGGGGAGGAAAGATAGGGAAAGGGGTACAGGGGAAACGTGGGGACTAGTGGGTTAGCTAAAAGGAAAGGTAAAAGGGAGGTGTAGGGTAATGTTAGGAGCTATGCGAAGGTGAGGCAGAGGAGGAAGGGGAAAGTAGAGGGGAGGCTAGAAGGACAGGATGGCGAAATGGGAGTGGGGGTGGTGGGTGGAGTAGGGGTAGGGAGAAGGTAGGGGGCGTGCCGAAGACTGTGTACGCGCTGGGAGTGAAGGGAAGGATTTTAAAAAAGGTATGAATGAGAATGAATAAATTTCGCAAGATAGAAGATGATTCCAGGTTTACACTTTAGAATATAGCATTTAGAACTTATACACTTTGAGTGACAGTCCTGAGTTTTGCAAAACTATCATTCTCCTTCGTACCTTTCTTAATAATTAACAGTACGATGAAAGATTCCAGCTTTTGGCCAATATGCTATAGAGAAAATGAAACATTTCTTTCTGTCACGTTGAAGACACGGCTGTATAACGTTCACTCTGATTCTTTGATACACATTTATTTTCTAAATGGCTATCTTTGCTTCCTATATTGTGAATTAACATATGTGTAACGCCCTCTTTATCGATCACCTAACGCGTCATGTAAGATTTATTTGATGTCTCGTTATGTTTATCTTTGTGCCTCCCCCCCCCTTTTACCCACACACCCTTCGCTTATTCTCTGGGTTTGTGATTTTATTTCCCGATTCTTTCTTTTTTTGTCTCAATATTTTCAAATTTACTTCTTAATCTCTCTCCTCTCTCTTATTTCTATATATATAGCTTTGCTTTTTTTTTCCTTTCTTTTCGTTTTAGAAAAATTTTGAAAATGTCCTGGATATCATCTGCTGATCAGAAAAGACTGTTACATAAGAGGAAGATTTTTTCAACCATTGTATTAACACAGCAGTTTCACCATTCATATACTATATATATAAATATGTGTATGTATATAACTTTTAAATGCGTTCATTGCTCCATCGGCGTGCGTAACTAAAGCTGTGACTCCATGTTATAAAACGAGCTCTACTTTTTACGCCCCTCGCACAATGGCGCTCGCACGCAAGCAAGCTAAAAGCCATTTCGACATACGCACTTAACATGCGCTGGCGTAGTCGTTAAAAGAATGCCACAGATTTCCACTATCAGCTACGCAGTATGTACAACTTTTACTCATTTCAGGTAATCTGGTACTGTGTATCCCATTTTAAGAATTATTGATTCATTAATTTGTTGTATATTTTTTTCTTCCTTTTCTATGAAGTATATTTGGCACAAATTTTTGCTCGTAGTAAAACTGAAATTTATGATGATAATGATAATATTGATGATAATAATGATAATGATAAAAGCAACAATAATGATAAAGGAAACCAACGTGGTAGAAAATCCGAAAGCCCTTCAGGCACATAGTTACAGACCACAAGGACATCGCATTGAAATCATAAATCCATAAATGAGAGGGTGGCGCGGCCCGCTCGGAGGGCGTGGGCCGGGAAGTGGGCGGAGGAGCAGCGACGCGCCCACTCGCGCCCATCAGGTCAATCTGTATGACGAGACGAGACTGCTAAATGTTTTAATACTCGCTTGATGTACGTCTTATCTGGGCGAAGGGGAAGGAGTTTTATTATTTTGTATTTAGTTCTGATTTTTGTATATTGATGTGTATCTTGTTGTTTCAGTAATGCTTTATTGTTGTTGCTGTTATAAATATCATTATATTTTTTGTTACTGCTGTATTAGCATTATAATTTTCGCTATTGTTTTCATTTATTTACGATTATTATTCTTATTATTATAGTTATTATTCTTATTTGTTTCACCATCAGTTATTTGATAGCTCTATTTCTATTGTTTTTATTATCTCTTTTAT
>NW_020869904.1:745011-750011 GCF_003789085.1 Penaeus vannamei | reverse complement strand
ATATATATGCTCTCACTATCTCTCTCTCTCTCTCTCTCTCTCTCTCTCTCTCTCTCTCTCTCTCTCTCTCTCTCTCTCTCTCTCTCTCTCTCTCTCTCTCTCTCTCTCTCTTCTCTCTCTCTCTCTCTCTCTCTCTCTCTCTCTCTCTCTCTCTCTCTCTCTCTCTCTCTCTCTCTCTCTCTCTATATATATATATATATATATATATATATATATATATATATATGTGTGTGTGTGTGTGTGTGTGTGTGTGTATGTGTGTGTGTGTGTGTGTGTGTGTGTGTGTGTGTCTGTTTATGAATGTATCTATATACAACATATGCGTGTGTGTGTATATATATATACATGCACACACACACACACACACACACACACACACACACACACACACACACACACACACACACATATATATATATATATATATATATATATATATATATATATATATATGTGTGTGTGTGTGTGTGTGTGTGTGTGTGTGTATGTATGTATGTATGTATGTATGTATGTATGTATGTATGTATGTATATATGCACACACACACACGCATAATATGTTGTATATAGATACATTCATAAACAGATTAACAAGAAATAGATAGTAATGCGTAAATATATAGAAAAGTACTGTATATGCACATATGAATGTATGCGTGTTCAAATTGTAATACATACAAAGCGTCGGTTGAAAACGAGTTTCTCTATCCGGCCAGTTGAATGAAAATCAGCTTCACATTGAAAAGATTCTGCTGTCTCACTGTCGGTTTCACTTGGAATTTTCTTTTGCTTCAAACTTATAGAGGAAAGGGTATGTGTAATTATGTGCATATGTTGTATTTATTTTTATTTACCCTTTTGTTTTATTTCAATTTGGGTTTGATTTCTCAAGTCTGCTGTATTAAAATTATCGTATAACTTTTTGAATCGATGCGCAGTTTTGGAAGATTGTTCCATTTTTCAATAGTTCTGTTTGGGAAACTGAACTTTTTGACATCGTTATCGCCTCTTTTTACTTTCAGCTTTTTAACTGTGTCTCCTCGTCCTTCTTGCGTTCAAAATTATAAAGTGATCTTTGTCTAACTTCACTCTTCCTGTAACATAGCTGAACAGCATGATCATGTAACTCATTTTCCTTCTTTTTTCACTAGTAAGTCCTATTTTCCATCTATATTTGTGCGTGTGTGTGGCGGTGTGGGAAAGGCATATTGTCCATTAAATATCGCGATTTTACAGTTGGTTCATCCATCCTATAGTATACGAAAAATCCAATACTAAATTTCACCATAATAAATGTTAGTTCGGCTTGTCATTGAACAATGACAGTTGATGACAGCTTATCACTAATTTTCAACTTTTTTGTATATCACTGAAATATTCATTGAAATATTTTAAAGATTATAAACTTTTTTGCTCTTCCTCGGCAACACTGTTAACTATAAACAACTGCAACAAAAACATCTAAGTCCCCCCCTCGAATATACAAGAGGAACCGTTTTCTTCTATTAACAGAAAGTCTGCAGGCGAGAACTTGCTCGGATGTCTGTTCCTCACACGCCAAACAAAAGTGTTTTCTTGTTGTTATATAAAACTAATTTAAATTTTAATGTTACTGGCGTGTTGAATGTCCGTACTCATTCCCGTAAAAGTGTTTCTACACCTGTTTATGCATCCATTTGTATAATGACGTATTTATTGTGTACACTCATTTATTTAGAATCGATTTATTTGCACAAATACTTATAAAAAAACGATAATTCTTATCGTTTTTTTTATAAAATTGATAGTAATGATGAATGTAATAATGGTAATAATAATAATAATGATAATAATAATGATTATAATAATGGTGATAATAATAGTAATAATGATAGTGATAATAATAATAATGGTGATGGTAATAGTAATAATGATGATAATGACAATGATATTGACTAAGGTTAATAATGATAATGATGATTATAGAAATATTAATGATGATGGTAATAATGGTAATGAGAATTAGTATCATTAGTATTATTACCATTATCATTGTTATTTTGTCATTATAATTATTATTTTTTTATTGCTGTTTGTTATTTGTTATTGTTTACAAAATTTTCATCAGTATCATTTTCCTGAAATCACAGCGATTGTTATAGTCATTATTATTATTACTGATACTGCCGTTACTTATATTATTATTATCTTTATCATTACTGATCATCTCGTTTATGTAATCACATACTCGTCATGGTCCACCTTGGTTTAGACATTACCTCATGGTCATTTTCGATTTAAATTCTTCTTAATGCTGTGAATGCAACTCGTACGGTCTTTTCATATGGAAATTCAGCAAGCAACCGAAAGAAAAAACGAAATAACACGGTCGTAACTGCTTCTGCTGCGAGTCTGGTGCAACGGCCGCTGTGAACGGGTTTTTTCCCTTTACCTGATGTCGAGGGAAAAAGATAAAATTGTTGTAATAACAATTGTTAAGACATATCGGAGTAGAGTGTGAATGGTTATTCATGAGTTTAAAACTATGTAAATATTTTTTAGATATTTGTATCCGCATAAATATTCGTATTGTATATATAGAAGTATGGACTTACGGACATGTGTTTGTGAGTTTGTACGCATATATATTGAGTTTGCATATATAATTGAAGTGGAAGATGAATATGCCGGTATAAGTAAACATAGATGAACTGATCAACATGAGTATTTGCACACATTTTTCCTGGTATGTTGTTTCTTGTTTGTATTTTTCGCATTTCCGCTCGCGCTTGTGTGTGTGTGTGTGTGTGTGTGTGTGTGTGTGTGTCTGTGACTGTGTCTGTGACTGTGTCTGTGACTGTGTGCCTTTGGTGTGTGTCTGCACGTGAATCTTCAGCCAACTTCGCCCTATAACAGATTTCTCTCGGTTCGTCTGCCTGGTCAGCTGCGCGGAATGACACAGGTGGAACAGGTCTGATCTCTAACAGCATACCTGGTGGGAGGTTATGTAGATATAAAAACCTGCACACGCGCTCATACACACACGCTCACACCGCATACATACACAAGAGGATCAAGACGCAGTCCCATGCAAGAACACACAGGCAGGCATACTGCACATGTTTCCATAGTATACCACGTCTACTTGTGCGAAATGCATGATGAGATTGCATAGTTGTTGCAGATAGCGAGGTTCAAGGATGTTATCGTGTGTTCTTAGCGAGGTTGTTCATTGATCCTTGTACATGCTGGGAGTTCTTCACGATGTTCTCTTAGATTTTGTGAAAGATAATTCAGAAGATGGTTTGAATTCTTTCTTCCTTTTTTCGGTTTTGATAAGAGGGCGTTTAAAGAAGGAAATGTGTTTATACTAGATGTTTTTCTTCGGCTGTCCGTTCTTTTTTCCACATCCGCGTGAAATTATTGATTTTCATGAGAGGATTTAGATTGCTGATTAGTTTTCTTTTGGAATCCAATACGATATACAATAAAAAAAATATATATATTATAAATATAAATATATATATGTGTGTGGGGGGGGCGTGTGTGTAATATATAATATATATATTATTTATTAATTATTTATTAAGGAATCAGATAGCCTTTTCTATATTTCATATAAAAAACATGAACGTCTTTTTCATGCCTTACAGATAATACATAACCATTAGTTTTTTTTTTTTACTGAATTGTATATTTACGAACTTAACAGACCACGATAGTAGACTAAATCTACTGCTCATAATGTCCTATTACTTACTTAAAAAGTATTATCTGGCCTATGAAATGAAATAACGTTTAATTCTCGCACGAGAGCGGGCTAGATATACCCTTCAGATTTTTCTAGTGTTATCAGGCTAGCATAAAGTATACCCATGATACTGTGTATGAGGCCTGCCGTAATGATTGAGTGTGGCCCCCTGCACTAGATCTGTTTCTTTGATTTTTATTGGTTGAATCATTTATTATTATCGTTAGATTTTTCTTATTATTACAGTTTTATCTTGCTTGTGCGATACGAGCTTGAGAAGTATTTAGATATTCCTTGCGTTCTTTTTTTCGATGTAAATGCTTTTATTTGTGTTTGCGTGCATGAATACGCGTGTATTTTTATCATGCACGTACACGTCTTCAAGGACATGTACTTTTTCGCTTGCATTCGCTTGCTTTTTATATTTCTTACGCGGGTAGAGTTCAGGAGATTTGGATTCTGGATCATCTGAATGCAACTCAGGAACGCCACTAATGAGGATGCGCAGACGGCGGCGTTCTTGCTCCTTCGCACTTCGAAGGACAACAGGATGCGGCTGGAAGAAGGATGGGGAGAGAGCGAGGGGAGGGGGGAGATAAAGATAGGAGGACAGAGGTAGATAAAGATAGATACAAAGATAGATTAGAGCTGAGAGAAAAAGATAGAGCTAGAGAGAGAATAGGAGCTAGAGAGAGAGAAGATAGATAGATAGATAGAGATAGAGAGAGAGAGAGAGAGAGAGAGAGAGAGAGAGATAGATAGAGAGATAGACAGATAAAGAGAGAGAGAAAGGAAGAAAAATGGAAGAGAGAAGAGAAGACAGACAGGCCTAAGGGAATAGAAGACGAGAAAAAAGAAAAATCCAGATGAAAATATCATGACAAAAAAAAGAAAAAAAAACACAATAGCGTTGGCATCCATCAAGATCACAAGGTCACTAGTTCTATCTCATGATCTTGGCACTTGGAACACCCAGGCCTGTTCCCGTGGCCACGCGTCTCTCACCCCTCCCCTACCCCGCGGCCAATGACACCGGCACTCTCGGCGCTGGCACCCCCCCCTTTCCCCCCACCTTCCCGAGCCTGCCATCATCCTCCGACGTCGGGTTTTCTACGTCGGCATTTTCTCCGCGTTTTGACCTTTCCCATTCCGGCGCGCAGGAGGCGAGGCGAGAACCCACCGGGCTCCGCGGGGCCACTTTCACTGACGGAAACCCAGGCGAAAGTTCCTCGAGCGGGCTCGGAGGGCGGTCCTGCACGTGCACCGGGAGG
>NW_020869904.1:740011-742511 GCF_003789085.1 Penaeus vannamei | reverse complement strand
GAAGTAAGAGGCTAGAACAATGAGGCAGAGCCTGCATAGAGTGATCCTACTAGGCCCTCGAACAATGGGAACGTGATGGCTGCATTAATACTTTCACTGCTGACCACAGGTTTAGGCGTCGGGGCTTGGTGGGTGACATTCATGGTCGTTGGGAATGGTCGTCCTTTGGGTTTGGGTGTTTGGTAGGTTGTTCAGAAGGACTAAAATGCGCGGAAAGTGTTTTAATAAGGATGAACTATTTGGTGGGCGATTCCCTTAAGAGAACACTGGAAAATGGTAAATCGTTCTACTATGTGTTCCAAGAGGCGAACATTTTAGTTGGTGGTTATTCTTTGAAGAGCTGTTTTAGTAGAGAGTTCCCTGTTGCTAAACTTTCTAGTAGTTGGGTTTTGGTTAATGAACTCTGGTGGGGTGTTTTCTGTCAGGGAACGGGTTGATAAGGGTTTAGAATTGAACAGTCTGGGTAGTGGTTATCTGTTACTGACAGTGTTTCGTAGGTGGGTCTTTAGTAAATGTTTTTTCAGTAGTTGAATTGTCTGGTAGGTGCAGTTGGTGAGCTGGTTAGTTGGTTCTCGTTTGATGGCAAAATGGTTATCGATTGGTTGTGTAGTCACCGTGTTTTCGTCTATTTTCTTGGCCCGACCGAATTTCATTTTGTTTTTTACTGATGCTTTTTTGTGATTGACTTGCTGATGGGGGCGTCGCCAAGATAAATTCGGTGGGGGGGGGGGGGCACTTTATAATAGTGTAACTCACATTTGCCTAAACATAAGATGGTAAGAATAGATGGACACTACTGAAAAGTAGGGGGACACTTCAAAAAAAAAAAAAAAAAATGGTGGGTGTTGCCACAGAAACTACACTATGTGTATGCCATTGAAATCCCTTTGAGTGTGACCATTTGGCATTTAACTGATACTGTAGATATGAAATGTAGGGTTTTGGTCTAGTGACCTTTTTGATACTTTTTAACAACCTGTTTGGTATTGCCGGTAGCCTGTTTCACGACTCTTATCAGATATATGGCAGTGTAGGTAGGTTAACCTGTATTAAGGGAATATAGGGGCAACCCACCTACACTTGATGGTGATTTACCTGCAGACTTGATCCATTTGGTAACTAATTTGGTAGCAGCTGGGCTGTCCGGTACCGATAACAACGAATCTGGTAGTGCACTGACCCGTGTGATGGGAATGGTGGCTTGTCTGACGTGGCCTCATAGTTGCCGTTGAAGTTATTGATTATTGATATATTGTCATGACCCATTTTTATAAATATCTATAATCCAATATCCCCATGACCAGCAGTATTTGATAGCAGTGATAGTGATATAATCACCATCGTCACTATTTATCCGGTATCCAGTAAATAACTTTCATCATTTTTTTAAGTGATCATAACCAGTTGTCGGTACTGACTGCTCTCGGGCGTTAGCAGAAAATAATGAAATGCAAGTGCGTGGGCGTTAAAGGTCAGCTGAAAAAAAACGAAAGAGTAAAAAAAAAAAAAAAAAAAAAAACGATAATCCCAGCTTGAAGTCTTGAGTAGACGCTTCTCGCTCGGTCATAAGAGGACAAGAGTTGGCGAGCGCAGCGGAGTGGCTGTTGCAATGACCGTGTGGCTGGGCCGACTGCATGTTAATACTGACCTTGAGCTATCTCTTTGTGCTCACTCCGAAATGCAACAGCCGAATTCCAGCGGATCTCTTGCGGGCGCTCGACGTGGCCTGCGTCGACTGCGTCTCTCCTTCTCCTTGAATAAATGAAAAGAGAATGGAGAGCCGGGAGAAGGCAAATGTACATCCGCGCTATCCGAGACAAGAGAAGTGACTTACGATTATCTTAAAAGCGTAAGTACTCGTGGATAACCTTATCTTTCCCTCGCTCCATACCCCTACCCCTTCTCAGCCTCCTCCTCCCCCCCTCTACTATACAGCCATCCCATCAACACCATGACGAATCAGAATGCCAAGACCAAAAGTTTTATAGTCTCGTGTCATTTATTTTTTCTCTTCTTCCCGCGTGTGTCGGTCAGTGATATATTACCTTCCTGATGTCTGCAGCATAAAACTCCGGGGCACCGACTGTTTTTTTTCTTTCAAGCTGTCGACGTTGAAATATGCTAATGAATCTGCTACGAGGTAAATAAGAGAGCCAGCGAAGGTGTGGTAGGACGCAGGATAAGTAATTGCTCGTCGATCATCACAGCTGATCCTAGAGGAGATCGGACCAAAATTTCGACTTCAGGAAGAAGAATAGGCGTCCATTTCTTTGAATGATATGTAAATTTGGGTAAAGATATGACTCCAATACATTTCTAAAAGAAAGGAGTAAAGGTTCATACGTAGATTCTTGCCAATATATTTTACAAAATGCGTGAACTGCATGGGTCTTTATAGAATTGCAAAATGATGAAATGACACTGTGCTTGAAGCCGTAACTTTACTCCATAATACAGGTATTAGGGCGCTATGCACCTCAGGAAGGTGTCAGAACCTACA
>NW_020869904.1:727511-732511 GCF_003789085.1 Penaeus vannamei | reverse complement strand
GAAGAAGAAGGAAGAGGAAGGAGGAGGAGGAGATGGAAAAGAGATAGAAGATGAAAGAGGATGAGGAAGAGAAAAGAGGAATTGGATGAGTAAGAGAAGGAAGAAATCAGTAGAGGGAGAAGAAATGATAAATAGAGAAGACGATGAGTAAATGGAAATGGAAAATATAAAGCAAATTTACCAAAAGAAGACAATAGTAAATAAGAAATACAGATCAGAGAAAGAGAACGATATAGAAAATACAACCGAAACATATCTATCGCTTGATCAGATCCAGCACTAATAACGGATTACAACCTGTTCATCATGTCCAAGCAAACCGCCAGCAGAGACACCCTACAACATCCCATAAAGGACCCCCCCCACCCCACCACCGCTTGTCAGTCGTGAAGCAACCCTTATCGCTCACGGTCATTTCTTTATCGACTCGCAATCATTATCTGCCACCGCGCGCAAATCATCTACCAGCCATCGCCTATCAGCCACGTCCCACAATGCGCCATCTATCAGCCATCGCCTGTCAAGATCGTCGCATCAGCTGTTACCTGGTCAAGCCTTTTTGTGATAGATTCCGCCTTGCCTGGTGACGTCAGACGAACATCCGTGGTCAGCGATACGCGATGGTGTCTCGACGGCGCTGAGCTCGATTTGATATTTTTCATTGCTACTCTGGAAAATGTTGATATTCCTATTGTGTGTGTGTGTGTGTGTGTGTGCGTGCGTGTGTGTGTATGTATGTATGGATGGATGGATGGATATATATATGTGTGTGTCAATGTGTATTATTATTATCATTATTATTATCATCATTATCAGTATTGTTATTAATATTATTATCATTATTGTTAATATCATGGTAATAAGGAAGTTGTTCCGTCTTTTTATATCGCATTGTACTACGAACTATAGATTACGGATTCTGAATTCATCCCCCTGCGGCTCACATATAGCACGTGACGTCATCGCACCGTGTCCTTCCCAGCGCTGTCTTCGCTTCTCATTTTTATTTTTCGCCCTATAATTTTCCTCACACGTGCCCTGACCTTGCTATGCCCTTGCCCTTGCGCACCACATATTTCCTTTATTTTACGGATCTTCATTCCTGAAAATAAAGAGCGGATACAAGCATGTCTAATTTTCAGTATTTTTTTTTTTTGTTGTGTGTGTGTGTGTGTGTGTGTGTGTGTGTGCGTGCGCGCGTTGGTATACGTAAGTACGTATACGCACAGATGAAACAGAAGTAAAACCTCTGGAATATACTTATTTAAGGATTATTTATTTCTGATTGATTGAATCATTGTGCAGCAAAGGACAGAGTGACAACAGAAAACTTCAACTGAAATTTACTGTGGTGTCGTCGTAATTTCATGGCGGTATTAAGCATTGCAATTAATACTACTTCATGAGATATACTTTGGGGTTTTATAAATTTATGGAAGATTTGATGATAATATTTAGGAGACAGTCGTGACTATCAGTGTATGTCTGCGTGTCTCTGTGTATGTATATGTATATATAGTATATATAAATGTATATATATATATATATATATATATATATATATATATATATATATATATATATATATTATACATATTGTGTGTGTGTATGAATGTTATTGAAGACACACACACACACACACACACACACACACACACACACACACACACACACACACACACACACACACACACACACACACTCTCTCACTCTCTCTCTCTCTCACTCCTCTCTCTCTCACTCCTCTCTCCTCTCTCTCACTCTCTCACTCTCTCCTCTCTCTCTCTCTCTCTCTCTCTCACGGATACAGGTATATTCAAATACTTGTATGTAGAGCTGTATATATTCATATATAAATGTATGCACATATGTGCGTACATGTATAGATTTTTTTTATGGAAACATTCAAGGTTCGCGTTGGGAAGATGAAAACATAATTAGCTCCTGTCGGAATTACCAGAAGTTGAACTTAGTGAGTTCATAATGCATGTTTGTGTTTGTACTTGTGCAAGTGTGTGTGTGTGTCTGTTTGTGTATATGTATGTGTTCATGTGTGTACCTGCGTATAAAATTGATATGTAACACGTGATACAAATGCAAACTGATACCGTTATTTATTAATATAACGTCATCAGTTGCTGTATCAGTAGATGTTATCAGATTATGTATATTATTTCAAATTCTCTCAGTATTAGATGCTTACTGATAATCACTGACATACTGGTAACGTTTCTTGAATATTGAATACTCGTTAATACTCACTCATTATATATGCTGAGTGGAATTCATGGCTATCTGATAATTTCTGATAACCAATCATATGTTTGAGGTCTCTTTATAACCCCCACGAAACAATGGATATATTCCATTCATTATTTTGAATACGCTCATTTTATAAGGAAACATAACCATGAGAAATGAGCATTTTTTAGTGTTCATATATGAGGTCGTAGTGAGAACAAGGCCGCTATATCTCTAACGTGTACTGTTCCACGGGGCTGAATCGTAATTTCTGCGGATCATCCTTGGAAATTAGCATATTCCAGCAACAAAAAGCCTTAAGTACTGTTGTGAATATTAAGCAGTGCTTTGATCTCTCTTATTTTCAATTTCTCTCTGTCTCTCTTTTCTTCTGTTTCTTTTTTTTTAATCTTACTTACTTTACATCTCTGTGCGTTTCACAATATCTATCTATTTCTGTTGGTATCTCTCTTTTTGTTTTCCTTTCTTCACCCTACTATACTAATATCCTTTCTTTTCTCCTATGTTCCCTTCCTTCCGTTCCTCTTTCAATCTTCCTACACTCCCTACGCTTCCTTCCTTTCCTATGAATCTTTTCTCTTTGCCCTCCTCTCCTCCCTTTGATTTCCACCTTCCCGTTCTTCCTTCCTCCTCCCCATTCTTACGTCCTTGCGCCTTTTCCTCTCCTTTTCTCTCTCCTTTCTTTCCTCCTTCCTTTCCTGCCTCCCTTTCTCTCTCCTTCCTTCCCTCCCTCCCTTCCTCCTTCCTTTCTTCCCTCCCTCCCTCCCTCTCTTCTTCCTCCCTTCCCTCCTTCCTTCCCTTCCTCCCTTCCTCACCCTCTCCCTCCCTTCCCTCTCCTTCCCGACCCAATCGAGGAGGCGGCGACGGAGACACCCATACAACCCCGCATGCAAATTTATGCTGATGGCCGATTATTTACGGTATCTGTTATTGCCGGTTGCGCACTGTTAAGCGGCGGTTGTGTGGAGGATGATCTCCCACGCGCTTATGGGAGAGCGAGGCGCTGGCGTGTTGAAGGGATGCTCAGCTACTTCACTGCGAGGAAGGGGAAAAATCCGATGGACTTTATGGGAGTGGATCGCGGATGTATTTAAGTATGTGTGGAGGCGAAAACGAGCGCATGCACGCGCGCGGGCACACACGCACACACACACACACACACACACACACACACACACACACACACACACACACACACACACACACACACACACACACAACACACACACACACACACACACACACACACACACACACACACACACACACACACACACACACACACACACACACACACACACACACACACACACACACACACACACACACACACATGACTGCATATAAATAAAAACGCCTACACACAGCAAACTATTTCATCCGAATGCTATAAAAGGAAATATAAAATAGATTAAAAAGGAGTTAACATGGGTATCCGCATATGAGAGAGAGAGAGAGAGAGAGAGAGAGAGAGAGAGAGAGAGAGAGAGAGAGAGAGAGAGAGAGAGAGAGAGAGAGAGAGAGAGAGAGAGTCCGTATTCCTGCGCCTTGTCCAGACGCCCCCTCCCTCTCCCCAAGGAAGCCACAGTGGGAAGCTGTTTATCATATTTCCCAAAGTGTCGGCCCTCTTTTCGACAGGAGAACACCACGTGACTAGAGCATAACCCTTTCACCTTCCCCGCCTTTTCTTTCTCCTCACCTCCCTTTGACGTTCTCCTTCCCCCTCCTTCTATTCCTTCCCTCCCTTTCCATTCCTCTTCCCTCCTCTTCCCTGCCTCCTTTCTCTCCTTTTCCCTCCCCTTCCTCTATCCTTCTTTCCTCCCCTTCCCCTTCTTTTCCATTTATTTTCCCCTCCCTTTCCCTTTCATTCTTTCCCTTCCTCTTCCTTTCCATTCTTTTCTCCTTCCTTTACCTTCCTTCCTTCTACTTCCCTCTCTCCTCTTTCCCATATTTCTTTCTCTTTCCATCTTCCCTTCCATTCCCTTTTTTTTCCTTCATTCCCTTTTGCTTCCCCGTTCCATCCCTCTCGTTCATTCCTTTACCTTCTCCCCTTCCTTTCCTTCTCCTTCTCTTCCCATCCTTTTCTACCTTTCCTCTTCCCTTCTCTTCCCCCTCCCTTCGATTTCCTACCCTTGTTCTCCTTCCCCTTCCTTCCCTTCCCCTCCCCTTTTCACCCCTCCCCTCTCTTCCACTCCCTTCCAATCCTTTTAGCTTCCCCTTCCTTTTTCTCGTAATTAGATTTTGTTTTACCTTCGTGGCATTCGGCGTGAACCTCACACGGGAATCTCTATTTTATTCCTTTTTTTTTAAAGAGATCGTCATGATACTATTTCTCCTCCGGGCTTTTCGGTTCCGTGAAGACACTTTTCGCAAAACAGTGTGACGGAAAGGTAAAGAAATGCGACACTCGAGCGAACAGGCGTGGTTTCCTCTTTCGGTTTGGCTTTGTTAATGTTATACAGTGTTTTTGAAGGTGGTTTTGGGGAGGGAAGACTTTTCAATTTGGGGGGGCTGTCATAGTTTGAAATTGGATTTTAGGCTAAAATATTATTGTGTTAAAAAAAAATAGAAAAAAACGAGAACAAAAAAGAATTCCAAAAAAAAGCAGGAATTAATTTCAATCATTATATCTTATTTTGAAGTGCCCGAACGTATCGCATGCTATTTTTAGAATTGCACTTATTACAGTTAATTCAATACACGTGCAAGATCATAATTCTTATAAAAGTTGACAGCAA
>NW_020869904.1:720011-722511 GCF_003789085.1 Penaeus vannamei | reverse complement strand
TTAAAGTGAACGGTGTACTTCGGAGAACAGAGTGGAACTTAGAAGATTAAGATGTATTATGTAGTTTATAGAGCAAAATAAGATAAGATAGTATGGATGATATACTTAAAAAATATATACTTTGAGGATTAGAATTTATTATGTACCTTGAAAATTAAGACGTAGAGCGTATTTGTAAATCAATTTGTGCTTCGGCGAGTCTCAGATTCGCGGATTCAGAGCAGAAGCTATCTCATTCCATTTTCTATCCATTGCATTTCATATCCCGGTTGATAGTATGATATATTGATATGTCTGTCTATCTGTGAGTCAGTCACTGTTATTTTCCATTCACGGCGTAGGATAAAAACCCATATAATAATTCATAAACGTAATGTTCATACGTAAGACGCATTGCCGAGTTACGATGTCCCGTGAAGCTGTAAAAGGATGCAAGGGGCGTGACTTGTGATGTATGCAACCCAAAAGCTGTGAAGCTAGACGGCTGAAATTCAGCATTTTGTAAGACGAGGACCTGTTAGGTTTGCTGGCGACGAGCTCGTCCAAGTGCCGCGGAGGGAGACGGACGATCGTGACAGTGATACAAAAAAATTTCGCTGCTGCAGAAATGACGCCGCGCCGAACCTGCTTCCCTCCTGCTGCCCTGCCTCGTCGTGACCCTTGACCTACATATTGTGTGTGACCTGCACCCTCCCGCAAACCGCACCTACCGCACCTGTCTTCTGCAGTCACAATAGTCCAGGGAATTCCGCGGGTACTTTCCGCCACTTTCTTGGGCATTTGTTCCCTACGTCATCCCTGGACTGGACACCTGTCTCTTGTTTCATGCTTGTTTCCAGATGGCACCTGTTTTCTGTGTTACAATTGCCAGTAGTGGCAACTGCTACCTGAAACATGCTCCCTTCACCATACCTGCACAGTCCTGGCTTGGTTATAACGCATGTCATTACAGGACGCTTGTCTCTGACATCACAAACGCATCACTGTCCCGTCCACGCTTACTCCTACATGTTTCGTGTGCCACACCTGTCAGCAGATGACACGTGACTCCTACTCTCCGCATTTTAACGCGTCATACCCAAACAACCGTGATCGTGTCTCCCACACTTTCCTCTCGAACCCAAAATAGCGTCCCGGAGGAGGTGTGAGAAAGGTGCCGAGAGTCACGTGTCACCGTCATTAAGAAGACAGCTGAAGAAAAAATGATCCCAAACTATTAAGAAAAAGAAAGATCTTTTTCACCCTTTGTTTGGAAATCACTTCTCGCGTGGCGCAAGGATTTTTTTTCTTTTCTTTCATTTTCTCTTTTCTTTTTTCACTTGCCGTTCATTTGACCTGTTTTTGAAGGGAAAGAATAGAAGATTGATTTTTTTTTATAGGAGCCAGGACGTGTGGCCAGGTAGACGATAATGATGTTTCTTGTTTGGGGTTTTGGATTAGGGTTTTCATACTACACTTTGCAAGTTTAGCACTCGTAGATCGCCATCTTCAGTCTGAATTTATGCCATTGCGAGCTTCGAAAAGGGTTAAAGGTTACTTGCTTTTCATTTTAATTGTTTGTCGCACTATTGCTGACGTGGACAGGGCGTTCTGCATCGCCTTTATTGCTTCACACCCGAATCGGATCCCGATCGCGTTCAAACTCTGGGAACTGGAAGAACGAACCTTTAATATGAATGAAGAACTCGTGTAACGGGACGCTCGCTTTAGGGTACTACTGCTGCTGCGTTCACATGGGATCCGCCGCTTCCACCCACCTCCACCTCCGCCTCCACTACCCACCTCTACCCGCGCACGCCTACCTCCACCTAAACCCACCCAGCTGGACCTCCCCTACCACGTTTGCTTCTGCTTCCAACCACAGCTCCACCTCTGCCTCCACCTGCACCTTTGTCTCCACCTTTACCCCTTTCTCCATCTCTGCCTCATTCAAGTTCACACATGAAACCTCTCCTTTTCTCCCCGCCCTCACACCCACTCACTGCTGATTGACACACAGACATACGTTCGCCTACTTATGCCTGACAGGGAATTCTGCAGTGCATTGTGATTTAATGTTATTGTCATTAATATGTAAACGTATTCCAGTATTCGCTCGCATCACGTACACAATGAAGAAACAATAAAGAAACACGGAAAACGGCGCTTAAAAGTAGCGGTGATTGCAGCTGATTGAAAACAATGATCGCTCGGCAAAAAAGGGCCGGTTTTAGCAAGCTTGTGACCCGGGAGGAGCGGAGAGGGAGCATCCGGTGCCCTGCGAGACGTAACAAGACGGCCGATCTAATCAGCTGTTAGTTCCCGCTACGCACAACTCAAGGGGGAGGATTGAAGCTCATCTTGTGGGTCGACCTGCTTCCCCTTCGCGCATCAACCTCTTCCTCCTTTTTCTCTCCCTCCTCGCTCACCTTCACCTTCAATTTTCTTCCTTCTGTTGATCTGTCTCCTCTTCCTCGGCCACTACCTCTTCCTCTGTCGATTTTTACGACTCCTATTGTCA
>NW_020869904.1:697511-705011 GCF_003789085.1 Penaeus vannamei | reverse complement strand
AGGGTGAAGGATTTATTATTGCTTCTTCATGGCCTTGCCTCGCCTCTCGCCTCGCCTCTCGCCTCGCTTCTCGCTGCCAAGGTCGCCGCTCGCCGTCTGAGGGGAGAGGGAGTTGTAAAGCAGAGGGGGTTCAAGAGGGGTTTAAGCAGGGGGTGTTAAGCAGAGGGGGTTGAAGTGGGGTCTAAGTTGGGGGCGTTGAGCGGAGGGGCTTAAGTGGGGTCTAATTTGCTTCTGGTTTGGGCTGCAAGGATTTAATTGGCGACAGTTTTAATCTACCCAAAAGAACTGCATCCAGTTTCATTACATTCGTAAGAAAGGAGAGAAGAAAAAAGATACTAATGAAATAAACATTAACCATTAGAGATTTTGCTGTTGTTATTGTTGTTATTACTATCGTTTTTCAATTGTTTCACTATCCTCTCTCGACGACAATCCTCGACATGTCTCATTACAAGAACGGGACTTAATTCGTATAATAGTAAGTGGAGCTCGACCTTTTTTTTTATTATTTCTTTATTACATAATATCGCCTTGTAATTTGTCACTCACGAAAGACCCACAGTAAATCATCACTGTAGACCCACTGAGCCATAGCGGCGGTGTCTTTTGTACCGTTAATGCGTAGAGATTCGGTCCAGGAGCGTGGCGTCCGGGAGATTTTTAAGGCGTCTCTTGTCTCTTAATGTCATGGGGTTGTATGTGTCCTTTGGCTGTTGTTTTGTGTAATGCGGGTACGTTTTGATGACTTGTTTCGTCGTTATTCTTGGTATGGCTGTTTGTTATTGCTGTTGCCTTCTTGTTTCTGTTGTCATTGTTTTGTTATTATTATTTGTTATTATTGTTATATTATTATTATTATTATTATTTATTATTATTATTATTATTATTATTATTATATTATTATTATTATTATATTATTATTATTATTTATTTTATTATTATTATTTATTATTATTATTATTATTATTATTATTATTATTACTATACTATTACGATTATTATTATATTATCAATATTACTATTATTATTACCATTATTTTTGTTATTATTATTATTATTATTATTATTATTATTATCATTATTATATTATTATATAGCATCATCATCATCACCATCATCATTATCATTATTATATTTATTATTGTCACTGTCATTTGTATTAGAAAAAAACGAAAAAGAAGAAGAAGAAGAAGAAGGAGAAGAAATGATAAAGATATAAACACTAAAGGTCCTCCCCGCATTGATCGTGACGTCATCGCCTGTCTCCACACGCCATGGGTCGGGAATTCTGTTTGTAAAGTATATAAGCAACGTTTTGTGGCTTCCTCCCTCGCTGCTTGCCATGGGGGGGGGGGGGCACAGTATGACGCCTGTTGCCACTGACTAAACAAATATAACGCTGGTTGTCTGCCCTTCGCCGAGCAAATAATGGTTATGTATAATTTGCAGAACAAATATGATTATAATTGCGTGCCCTGTGCTAAGTAAATGAGATGAATATGATATGCACTTTGCCGAACAAATCAGATAATGATTATATCCCCTTTAAAATTATCATTGCAAACGGTTTATCCAATCAAATGAAACACTTTTGCTTTTTCCGCTTGACAAACAATGAATATATGCCATCTACGGAACAAATGAAACGTTGATTATATGTATGGTCGCCTCCCTGTGATTATGTATGACAGGTGGCTCGTCCGAAGTAGATTTCATTATACATCTTAAGTGACATGTGATGCCTGTAATCGCTTTAATGTTTGTAGGGATTATAGGTATTGTGGCAGTGATGTCGTGTTTATTGTGTTATGTAAATGATTGTGCCATTCTCTTGTTGGGTCAGTGTTATACGTGGCACTGCGGATTGCCTGTTGATGCTGTGTGCGTAAAAGAAAAAAGCACTGGTGGAAGGCGTATTATCCTCTGGAATATTTGGTCAATAGGAGTTGCATAACCACATGATTAGGAGGACACCCCCTCCTCGTCCACTCCTGCAAAAGCCTGTATCGCAACAAAGAGGATTTAGAGAAACCAAAAAAAAATGATGAATAAATAAATAGACAAAATATTGCGCATGCATATATATATATATATGTATTTATTTATTTATTCATATATATATATATATATATATATATATATATATATATATATATATATATATATATATTTATTTATTCATTTATATTATGTATATCTATGTATGCACACACACACACACACTCACACGCGCGCGCGCGCGTGTATGTGTGTGTTGTGTGTGTGTGTGTGTGTGTGTGTGTGTGTGTGTGTGTGTGTGTGTGTGTGTGTGTGTGTGTGTGTGTGTGTGTGTGTGTGTGTGTGTGTGTGTGTGTGTGTGGACCGACCGTTCTTTGTCCAAAGGGCCGAACTGATGTGATCAACTCCAGAGCGTTCCAAGCACAGCGTAGCGAAACCTTGACGTCATTCGTTCGAAATACGCCGAGCGATCGCTCTCTCTTCTCCTCGAGACCGCAAAGCCGCCGTAACTCCCCGTAGGATGCGTAACCCTTCACCCACCGCCGGAGACTGGGGCGGGGAAGGGGGGGATGAAAGGAGGGAGTGGGAGGGATGGTGTGGAGCGGGGGTGGAGGGGGGGGGGGGAAGAGAGCCTACGGGGAGAGAGTTCGCGAAGAGAGAAAGGGAGTGGCGTTTGGCTGAACTTTCTGCGGAATATGGATGCGTTCCCACGGCGCCTCGTTGGAATTCCGTGTCTGCTTGCTTCTGACTGTCAGGATCTCGAGCTGAGAAGGAGGGAGGGGCGAGAAAAGGAAAAGATCAGGGAGTGAGAAGAATCTAAGAGAGAAAGGAAGAATGAAGAAAAAATAGGAGATATAGGGGGAGGAAAAGGAAGAGAGGAATGGCGAAGGGGAGAGGGTAAAGCAAAGAAAAAGGATAGAAAGAAGAGGAAGGGAAGAAGAAAAGAAAGGAAGGAAAGGAAATATGAAGAGGAAAAGAGGAGGAAGAGAAAGAAGAGTGAAAGCCGAGCGAGAGTGTGTGTGACGGAGCGAGCGACGAGGTCCTTCGACCAAAGCGAGGACTTCGATCATCCTCTCGACACACGACCTTTCTTTAAATGTGCCAATGTATTGAGAAAAAAAGATAGATATTTATAAAAACGGTTTCAGCAAAGTCTGTATATTTTAATTAAGAGTTCTATTTTTTTATAGACTATCCAGCTTCCCTTGGCTTTGAATTATGCGTGTGAAAGAAAACACGGGCCACTAGACCAAACACTTGGCTGCGCATCGAATGTTGTCGCCCTTCGAACCGCGCTGTCGTAATTTATTCCGTTTTCACCATGCATGTCTTTGATGTTGCGTCACGTTATTCATGAATGGTTTCGTTTTCTCTTGGTGTAGAAAACCGTGCGTACAGGAAAATTTACAGTAACCAATAAACCTATGTAAACAAATAAACTTGCGCACACACACACGCACGCACGTGCCTGTTGTAACCAACAAGCCTATGTAAACAAATAAACTTGCGCGCGCACACACCACACACACACACACACACACACACACACACACACACACACACACACACACACACACACACACACACACACACACACACACACACACACACACACACCACACACACACACACACACACACACACTCACACCACACACACCACACACACACACACACACACACACACCACACACACACACACAACACACACACACACACACACACACACACACACACACACACACACACACACACACATACATACATACATGCATGTATACAGGCTTACATACATATATGTATATATATGTATGTATGTATGTATTTATGTACACATATATATATATATATAATATATATATATATATATATTATATATATATATATATATATATATATATATATATATTACATATACATTTATTCATAAATACAAACTCACACACACGTGTAGATATATTCGTAGACTTTTTTGCGTGTATATATATTTATACATATATTAATGTGAGTCATATTTATATTAGTGTGTTATATATATTAGTATGTGTGCGTGTATGTGTGGGCGCGCACACATCACTCACTTACTCACACTCACACTCGCTTCACATTCACACAATCTTTCTCTCGATTTTTCTCTCACTCGGCGTTTTACCCATTTCTATTTTCCACATCCTAATTTTCCCAACATTCGTTGCCACAGACATAACCCTGCATCATTGACATCTCCCGAGAGAGAAAAAATGAAAATGTGAAATTCATGGACAAGGTTGCGTTTAGCTTTGTGCATGGACAAGTTTGTACAGATCATGTTTACAGCTTTGTGTATCGTACATTCAAGTTTAGTTGTTTTGTGTGTGTGGACAAGTTTACGTCATCATTTTACGTAAGCTTTGTGTGTGTATTGTGTTTAGTGCGTAGCTTTGTGTGTGTGGACAAGTTTACGTACAGCTATCATGGGCAAGTTTACGTACAGCTTTGAGTGTGTAACTTCCCGTGCAACTTTCCCCCCATAGAGCAGCGGAGGCCAAGGCCCGACCCGACCCGCCATCGCGCCGCCATCTGGAACGGGCATGGATGGCATTTTTCTGCTCAAATAACAGGACGGCAAAAAGAGAAAAAGAGAAAAAAGGCGGCGAAAGTAGCAGGCAACCTTGCGCTCCCGGTGCTGTGGGATAGATGTGCGGGATTGTCATTGTGATTATTCTAATGAGGTATTGTATTTCGGTTCTTCCGTCGGAGAGAGACACGGAGCTCCGTCTGGCAGTTGGTGTTGTATGTGGTGATGAAGAATATCGAACTCTTTTTTTGTTGTTCTTTTTCGTGTTCTTCATCTTCCTCCCCTTCCGCTCCTCCTCCTTCCTTATTCCTTCGTCTTTTTGTTCTTCTCCATCTTCATGTTCTTGATGTGTTGAGAAAGCCACGGCATTGACACTCGGGAAGTCAGTAATTAAGCGTTAATCATCTGTGACAGTTTAAAGAGCGTCTCCAGAGCTTTCCATTCGAGTCTCCCCCAACTCCTTAGGAGCGAAGGAGCTCAATCGGTCGCCATTCCAAGCTGAGAGTGTCCGGTGTTCCTCTGGGCCGTCTCGAGGGTCCTTCTGCATACTTAGGGGTCCTGAATGGCCATCCTATCTCCCCAGAGGATCGCGGCAGGACCTGGCCGGGAAGGGAGCCGGGGGGAGGGGCTCGAGTTGATCCATTGAGCGCTGGGTGACAGGGTCGTCGTCTCGGTCCCGCGAAGAGCCCTTGCGCCAGGAGTCATTGAAGAGTCCTTTCACACTGTCATGGGATCGTTCGCCTAGCGCCCGACCCTTCTTCATTTGCATAAGACCCATTATCCTTGTCAGAGGTCATTATATCCCCATTGATGGCTCCTTTTGTCCGTCTTAATTCCCATTTATGGCTGAAATTCTCTTGTTATGCGAGACGGTGAGTTTTACTGTATTTTATTTTCGAGAGCGTAATTTTTTCTTCGTTTTCTTTTTTCTTTCTCGTCAGGTTCAATTTAGCGCCACTGGCCCTTGAAGCGTTTTGATTCATTTTTTATTAGATGCATTATAGTCCAAGATTAAGATTTGAAAGTGAGATTGGCTAATCAATGTTTGCACATAGCTTGAAATATGAACGTTTGGATTTGGGCGAATAACTTTCTCTGAAAATAAAGTTGACATTTGCATATTTACATTTTTTTTTATTTTATCCATCCAGCTAACCATTTACAAATAAAGAACGTATATGCATCTCTATCTGTGTGTCTATCAATCTATCTATATATCAGTCTCAATACACATGCGTGTGTGCATGGAAGTATACATCTATCAAAAAAAGAAAAAAGAAAATCGTGTCTGTAAATTGTCGAACCTAAAATTTCAGTTTCTTCACGCATCAGGGCGGAAGTTGCAATGATTAGTATGCTTGAAGATGGTAGCTGGGGTAGGGGGGAGGGGCATAAGGGGTAGGGTGGAGAAAAGAAAGGGGTGGTGGGGGTTACAGCCACGCTTTCTCCATCTCCACCAAACTTCGAGGAGAGAGAGAGAGAAAAGAAAAAAGAAAAAGAGAAAGGGAGAGAGAGAGAAAGAGAAAGATATAGAAAGATAGAGAGAGAGAAATATGAGAGAGAGAATATATATAGAGAGAAAAAGATAGAGAAAGAGAAAGAGATAGAGAGAGAGAGAGAGTCTTATCGTGCCTACCCTCTACCCTCCTCCTCCCCCTCCCCCTGCCCGTGTCTGCCCCAACCCTCCCTCCTTCCTTACTTTCTTCTTGTTCTGTGGCTTTTTATGAGGCTGTAGAAAAATGCAAGTGGTGCCATTTTTTTTCCTTTTTTCTCGTTTCTTTTTTGTTTTTTGTTTTTATTTCTTATTGGTTGTTTATTATTATTATTATTATCAGGTGAATTAAGGCGTAAGGGTAAATCTTCGCTGCCTTTTTTACATTCTTTGATCATTATTATTTTAAATTATTTTATGTATATCTTATTTTTTATTTTCTATCGCCTAAGTGGGTCAGCAATTTGAGAAAAAAAAAGTTTGTTCATTACTTGTTCTTCAAAAGGCTAATAGTATACGACTAGCTTCATTTACAATAATTAACCTCAACCACAAGGACCTCGGGGTAGTCAGACAGACCTAATTAGTCCACGGGGCATCATCGTCATTATGATCGGATCCGCAGGTGGTCTCATTAACCTGTCCCCCCCCCCCCCCTAACCCCCTCCTTCACCCTTGCCCTCGTTTGATTATATATAACCACGGCCGTTGACAAGCCATGCTGGTTTAATGATATCAAAGTGTTTTATTTCCAAATATGGTTTTCTATTTTTATTTAGTTGTTTTCTGATAGTTTCATGAGTGCGTTGTTCAGGGAAAGAATGGAAGGAAAGTAGGTTTGGAAACAAATTCATTGTATAGCTCTCGGCCTGTTAGACCCTCGAGCTATGTTATTATAGCGCAGCCTGTACAATAGTCACGCTTTATAATCCCCGAGCGACCAAACTTTCATTCATTCACTCGTGGTTCCTTCTTCTCTCCTCCTCCTCCTCCTATCCCTCCCTCTCGGTCCCTCCTCTCTAACCCTCTTGCCCCCGCCGAAATTTCTCCTCTTCCTGCTTTTAATTCTCATTTGGTCTTCTCCTTCTTCTTTTATCTCTATCATCTTTTTCTTCTTCTTCTCCTCCTTCTTTCCCATTTTCTTATTATTATTATTCTCTTTCCTTATTATTCTTCTTTCCTCTTTCTCCTCACCTTCCTCCTTCTTCCTCCTCATTCTTCCTCCCAACTCCTTCTCTTTCCTCCTCCTCCCCTCTTTCACCTCTTTTCTCCCTCCCGTCCCGTCTTCAACCGAACCCCCTGCCCCTTCTACCCACATACCTCCCCTCCCCCTTCCCTCCCCACCACCCCACCTCCCGTGCACCTTCAACTTTTATTCTTATTCTCACTCTTACTCGGTTACTTTCTGCTTGTGGTTGTTCTCGGCGTACGGAACGCAGGCGTGTCTCCCGTCG
>NW_020869904.1:685011-692511 GCF_003789085.1 Penaeus vannamei | reverse complement strand
TTATTTGGTATCAGTACGTTTTTGTCCTGTTATTTATTCATCGTTTCATTACAAACTTTGTTTATCAGTCTATCTTGTTATTGTTATTTTTATATCGTCATCATGACCAATGTGATTTTATTGTGATTGTGTGGTATATGTAACGACTTTCATAAAGCTGTCCCATATTAAGTCTAAATTCAATGTGTTTCTGTCTTGGCTTGACGTTTCTCTGTGGTATAAAATATTTTAGAAAATAAACTTCAGCCACTGAAACAAATTCTTCCTTTGTGTTCAGACAAATGGCTCTATTCTCCAAACCGCTTGTTTGTTTTCAACAGAGAACTTTCACACACACTACGTTTTCATTTTCACTCGCTAATTGGCCAAATCAACACAGAAGACGAAGAGTTGTCTCTCTCTCTCTCCTTTATCAATGGGAGGAATCTTTTGTAACGAAACGACAAGCCTTTGGGAGCGCTGGGCCTCGTGATTAAGGCCTTTGGAGCGAAGGCCGTGACCCAAAACGTTGAAAAGCCATAGGCCTAGCTAAAGGTACGACGAGGAGCGAGACAAAAGGGGAAGTTGGGGTAATGAATTTGGTCGGTAATTTATCTCCTTACTTATCTTGTCTTTTTTTCTTGTTTTTCTTTCTCCTTTTCTGTTTATTTCTTTGACTTTAGGTTTTTGTGTTTTTTTCTTTTTTCTATATTTCTCTTCGTTTGCGCATCTCTCTATTTGTTATTAGGTTTATGTGTTTTTTTTTTTTCTCTCTTCTCTTTATTTTTCTTTCTCTGTGCATTTGTTTATTAGGTTTTAGGTTTTCGTGTGTTTTTTTTTCTCTCTCTTCTCTTTCTTTCCCTTTCTTTCTCTTTTTCTGTGCATCTCTCTATTTGTCTTTAGGTTTTCGTGTTTTTTTGTTTTTTGTTTTTTACCTTATCTCTTCTCTCTTCCTTTCTTTCTCTTTCTCTGAGTA
This sequence comes from Penaeus vannamei, assembly GCF_003789085.1. Taxonomy (NCBI): domain Eukaryota; kingdom Metazoa; phylum Arthropoda; class Malacostraca; order Decapoda; family Penaeidae; genus Penaeus; species Penaeus vannamei. Next base: position 691,556 of record NW_020869904.1, on the reverse strand, counting down.
TTTGTTCACATCGAGTTCATTCTTTCTCATTCTCATCGTATTTTTCCATTTCTCTTTCTCTTTCTTTATTTTCATTTTGCTTTCCTTACACTGTCTTCTCTTCCTCGGTTCTCTTTCTTCGTTTCTCTCGTTCTTGCCGAGTGTCGGATACGAATATTGATGAAGTAAAAAAGTTAGTTCATGCCAATGCTTTTTAAGACGCGGAAGTTTTATATTCGTGGATTTTTGTGAATGGTTTTATTTTTTTCTCCCTTTTCTCTTTTTCGATGTGTTTTTTGGAGTAAAATACCATGGATATATAATTTATTTTCTCATGGCGTGTCGGTGAGGCGGTCTTTCTCACGATCCGAAGGAGAAAAAAGGGGGGCGGAATGTGAGAAGGGATAGTGATGAGAGAGAGAAAGAGAGAGAGATAGAGAGAGAGAGTATAGAATATGTGAATATGTATAATTGTGTGTGTATACATAGTGTATGTGTACATGTGTTTGAAAGAGAGATGACAAGTGCTAAGAAAGTGTGTATGTGTGTGTGTGTGTGTGTGTGTATGTTTGTGTGTCTTTCAGTGCTAGGCGTAACCTACCTTACTTATGACGTCACCGTGAGTGAGTTATGGTCACGTGAAGGCCGCTTTTAATGTTGGTTTATTAGATATGATGTTCCCACAGCGTAATTAGATCGGGAAAATAAACGTGTGAATATTTTATTTTTGTTTGTGTGTGACTTACTCTTCTCTCTCTCTCTCTCTCTCTTTCGTATATATTATATATATATATATATATATATATATATATATATATATATATATATATATATATATATAATATGTATATATATGTGTGTGCATATATTATATTGTATTACATATATATGTGTATTATGTTTTATATATGTGTATATATATTATGTATTATTTATTTATGCATAACATATACATCCGAACGAGGGAGAGAGAGAGTGAGTGAGTGAGTTCCATAAAAGCCAAGTTTTTCCGCGTCCCTTGACCATCGGCAGCGAAACAGCACATGTCACGAGAGAGGGCTGGCCGGGGCGGGGTAGCGCTAACGTAAACCCGATTCGTTTGCACTGGCGGGACTTCTCGCGGTTAAATCAAGCCCTTGATATGCCTTCCACCTTCGCTGCTCATCCCTCTTACTTTCTGTTTCCGCTCCTCGACTCATCGCCTCGCCTCGCCTCGCCTCGTCTCGCCTCTCCTGACCCGATCTCGAGCGCCGCCGCCGCCACTTTCTCCGGACGGGGCTTCGCGGGTTCTCTGCCGCTGTCATGCGGAGGCGCACGAATATGTACTGGCATACGTAAACACGCACATGCACACAACACATGCACAAACACCAACACATAGATTACACCAAACGCAAACACCACACACACACATGCACACACACACACACACACACACACACACACACACACACACACACACACACACACACACACACACACACACACACACACACACACACACACACTAGCACTTAACACATACAAACAAACCAACAGCCACGCACACGCAATACTTTACCCAGCATGCTAGTTGAAAACGAAATGACACGCGAGGTTAAGCACATGCGGTCAGAGGAAGATGGTGTTGCCGGCGCGGGGAGTGTCCACGCACCGCACAGCGCACCTCGGGTTACCTGACGAGGCGCAGACGGGAGAGGGGGGGGGGGACTTGCTCCTTGAGTCGGGCGGCGAGAGAGATCTTTGTCTTATTTGCGGATCGATGTGTTGTGTTTTGGAGGAGGATATTTTTCCCGGTTTTATTTTTTTTTCTCTCGTTTGTTTGTTTGTTTAGAAGTCTCTTGATTATTAAGGTTATGCGTTTCTCTTTGTTTTTCAGTTCATGTTTTATTTATTATCTGACTGTTTCTCTTCCTCACCCCCCCTTTCTCTCTCTCTATCTATCTATATATCTATATATGATTATTTGTTTGTTTATCTGTTCATCGGTTTACATTGATGTTTATATTTATGTTCATGTGATACATTATCTGTCTGTTTAGATATTCTATGAATTACCGTAAACAATATGTATCTAATTATAAACCAGTCAGTCTGTCTACTTATATATTTTATATTATCTGTCTGCATCAGGTTTCCGACACCCACAGATATCCTAAAAGTGTGGACATTTATGCTGTACATTTACTTATTCATTTGTCAGTTGTTGTTTTTTTCATCCAAAACCGATAATTCATTCCTGAATCCGAAGCTCACCCTTGCATCATCTTCATTTTTCTCGGCGAGGTGTCGACGTCCTCCGTCAGTTGGCCTCTTGGGTTGGTGAGCGGTTGCTGCCCCCCCCCCCCTCTCTCTCTCTCTCTCTCTCTCTCTCTCTCTCTCTCTCTCTCTCTCTCTCTCTCTCTCTCTCTCTCTCTCTCTCTCTCTCTCTCTCTCTCTCTCTCTCTCTCTCTCTCTCCACATATATATAAAGATCTTCTACCTCTTTCTCTTCGTTCCTTTTTTTTTTTCTTTTTCTCCTATCTCATCTTACTTTCCCTCCCTCTCCCTCTAGCTCCTCCTATTTTGACCTCTCTCTCTCTCCTCTTCTATACCCCCACTCCCACTCCATTCCTTCTCTCTCCAGCGTGGGCGGCCGTGGGCGGGCGGGTTGAGGGCGTGGTGATATAATTTTCTTGTTATTTCTACCTTTCATTTTTGTCTAGGTTATATTTTTCTTGCTTACGGCGTTTTGTTATGCTTCGTGGATCTGTGGTTTTTGAACATGTATGCTAATGATTTTAATGTTTTTTGCTTTTTATCTTTTATGCATGTTTTTAAATGTCGTGATAATATATTTTTTCACTTCTTTTATTTTCATAATTGATCTCCATGACTTTGTTTTAGAGACTATGATAACAAAGATAACTGAAAAAAAAGTTTTATGGTATCTTAAATTTCATGTAACGTCATTCGTCAAAATATTGTTGTCTTTTTCATTTCTCTCTCTATCATTACCCTCATCAGAACTCCATCTTACGTAATACTCTGCACTCATTAGACATCTAAGTCTCCGTCATTGCTCTATAATGACCCTTAATCGGATCATTAAAGACTCCAGCTTCAAAAGTGATGGAATTGCAAGTTGATGAACCTTGTCGTGTGGATGGAGTTGTTCGAGTGGATCCGGGAGTTTTATTGGTTTATTTGTCTCATTATTTACTAATTATCATTTTCGTTAATACGAAGGATGGTGATGGTGATGATGGTGATGATGTGATAACGGTAATAATGATGATAGTGATGATAACAATAATTATGATAATAATAATAATAATAGTAATAATAAAAGAAACAACAACAACAATAATAATAAAAGTAGTAGTAGTAGTAGTAATGAAAATAATGATAATTGTTTTAAAAATCATAATAATAACTAATTATGATAATAATGATAATGATGTAAATGATGATAATGATAATGATAACAATAATGCCACAGTAATAATAATGATAAATATAATGATAATGATAATAATGATAGTCATGATAATAATAATAGTTATTATTAATAGTTTTTGTAGCTTTAGTAGTAATATTATTATTGATACTGTTATCATTACTAATACTATTACTTGAGGGGAGGGAGGCATCGTATGATTTTTTAACTTTGTCTGTGGAATGCGAAGGGGATATCGTGTCAGTAATGGCTACAGAGGCATATATATGGGTGTTTATGTATGCTATGTATGGATACACACACACATGTGTGTGTTTGTTGTTTATGTATGTATGTATGTGTATGTGTACCTACTTATTTATATGTGTGTGTATGTATGCTTATGTGTGTGTGTGTGTGTATGTGTGTGTGTGTGTGTGTGTGTGTGTGTGTGTAGTGAGTGTGTTAACCATACATAGCATATATAAGCATACATGTGTATGCCTATGTAGACACACATGAGCATGTCAAGGTATTTGTTTATATACATAACAGATAAAGCCAACATTAACCCGAAAGGCTTAGACCCATATGTAAACACACCCCAGGCAAAAACTACGTGAAAGTGTAGTGTAGCAACATGTGCGGGGCCGAGACGGGGAAGGACCCGGAGGAGTGCGAGGCTAATGTGGAGGGAGTGAGAAATGGAAAGGAGGAGGAAGGAGAGGGAAGAAGGAGAGGGGAAGGGCGAGAGGAGAGGAGGGAAAAGGAGGGGGGAAGGCGAGGAGAGGGAGAAGGGCGAGGAAGAGGAGGAGGGAGAGAGAGGGGGAGGAGAGGAGAGAGGGAAGGAGGAGGAGGAGGAAGGGGGAGGAGGGAAGGGCGAGTGGAGGAGGAGGAGAGGATGGAGAAGGTGGGGGAGGGAGCTGTGGCCTGCGTGTGCCGTTGTTGTGGTATGATCAGCCATGTGGAGGCATAACGGGCTCCGGGCTGGGCCTACGGTACTCGCTCGCTAATTGTTTCCCCGAGACATGAACAGACTCTGGGATAGCATTCATGTGCATGCTATATAAATAGATAAATAAATGAGTAAATAGATACAAGTAAAGTAAAGAACGTATGAATAAAAACATAGATAATTGATTATATGAATAAATAGATGTATGTGCAAGTCGAATCTATAAATTAGTTTGTTTATTTATTTCGAACAGCTGTTTCCTTATTTATTTTTGTTCGTATTTAGCGTCGTTCGTCCCGCCTTCCCTTTCTCTCGTTATCGGGCCCAAGCATCGTTGCTGAAAGTGCGCGAGAAAGCTGATAGGGAATCGCAGGTCTTTCATCTCGGACTTACTTTAGGGTAAAGGCTTAAATTTATTATTATGGCGTTTGTCTCCCTCGTGTAGGATGTCTCTCTCTTTCTCCCTGAGAAAATGCAGGCTGAAGGCTTAAATCTTACAGGGGGTTTAATTGTCCTCTTGTTTCTTATCTTTATTCTGATCAGCGTAAATATCCCTTATCTCGCTTCTGTTGTCTTCTCTCTCGATTCGCTTTCTCTCATATTTCTTTGCGCTACCTTCCTCCTTTCTCTCTCTCTCTCTCTCTCTCTCTCTCTTATTTATCATCACCAAGAGAACCAAGATGATTTTTTATATATAATCTGGGCTCGTTATCTTATGTGTAAAAGTAGCCCGAGATGTCTTTCCTCAGCATATTCTTATCTTGTGATATCGCTCTCTCCTGCAGTGGCGGATGGTAGGATGTCTCGTATGTTACTAAATAGATTAATGTAAAGGACACTTTTATTTTACAAATGTTGGTAGTGATATTTATCTATTTATTTACAATCTGTCTTTACTATTTCTTAATCGTTATTGTTATTGTTGTCATTAACGAGGTGGCCGTGTACTTCCTTCAACTATGAGTTGAATTAGTCCTTTCATATCTTTTATCAAAATTTATGATCTCTTTTATTATGAAAAAGCAACGAGCAAAATATGTTCATTTGATTTAGTTTTACCTTTCCTCCACCGACCCCCTCCATGCCACTCCTCACCGACCCCCTTTCCCCACACACACAGATACACGCACGCGCACACACTCACACACACTTGTCACTGGTCATGTAAGCGACATTTTTAATTTTTTATTTTCATGTTTTTTTTATCTTGACTTTTCTTTTTCTTTCACTCTTTCTCTCTTTCTCTCCTTTTTTCTATTTCTCTATCATTTCTTGGCCGCTCTCTCTCCTCTCCTCTGCCCTTCTGGCTCCGTTCCGTGTCGCGAGAGAAATGTTAGAGGGGATTTAGGTGTTTCATGTGTGCGTGCGTGTGTGTCTGTGTGTGTGTGGTGTGCGTGTGTGTGTGTTGTGTGGTGTGTGTGTGTGTGCGTGTGTGTGTGTAAATGTGTGTGTTGTGTGTGTGTGTGTGTGTGTGTTGTGCGTTTGTGTGTGTGTGTGTGTGCGTGTGAAAAGCCCTTAACTTTCCAATAATTAAAGCCGTCACCATCCTGGCAGATAAAATAAACAAGAAAACTCAACGATCGCCTGAGAAGAATAGATATCTCGTAACGAAAATGAGCGCCTCCATTCACTCTATCAAACCCTCTTTTGAAACTGGAGTCTATAATGACCTGATTTAGTGCTATTGTGTAGCAATAACGGGGTTTCGGATGATTAATAAGTGCACAGTATTGTGTAAGACGCAATTTTGACTGAAGATGCAGGAAAAAAAGATGAAGAAATAACAAAAGAAAGTTCTTGGCGAAAGAGGATGAATGAAAGTTAAGATTATATTTTACAACTTCTACGCGGAGGGGAGCTGGAGATCGTATATGTGCATACATGGTCGTATATTTTTATATATGCTATAATTATCGTGCCTAGCTTCCGTAATTGATGTTTTGATAAACATTTACGCAATTCATAGATTTATAAGGCACTTTATATGATAATACAGAGTTCCACAGGAATATTTCATCCGAAAGATGTAGATTAGACTTTAATCACAGTAATAACATCTCCCCCCCTCCCCCTCCTCCCCATAGAGACAGGCATATCAAGGAGGTCAAAGGCTATTTTTCTTGTGTTATTTTTCCTCGCCGTAAAATAACCCAAAGTAACGATGTAATTGCGTATCTAGAGTCATTCTCTTGA
>NW_020869904.1:665011-677511 GCF_003789085.1 Penaeus vannamei | reverse complement strand
CAGAACGCATCGCTGACGTAAAATGTCGAAGGGCCAACTCGTGACCGCGCTGACGTCCTCCCTACCCTCCCCTTAAAAAGTTTTCTTGGTGTACTCTGTCCATATAAGGAAACTCCCTCCGTGTCTTCGGGAATGGCTGTGCACTTTTATCTAGGCAAAGATAGCGCTGCTGATGATGGGAACAAGAAACGCCCATGCACAAAGAACTCCGTAGGAAAAGTGATTTTTAATGTCACGCGCCAAAACAAGTGGAAATAATGATGAGAAGGAGCGGTTTTTATGGATGTGCTAAGGTACATTTTCTCCACGAAGATTCACACTGATGCATTTTCTTTACCATACATCTTCTTGAAGGAGAACAGAGTAGAAAAAGGAACGGCAACTCGCACTGAAGCTCCTCGCCGTGACTCGAATGTAGTAGCAGAACAACAAAACATTTCGTTGGACTTTTACGAGTGATTTGTATGTGCGTGTGCTGGTGTATACACGCCGATGCTCATTCGTTTCGCGTTGCATTAACATGGAAGGAAGCGACGCCAGCCATATTTTTTCCCTCGGCACGGTGACTTCGCGGAGAAAGTGGAGCACGATGCTTCACCTCCACGCTGACAAATGATGAATTTCCCGCGCAAAGGGAAGCCTCGGGCGGAATACGTGGAGGGAGGGAGGGAGGGGGGAGGAGGGTAGGTAAGGGGTAGTGATTGAAGAGGGGGTGTCTATGGGAGAGAAGTAAGTGTACGGGTGGAAAGACAGAGACATAAGGGTGTCCGAGTCTTGAAGGAGACGTGAGGAAAGGGTAGACGGATTAAATAGTATTATGTACTAGGCTTAAGAGACACTGAAGACGATGTGAGAAAGGGAAGGATGAGGTATCAGAAAACACTAGTCTTGTGTGCAGAGAAAAATGTAAAGGATTTTCTCGAGTGACTCGACAAAGAATACTGGAAAAATGTCGCTCTGTAAGTTTACATAAATGTTATCACTGTTCGACAAGAGACTCAAATTTGTTAGCAGATGTTCTTTTCCATCTTCAAAGTCCATTCCAAACGCGTTATTCTTTTAGTATCACGGATGTGTTCAAGAATTCGAGATCTTTTAAACCATTTCGAGTGAAATGGCAGCCGACCACACAATGGAACCGCGTCCGTTCTCTTTCTCCAAGTTTGCTAAAGAATGATTTATGGTAAAGCGTCGAGTGAATACCTTCCGTTTTTCTCTATATAAAATCATCTCTTTGTCTTTTGGGCATCTTTTATAACGTGAGAATGGACGCGAGCTTGTGGCTGGAACTTGGTCTTTTTCAACCCACTTTTCAGATGAGGTTAAATTTCACCCGTCGGGTAAACGAGGAGTCATGTTAGCTATGGAAAGATTGCTTGCATGCGTGACACTTTCATTTCAGAAATGTTTTAAATCGTGGGCAAGATATTGACGTTGGTTTCCGACCTGGGAAAGTTTTCATTTGTTTTGCTGACAAGGTTTACATTCGGCAAGTTTATTGAAATGATCATTGATACCTTTCTCCACAAGATTCCAAAATTATACGCTTGCAAAAAGGTGAAAGAAAATGGTATCACTGTCCGACAGCCAATTACTTCTTCCAAATATGGCAACGATGGTTTCAAACCGCGCTCACGGCGGTGCAAATGCGAGTCCTGGATACTGCTTCTATTTTTTATCATTTCTCTCGCATTTCTTTCGTTTCTTTCCTTCGTTTATTGCATTTCTTTTGGATCTTTCCTTAGTTTATTTTCAATCATTTGTGATTTTAACATTTTATTTTTGGTTATTGTTTTTGTTATTAACTAACTTCTCAAAAGTTGCATTAGTTAGTGCTGAAACAGTAGCATTTACTTTACTATCAACAGGAATAGTTGGCGTTGTAACAGTAGTAATATAATTAGTAGTAGCAGCAGTAGTAGTAATTACATTATTATAATAACTAATATGGTAATTAAGATTATTATAGAAGTTTTAGTCCAACGACAACTAAGCGATCGGCACTCGCGCCAGCACTACCTCCGTTATCCGCGAGAGGTCAGTGCCGGCCATTGTCTATCTGGCGAGGCAGTTCGGCCGTGAGAACAAGATGCCCCGTGGCTGACCTGCTTCTCTCGGGGCCTCCGTGAATAGCCCTTTATTCCGCCCTTCGGTACGAGGAGTCACAGATTTATGTTCGATTCGCCTCGGGGTCGCGCCGAGGAGGATGCACGGTGGCTGGGCGGAGATGGCGGGCTGGTTATCTTCACCGGGTTAGCTTGACCGGGTCGGCCTCTGTGGGTTAGCTTCACCGGGTCGACTCTTCGTTCACAGGGCAATTTTTCTTGATTGATGATTTGTTTTCTTTATTGTGGTTAATTGTTGCATGTATTTCTTTCTCTCTCTCTCTCTCTCTCTCTCTCTCTCTCTCTCTCTCTCTCCTCTCTCTTCTCTCTCTCTCTCTCTCTCTCTCTCTCTCTCTCTCTCTCTCTCTCTCTCTCGTTCCTGTACCTTTTTATCGCCGCCCGCGCCCTTCCCCCCTCCGACCCGCCACTCCCACCCGGCAGTGGAAACCCCTCCGCCAAGGCTACGCATGACCACGTGAGTTTCGTTCCCCACACGCCGCGCCGCCCCCCCCCTTCCCACCCTCGGGATGTGCCGGAAGTCTCTGCCAACTTCGTGAACTTCGGAGGGACTTGGGAAAGACCAACGGGAATAAATAGATTCACACGCATGCATGGACTTGTATACGTGCAAACACTCATACAATTACACACACACTCACACTCACACTCACACTCACACTCACACTCACACTCACACACACACACACACACACACACACACACACACACACACACACACACACACACACACACACACACACACAACACACACACACACACACCACACACACGCACACGCACACGCACACGCACACGCACACATACACACGCACGCACGCACGCATACACTCGATAAGGCTTAAAGGGTCCATTCTATCCATAACAATACCCGTCTCAGAAACCTCTAAAGGGAAACGGGACTTCACGTTATACCAAGGTTTTCTTTATGTTCATTATATTCGCGGTCGATACCGTGAAATATATCTGTTCGTGCTGTTGGTTTTATTTTTTGCTTAATTTCAGTGCGAATTTGCTTATCATCTCTGTTGATTTTGTTATTGTTGTTGTTACTATTTGTCTCTTTTGAATGAAATATTTACTTGTTTCTTTTCTTGTTTCAGGTATGTGGACGGGAGCAGTACAGCTGTTTCTGAATATGTTGTGGTGAGTGTTTGAGGGTATAGATAAATAAGAGAGAAAGAGAGAAGGGGAGGGAGAGAAATATCGGGGGATGAGAGAGAGAGGGGGGGAGAAAGACCACCCAACGGCAAGAGAGAGAGGGAAGAGAGAAAGAAAGAAAGAAAGACACAACCCAAGATAACGAGAGAGAAAGGCATAGCTAGAGGGAAGGGAGCTAGCAAGGGGGAGGGGGAGGTTGGCTTTCTTAGGTTTACTGAGGTAAGGCGAGGCCTATAAGATGATCTCATCAACGGGGAAGGCGGAGGAGGCGAGGATGTCTTCGCGAAGGGAATTTCCGGCCGAAAGGAATGTTATGGAGGCACCGGCGGTTGACGGTGGTATCTCTCTCCCTCAGTGTATAGGCTCATGCATATATGCATGCATGCGCATACACACACGTATATCCGTACTTGCTTCTTTATATATATATATATATATTATATTATATATATATATATATATATATATATATTATATAATATATATATATATATATATATATATATATATATATATATATATAATATATATATATATATATATATAATATATATATATATATATATATATATATATATATATATATATATATATAAATCCGTGTATGTGTGTGTGTGCGTGTGTATGGAAATCTGTGTATGGGTCTTTTCCGATAATGCAGTTCCGCAGGTACCTTGTATATTATTTTTTCTGAGCAACTAAGTACTCCAGAAATGAGAGCGAAATGCTAATGCTACCTTCACATTTTGCTTCATCATATTTGAGCAAATCCTTGGCCGAAACAAAGCAATATTCGTTCTTTTTTCACCTTAGCTGCATTCTACAATTTTAATGATCCGTGACTTTAAGAAATCATACTCGAGGATATCCAAGTCCCAGCTATGGAGTTTGATTTAAGCAAGGCCAGCACGCGCGCTACAAGCAGATAGCGACAGGAAAACTTAATGGCGTAAGACTGAACTTTGATTTAAGACACAAGAGTTGGCTTAGATTTAAGACTTAAAACTGGCTGAGAGATAGGATCTTAAAACTGGCCGAGAGATATGGTCTTAAAACTGGCTGATATTTGGGTCTAAACAGAGACTTAGGACTTTTGACATGGCTGAGACTAAAGCCTTAACACCGACTGAGTTATGGGTCATAAAACTAGCTGATTTTGAAGTCTTACTGAGATTTAAGGTTAAGACTTGACTGCGATTTCAGACAAATGACTCAACTGAGATTTAAGGATTAAGACCTAAGCTTCGAAACTTAACCCTGTCCCTCGTAGGATATTGCTGCCACAGCGGACTCTGCTCGGGATAGCGTGAGTTCCCTGGGGCTCCTTAAGTCGTCGTGCTGTGGAGCAGATTCGGTTCTTTTCGGTTGATTACTATCTGAAAGGTTTCGTTAGTGTGTATGTGCGTTGGTCAGTAGGTTACGTGATGGTTTTCTTAGTAGGTACCTGTGTTAGTATGCTGTGTATGTAGCATGGTAAGTATGTACGTATGTTAGTATGTATATATGTCAGTATATGTGTTGGTTTTGTTAGGATGTGCATGCGTTAATTACGGTTGTGCACGTGGCGTTTTTGTAAATGTGTGCGTGTTATTTAGTATATTTTGTGATGGGTTTGTTTGTATGGATGTGACTTAGACAATAGGTTATGTGATGTCGCGGGGGTGGTTCGGTTGGTGAGGGCTGGGAGCGTGGAATACCTTTTGTTCTGTCGCGCGTATTCCGGAAAAGATCGGATATTGATCGTCGTAGAGCTATTCATAATTCAGAGTTATTCATAAGTTAGAGCTCCACTGGCACTTCTCCTTGTACTTTTGTCTATAAAGTACTGAGGGTACTTTTTATATCTTTATTGTTATTATACTTCTTCACTTTATGTCCTAAGATATGTTGTCTTCACTAAACTTGTTATATTATGTAACAAAATATTGGATTTTATTTTCTTTGCGGTTTAGCCCAAAAAGATGAATACCGCAGAATACAGTTAACTTCTACAGTCCCCTAGTCTATGGTCTGCCAGACGAGACAGGTAGATAGAAATATGATACGATTGTGTGTGTGTGTGTTTGTGTGTGCGAGATCATATCTTCACTTATGAATGTAGTATATCTAAACAATCTAACTATAGCGTCAATGAGTCACGGTTATTAAGCTTTAATTGCATGACAAACTTACAAAACATCCTGGATCAACAAAGAGCAGAATCCGCTTTGAAACGGATGTATATAATAATCACTTCAATCACTTTGTCCTGATAAGATCTTGGTGATTTCACGCATGCCCTCTAAGCTGCCTATACAAATGGAAGGTTTTTCTTACGTTCGGCTCCATATCATGAGAGGGGAAGGACTTGATTATAAGTAGTGTTTTATAAGCCAACCATTTACAACGTAGCAAGCACTCTCTGCTGAGTACCTGACGATCACTTACATCTCGGTCTCTGCAATTACTTCTGGGAATAATGTAATTACATGTAATGTAGTTTTTTATATCTTTCTCTCTGACACTAATGTAGGATTTTGCTTCACTCTTTTCTTTTCTTTCCTTCTTCCCTCACTCCCTCTCCTCCGTGCCTCGTCTCTCTCTCTCTCTCTCTCTCTCTCTCTCTCTCTCTCTCTCTCTCTCTCTCTCTCTCTCTCTCTCTCTCTCTCTCTCTCTCTCTCTCTCTCTCTCTCTCTCTCTCTCGTTCCTTCAGTCCCTCCCTCCCACCCTCTACCTCTATCCCTCTATCCCTCTTTCTCTCCTACTCCCTTTCTCCTTTTGTTATTCTCCAAATTGCAAGTTCGAGGTCAAGGAGTGTTGACTCACGGTGGGCTGGGAAGAACCCGCCTCAGCGCCGAGGGATAATCACACGACGACGAAGAATCACGTGATAAGAAGCTACACGACGACGGTCCGCTGGGGGAGGGGATGGGAGAGTGGGGACAGAGGGTAGGGGGGAGGAGCTAGAGATAGGGAAGAGAATAGAGGAGGGATGGCTTCCTGATTAGAGGAAGAGAGACGGCGATAAAAAAAGGTAATAAAACAAAAAATTGGATAGATGGATAAAAAAGAAATAAGAGGGGGTACGAGAGAATGAGAGGTAAGAAGTAGATAAAGGTAAGAGGTAGAAAAGAAGGGGGTTAGTGCAAGAGTTATCCTGACTAAAAAGAATCGCAATAAAAACAAGAAAACAACCACAGCAACAACAAAAAAAAAACAAATAAAGAAAATGGCATGATGCACAAGAACATCCCATTGCGGTTGAAGGTCGAGTGGAAGCGTCACGGTGCAGGGTCAAGGGGAGAAACAGGGATAATCGCCGGGTATTTACAGGGCGTGAGTCACCGCTCCTTCCGTCTATGAGCTGGGGTCGTGTTTGCGTTTGTCTTTTTTTTTTTTTTTTTTTTTTTTTTTTTTTGGGGGGGGGGGGCGTTGCATGCGTTGTGTGTGTGGTTATCTACCTTTGCATGTATTCTTTTGCTGTTGTTACCAGGTGTTTATTTCTTTGTGCGTGTGTGTCTGTTGGGTATAGACTTGTAATCAGGGAATGGAAAAAGTGGGTTTTGTAGATTTGTACGTATGCACACATGCACACACGCACAACACACACACACACACACACACACACACACACACACACACACACACACACACACACACACACACACACACACACACACACACACACACACACACACACACACACACACACACACTTTCACAGGCAGAAAAAGCAGCAAGTGCGCACGCCCGCGGTTGACCTAAGCCTTGGCAGAGACGAGGTGACGCCGAAAGACGCGGAGATTTCAACTCCGCGTTAAGAAGTGATCCAATGTCGGTATGTTAGATCTGGAGAAGCTAGAGATTATTATTCTTATTTGAATAATTTTACAAATGTAATGTCTTTACGCGCGTTAAAGAAAACAGTTTTTCATCTCCTGTTCTAATATTTCATGAACCACTGAAATAAATTTCACATTATACTTTTTACCGAAACTCAATCTAAGAGTTAGGATGCTGAAAATAGCGATTACTCTAACATACGACGAAAATATAGGCCATGTGAGAGGTTAAATAGCAGTTGCGTTCTGTCGGGAGGCGCGGGCGGCGGGGTCAAGCTGCGGCCGCCCGAGGCACTGTAGTCTCCGGCGGGCAATCATTACTACTACATTTACTACGCGACCGACTACTATTATTCGACGCTTTTTCTGGGGTCTTGAAGGCGTGGTTTGGTCTTCTTGTGTTCCTGTGTGGTGTTTTTTGGCATTTCTGTTTTATTACGAGTTTTGGTTCTATTATCAAGGGAACCAAAGACGGAGAAAAAAGTGAATGGTTTAAGCGCCTCTTGGCATCCGACTTCACGCCGTCGTCGACCCACTTAAACTGTCGTAGTCGGCTGCCGTTCGGGTCGTCATTTCCCAACTTTCCGAGCTTTGGGTATTGTCAAGCGGGCCGCGTATAGCGTATACGGTTTCCAGACACGAAACGACCTTTCATTAAGCGTCGAGCGGCGCTCCCGAAACCCGATGGCCCTATGACGAAATGCCGTGACGTGAGATCACCGACGTCGCCACATCTGTCGACGCGCCCGATACCATTGAATTACAGAGCACGCGCGGCAGTGGGTGATGCGCCCCGCCCCGCGTGTGATGTCATGGTGATTAACCGTGCTTCACATGCTTTGGGTGATGCCGTTAGGTTGGAAGGGCCTCACGTCAGGGATCCATTTTTAGCGAGAGATGACAGGATGTTCGGGTTTAACCTTTATCGTGATAAAATGTGTGGGCGTGTGATGTCCAAGAAAGGAATGGCGAAGGTACAGAATGCGCTGCCGTGGTTCTGGTTACTTCGAACGGTTTGCTTTGCGAATACCAGAATTAATCTGCAAAGATGCAACACTAATATCTTCATGGTTGAGTTTTTTTTTTTTATTTGACATTCAGCCACTTACCACACACTCCAGTCTCCTTCTTTTTTTGTCCTCCTGTTTCGTCACATTATTTGTCTTACACTTTAAAGCCTTTGCGATTTTTCCCTTACTCTCCATTACCTTCTCTCGAGCGTTAAGGTCAGGCCGATCCTTGAGTCACCCCTGTAAGGAAGGAAATCCGATCCTCCAAAGACTTTCGTTGAACTTCATCCAATTCCATTTCGTCAGCTCAAGGATATTTACGACATTTATGATGCAAATCGGCTTCTCTCTTTTATTTTTATTCGACGTTATTGTGCACAGAATTGCGGTGTCATCCAAAGCAGAGAAATGGCGAGAGACAGATAAGGAGGGAGAGAAATAAGGAGAGAGGAAAGTTGGGAAAAACTGAAGGAGAGAGAGAGAGAGACAGACAGACAGACAGAGAGAGACAGAGAGTGAGTGAGTGATACTAGGAATAAGAATAGGATTAAGATATGATATTTAAGGCACAAACCAGAAAATAAACACCAGATATATACCGCACACCAGGAACTCACTGACGCGAAGAGCTCAAGACTTACTTCAATGAAAGTTGATCATGAAATGCTTGCACTTTAGGGAAAATAAAATTTAGCGACTGCTTCATTGCACAAGAGTCATACTGTATTGTAGGCTCAGTGTAAGATGGCCTGAGTGCATTATAACTCAGTGCAAGATGGAGTTAGTGCATTATAAACTCAGTCCATTATAGTTTTATTGTATTGTGACTGTACATTACTGTTAGTGTATTATAACAGTGTATGCTAGTCTTTCTGTGCGATAGTAGTAGTGGATTAGTACAGACTAATTCTTCTTTTTTCTCTTTATTCTCATTCTATATCTTTACTCTTATCTTTCCTTTCTGACTTCTCTTCATCTCTCTTCTAATTGTGACAGTGTACATTACTGTTAGTGTATTATAACAGTGAACGATAGTCTTTCTGTGCGACAGTAGAAGTGGATTAGTCTGCACGATAGTCTAGCTGAAGAATAGTCATAGTGTATTGTAGGTATAGTGTGCGATAGCCTCAGTGCACAGTAGCACCGGGAAGCGTTCGGATATTAGAACATTAGGGGGAACAGCGAACGATTAGCAAACCATTAGTGTACGATCTGAAGAATGCCTGGTAGTTACTTGAGAATTTTGATGTGTTTGTGTGTGTTAATTTGTGGAGAAATGAAGGGGAGGGGGAGTGAGGGAGAGGGAGGGAGGGAGGGGAGGAGGGGAGGAGAGGGGGAGGGAGAGGGTGAGAGAGAGACAGAAAGAGAAGGGAGGAAATTTCTAAGTGAAAGGAGTATAATAAGATTTTGTAAAAAGTTTGTAAGAGGATTTCTCAAATGCCATCGGATTATGCTAATTGGCGTCTCAAGATTGTCGTGAGAAGTGCGTTAATTTGGCAGCTTTGGTTCTTGAGTAAGAGACACTGTATAACAAACAAGTAAATAAATAGATAAACAAAATATACAAAGCACGAGAAACTACACAATAAATAAATAAATGGATAGATAAGCAGATGAATAAATAATCAAGAAAATGGTATAAGACGAAACAGGTGTGTAGCGAGTTATTTAGCGTAAGTAAAGGGAACAATTATGTAATTATTTTAAGGCTTTGCTACTCACTCTCCTATTGCGTGCGTGAGGGAATTGGAGGTACTTCGGGCTGTTTATTAGTTCAAGGCGAAACAGCTTGTGCGCTCCGAGCCTTTGGAAATGAATAATTGCCTTTGTGTTTCATGAATTATTTCTGCAGCGGAGGAGAATGTTGCGACAGTTTTGTTGTTCTTGTTGTTATTGTTACTGTTAATGTTATTGTTATTTATTAGATGGTTATTATTGTTGTTGTTGTTATTATTTTCCTTGATATTGTTATTGTTATTATCATTATTATTGTTGCTGTTGTTACTATAGTTCCTATTAATATTTTTACCATTATCATAGTTATTGTTATACTTGTTCTTTTTTGTTATAATGTAATAGGCTGTCACATATGGATTAAGATGCCATTCCAAGGTGTAAGAAAGGTTAGTCATGCACGAAATATTTCGAAATGTTGATTAACATAATTACCGGATGAGAAACAAAAAACACTTTCACCCGTTCATTTGCATCGTCTTCAAAATCCCCCTACATGAGATGTGGAAATCTCCCTCTTCCTCGTGAATAAGATTTTATTTATTTTTTCTTTTTCTTCTTCCTGTGATCTTCAGTTTTACCTCATTATCATCTTCAGCAACCGAAGCTTAACCGTTACAGTGTAGAGGAGAAGGAACCCGCTTTCTAATATAAAACGGAAATGTTAAAGATGAATTCTGCACTTTGTTGAAAAAAAAAATGTATGTATGTGAACAGTATAAGTAGGTTTCCCTTTTCCTATAATCCGAGTTTTATATTCATATCCATAATACTTTTTTTGCTGCGTCAGTCTGAAGGTTGATATTGTGCATGACACTAAAAAATAGAAAAAAATGTTCAAGGAAATTCCGTGACAGATGAGGGCTGCGGGGCTGGCATCCTCACGCATCCCTTGAGCGCGCTGGGCTGTGACGTCGAGGCCAGAAACTTGCAACATCCGAGAGCAGGTTTTCTCGCTGTCCCTTGGGCGCCGTAAACAAGTTTGGAGGTTACCATAGCAACTGCCTCAGTTATTTCCCGTGGGTATCTCGCATCCCCCGACGACGGGAGGAAGCTGGGAGGTTGCAAGCGCTCTTTGTCTTCCCTTGTTTTGTACAAGATTTCTTCGTCTTCTTCTTCTTCCTCTCCTTCTTCTTTTTCTACCTTTTTACCCTCACGCACTATTTCCTTTGCTTTTTACACCTTTAGCCCTTTTATTATCCCCTCGCGCTATTTCCCCATTTCCTACACTCGCTTGGCACATTCTTCGCTTGATTTTTTTATTTACTTTTCTCTGTTCTAGCTTCCTCCCTCCTCCATTTCTCCATCCCTGCAAGATTTGCTCTTTCTCCTCTTGCCCCCTCCCTCCACAGCACTTCATCCTCTTCTACACCCATCATATCTTTCCTTTCGTTTTAGCTTTCTTTCCTCACTTCTATTTTCTCTTCTCCCGTCATTCTCCCTCTCTCTCATCCTTTCTCCTCTCCTCTCCTCTCCTCCTCCCTCCTCCTCTCCTCTCCTCTCCTCTCTCTCCTCTCCTCTCTCTTCTCTCCCTCTCCTCCACACTGTCTTCGAATCCCACCCACCATCTTCGATCTCTGGGTATTTTTCGTTAATAATATTAGATGTAACGTGGCCGCGGGCGCCTGCGCAATGTATCCTCGTCACGTAAGGGGCACTTAAGTGGTAAGTGCTCTGCCCTGTATCATTAATGGTACAGTTATCTAATGGTTCTTCACGGCATACGGTAAAGAACGGGGGATGGAGGGCAGGTGTGTGTGTGGTGTGTGTGTGTGTGTGTGTGTGTGTGTGTGTGTGTGTGTGTGGTGTGTGTGTGTGTGTGTGTGTGTGTGAGACTGTGTGTGTGTGTGTGTGTTGTGTGTGTGTGAGTGTGTGTGTGTGTGTGTGTGTGTGTGTTGTGTGTGTGTGTGTGTGAGAGAGAGAGAGAGAGAGAGGGTGTGGGAGAGAGAGAGAGAGAGAGAGAGAGAGAGAGAGAGAGAGAGAGAGAAGAGAAAGAGAGAGAGAGACACGAAATCCGATATTTGATAACTCAACAGTAATTATGAAGATACCCGTGACGAATCAAAGGAAGATAGTGTAATGGAAGAAATCTAAAAAGAAACTTGCAAAAGATAAAGAAGGTCGAGATGGAGGAGGCTGGTGCTGTGATGGGGAAACAGCGTGAAGGAGAAAGAAAGTGTAGAGGAAGCAAGGGGAAACGGAAAAAGGTAATTTGGAAGTCCAAAAGAAAGTTCCACAGCCTTGAAAGACTTGATCAGCTGACTGAACTGATCGATAAATAAATCTATTATTTTTAATCAAAGTTAAAAAAAAAACAAACAAGCACAGGAAGCAACGAAAAAATACCTAACGATAATAATCAGTTCGAAGTGGAAGAAAAATATAAATAGCAATAAAAAAGTGAAGGACAGGATTTCTTTATGGTTCTGCGGTGTTCTTTTATTGCTTCGTGATTATGGCGGAAGAGGGACTAATTTCTTTGAAGAATGACTAATTTCTAGGGTCACATTTTATCAGATCTCAAGAACGTTATACATTTTTTTCTCTTTCGTGTTTCGTGTTTATTGTTTTCCTTTTACTCAGGGCGGAAATCTTGGGTGAAGTGAGATTTGGCTCAGTTTTTGTCAGTTCCAGTCAGAGAATCATTTCAG
>NW_020869904.1:652511-660011 GCF_003789085.1 Penaeus vannamei | reverse complement strand
ATCGACCTAATTCTTACTGAATCTTGTTTTCTGTTTTCTCTCTTCCCACCTTTCACCCTCTTCGCCCCTTGTCTCGTCGATATTCCCTGTGCCTTTCACCTTTTCCAGTCGCCTTCCACTCCCTTTTCGCTTTTTCTCTCTCTCTTTCTCTAATCTGTCTTTTTCTATATAATCTCTCTTTCTCGTCTGTCTTTTTCTATCTAATCTCTCTTTCTCTAATCTCTTTTCTGTCTAATCTCTCTCTCTCTCAATCTGTTTCTCTTTCTCATGTCTCTTCCTACCTCCCTCCCTCCTTTTCTCCATCTTATTCTCTCTCTCTTTCTCTTCTCTTCTCTTCTCTTCTCTCTTTCCTCTCTTCTCTCTCTCTCCCTCTCCTCTCCTCTCCTCTCTCCTCTCCTCTCCTCTCCTCTCCTCTCTCTCCTCTCTCCTCTCTCTCTCTCTCTCCTCTCCTCTCTCTCTCTCTCTCTCTCTCTCTCTCTCTCTCTCTCTCTCTCTCTCTCTCTCTCTCTCTCTCTCCTCTCTCTCCTCTCCTCTCTCCTCTCTCTCCTCCCTCCCTCCCTCCCTCCTTTCCTCTCCCTTTGGTTCTCCCACTTCCTTTCTCTCTCTCTATCCTTCACTGTGTTTTTTTCCGTCTTTCTGTAAATGATGATCGCAAACGCTTTCTTTCCTTCTTTTGTTATTTTCTATTTCCATTGAGGATTGTAATTGGATTAGATATCATTTTCTCTCAAAAATATAATCGAGGGACAATTAATTACAGGTCGTCTTGGATTGCCTTTTGTTGGCAACTTGCGATTAGCCCAATCACGATTTTATTTCTCGCTCTTTCTAATACTCTCTCTCTCTCTCTCTCTCTCTCTCTCTCTTTTTTTTTTTTTTTTTTCTTTTTGAGAGAGAGAGAGAGAGAGAGAAGAGAGATTTTTTTTCGTTTACTAAAACTTTCTCGTTATTATACTTACCTTCACTATGATCACATTAGTTCCCTGGGTAATTAGACGAATGAATGTATAAATAGCTATATGAGATGCATACATGAATAAACATTACTCCGAAGTAGAAAACAGGCAGCCACATCTTCTCATCAGGTCACCAGCAACTTTCACCACGCCCACCTCGTTCCAGACCCGCCCCGTTTTTCTTTGTCACACCCATGGTCGATGTGCAATCATTACCAATTACCAATTCTTTCCTTTTTTTAATTCCTTGACTCATGCTAAGACCTCCCTCGAAGTCTTGCCCTCGCCTCGACTTTGGGATTCGGCTCGGCTGGGATCTGCATTCTGATCAGGGGGAGTTCTTTGTCTGATTCGGCTCATCGTCGCCGCTGGGTTGTTTTTGTTTGTTGATGTGGGCGGATGTTGCTCTTGCGTTGCAGTCTGGTCTGTTTGTTCTGTTCAGTGTTTACTAGTTTTATTTATCTTTGTATGTTGTTAGTGTTGCCTTTTACCTATTTAATTGATCTATCAGCTTTAAAAAAAATAATAATTGTTTCACTCTCGTTCGATGGTGTTCATGATATGGTCGATTTCAATATTTCGTGCCAGACGTGACGCAAGTCTTGCTCCGCCCCACTCGATAAACGCACGCACACCTTGTTCTCATTCCTCTCATATCAGACTCAATTAAGCCCCACGCCCACGCCCACGCTCATGCCCTCGCTGTTGCTTACTCTACGCCCTCTATCGCGCCTCCAACGCCCTCGCGAGGAGGCTTCGTTTATCGACCTCTTCATGGCTCCGCATCGTGCTTGCGTCCTCGCCTCGCCTTTGCTGAGGTGTTCTGTCGTCTTCTCTCTTCTCTCTCTCTCTCTCTCTCTCTCATACTCTCTTCTCTCTCTCTCTCTCTCTCTCTCTCTCTCTCTCTCTCTCTCTCTCTCTCTCTCTCTCTCTCTCTCTCTCTCTCTCTCTCTCTCTCTCTCTCTCTCTCTCTCTCTCTCTCTCTCTCTCTCTCTCTCTCTCTCTCTCTCTCTCTCTCTCTCTCTTCTCTCTCTCTCTCTCTCTCTCTCTCTCTCCTCTCTCTCTCTAACTCTCTTCGTAATCTTTCTTCCTGCACCCCCTCCCCCCCTCCATCATTATGCCCGTAGAAATAGCAATTAAAACTTCAAAACAGTTTCAAAAAAAAGAAAAAAAGAAAAAGTAACTATAATCAGCGTTTTCCCGTGGACATCTAATATTCACTGCACATCGAGTTAACCACAGTGTAGGTGCCGGCGTTCATAAAAGTGGCAGGCTTTAATATCAGTCCCATCTTTTAATTGTCCGTCGCGGTCTTACGTCACAAAAAGAAGGGGAGGGAGAGGAGGGAGGAATGGGGAGTGGAGGAGGACAGAGAGGAAGAGGAGAGGATTGGGAGGAGGTGAAGGAGAGGGAAAGGAGGAGGAAAGGAGAGGAAGAGAGGAAGATAAGAAGAGAGGCAAGGCAGAGAAAGATAGAGAACTTTAAGAGAAAGAAAATAGAGAGAAGCTTGGTGAGAAAAAAAAAAACAGACCTATGAAATGGATGAATAAAAAGGAGAGAAAACCCACCTGCACAGCACGAAGAAGGGAGATATCGAGAGGTACTTAAAACGATTAATTTAACGATGAACCATGCCATTATCCTGCCCGCCCTTGGTCCTCCTGTACCCACTTCCCCTACCCCTTCTCTTCTAGCCCTCTCCCCCCCCCTTCCTCCTCCTCTTCTCTCCCCTCCAGCCGTTCTCTCCTCCTAGCCTCTCTATCCCTCCTCCTTCGCCTCCCCTTAGCCCCCCCCTTTCTCCTCCTCCTTCGCCTCCCCTTGGTCCCTCCCCTCCCCTTCCCCTCATCCTACCCCCCCCCCTTATCCTGCAAGCCCTGATGGTAATATCCAGTTCCTTCAATAATCGGATGTTGAAGTATGGTGCCCATGGAAACCTGATGATAGTGTTCTGTGTTTTTGATTCGTAGAAGTTTTTCTTTCTCTCTTTTTTCGTTTATATTCTTTTATTTTATTGTTATTTTATTCATTTATTTTTTTCATTATGGCCTGTTTTCTTTACAGCAGTTATTGACTTTTTTGTTTTATTCATTATTGTGAATATTACCTGCATCTTTATTTTATTATTTATCGATCTTACATCATTTCCTTTTATCTTCATTTTCCTCTTTGCTACGTTCCTTCTTCCACATTTCCTCAGTATCCTTCTTAAGTATCAGTCATTTCATCATCTTCATCACATCATCATCATATTTTTTTATATATTATTATTGTTGTTGTTGTTTGTTTTGTTATTATTATTATTTATCATTATTATCTGTTGTTGTTATTATTAATATTATTATTACTATTAGTATTATTATTATTATCATCATTATTGTTATTATTATTATTTGCATCCCTTTTTTTCTTACCTTTTTCTTCTTCTTTCTCATCCCTCTCTCCCTTCCCTGCATTATCCCCTCCAACCCTTTTTTCATTTTCGTTCAATTAAGCAGCCAGTGGAGGCGGGTATTGTATTCCCTGTGCATCCTGATTCGCGCTTATGCTCCTGTCCGCGGAGCATGTCTTATCGCTTGCCTGAGGAGCGTGCACTGCTTTGTCTCGTGTAATTGGAGCGTGTTTTATCCTTTGCCTAAGAACAGCCTGTCTCTTCAACTTGCCTTGAAGTGTGGTTCTTGATAATCCAGAGGGCGCTGCATTTTCTCATTTTCATTTTGCTTGACTGTGCTCCTTTCATTATTTTAGCAGCAAACAGTGGTATTATATACTGGCGTAGGTATTATATTTCTATTGAATGTATGCACGCTTTCCCACGAAGGAAGAAAATGTCCCACGGAACTCGCCACGTGCCCTCGGAGCATCCAGCATCGCGTCCTGGGTGTGTATCATCTCCCTATAGAGCATGATGCAGCATCCGGCGAGCAGGAGCAGCAGGTAGCGAGGGCGGGCATGAGCGTGCGTGTTGGGGCCTGACCAGAACATCCCTCATCCCCACAGGGGGTTAGAGAAGGAGAGCGAGGGGTGTGGGAGAGGGGATGGGAGGGGGGTAGTGATCCAGCCTCCTCTACCTGTCTTCATTCTCTTGCCCTCTGCTCATCGTGGCACCTATTTCACTCTGCGGGTGCGCTTGGTGGCACTTCTTTTTCATTTCAATTGCAGTGCTGCTAATGCTGGCTGCCTAATCTTCTAAATTTCAGCCACTATTTTTCAAGTTCGTGGTATCTTCAGGAAGTTCCTTATGTACAATGAACACGGTTTCTTGACAAAGTCCCGGGAAAGCAAATATGGAGACGGGAAACACCGAGCGTCGGAGAGCCAAGAGTCCGGAATGCGACCCGAAATGAAAAAAGGGTTAGCAGTAACTGGGTAAAGAAACCGTCGCTGGAGGGCAAGAAGGCAAGTCAGTAAGGCAGGAGGTACTATGGTGTCTCAGGGCAGCGAGGGAGGCGGGGAGCACAGTGCTGGAGCATTGGGGCAGGAGGGTACAGATGTAGGCGAGAAAGGTGAAAAACGCCTCGACTTGAGTGAGAAGAAGGAACAGCTTTGACCTTGAGGCTGCACCCCATGACACCACCTCCTCCCTCAACCAACCCCAGCCAACCTCAACGAACCTGTCTCGGGCCCGCGGCTCCTCTCCGGTGGAAACCATGCACCACAACTCGCCACTCCTTAATCCAGGTTGCATTGTATCCCTCGTGAATCATGAAGCTCAGCCAGTCAGCCGCCCGGGCCAGCCCCTTGGGTCTAGACTGTGGCTTAGACACGGCGAAGGCCAGGCAGGCATAGGGGGCGGAGGGAGGAGGGGCGGGGAGGGGGGAAGGCTGATGGTGCCCAAGGATATTTCCTTTGGCGTTCTTTCTCTTTCTCTATTTCTTTTCCTCCCTCTCTGCTTTTCACTCTTTTTCTCCTTTTCTCTCATTCTCTCTCTCGCACTGTGTCACTGACTCACAATGCCTGGTTTATTGCTGGTCGGCGGACTGTTTGCTTACCGCCGGAGGGGCTTACCAAGGTTTGTTTACAACGTTTATGAAGAAAAGGTAAAGAGTCCCATTGGCGCTCTCTCTCTCTCTCTCTCTCTCTCTCTCTCTCTCTCTCTCTCTCTCTCTCTCTCTCTCTCTCTCTCTCTCTCTCTCTCTCTCTCTCTCTCTCTCTCTCTCTCTCTCTCTCTTCCCCATTTTCTTCTGTTCCACACTCCCTCTCCCCTTTGTGTTCAGTTGCCCCTCCCCTTCCCCCTTCAACGCATCCCCCGCTCTCCCGGTCACAGGTCTCTTGTCTTCGTCTTCTGCAGTGCATTTCCAGTGTCTCTTTCTCCTTTGTTAAGATTCTTGTTCCTCCGATTTCCTGTCGTCTCTCCCGTCGCACTTCCGAGAAACTGGTTCTTATTCTTATTAGGGAAATATGCATTGTCATTACCATTAATGTTCATCTGTTTATTGTTTTTGTTTTATGTTTTCTTTATTCATTTATTTATGCGTATTGGTGTGTGGGGCAAGTAATGATAAGTGATAATAAGGGCAGTGATGATAGTAGTAATAATGATAATGATAATGATGGTGATAGCGATCATAATGATAAGAATTATAATAAGAATGATAATGATCATGATATTAAGGATGATGATAATAATTATAATAATGATAATAGTAATGATAACGACAATAATAATAATGATAATGATAACAAATAAAATGATAATAATAATAATAAACAATAGTAATGATAATAACAATAACAATAATGATGAACATAGAAATACATGAGGATACTTACAATAGAAATGAAAAAAGAAAAAACGGGAATCTTGGCTTACCGAGAGATTCCGGCCAGACAGTCGAAGAATCTGCAAAGAGCCGCGAATGGCCTGACGAGGGAGAGGGAGAAAACCATCAGCAATGTCGATCTGCAGCATACATCAACATAGAGATATGGACCCTAACGACAGCGCATAAGATAGTCGTCTTGATGAGACTGTGAGGCATTCATACCTGATGAGGCCAGGGCTGTCGACGCACGCCCGTCCGAAACGTTATTTGTGGGGCGCGATCTTGACCTTTCCCTTCGTCGCTGTAATTGCCGGTGGAAGGGCCTTCTGCGCCGGGATTAACGAAGACGTGTTAATGCCTCGGCTCGATTATCCGTTTGTCAGAGTCATTATCCTCATACCATTATTGCCGACAGTATATAAGGAAGGGTGTGAAAAGGATAAGGGAGAGAATGCATCCCGCTGGAGGGAGTCTGGTTTCATTCGCCAAGAGCTGTGGACAGGTAGTATTTTTTGTGTAAATGGAAAGTACAAGAAAATTCTTTGTTTTGATAAGTCTTATTCTAGAAAATGGTGAGCGCATAATTGTCATTTTTATGATCTTTTTATTCCTATTGTATTTGCTTAAACCAAGTCAACCACACGCTAGGACCTGACTCCCTTACCCTAGAATCTAGTGGCCTTATCCTTGGACCTGTTGGCCTCATTCTAGGGCCTCTGCTTGCACGCCGGGACTGGGGTGGTGAGGCTCTTCAGCTCGGCGTTGAAACGACCGCGTACTGGAGTAGGTCACCTTGACGCCGGCCAGAATTCCTCGTGGCCGCCGCACACTTATGATCTCGCCGCGCTGTTGGGATAAAGCGACAAAAAAATCGGATTATTAGTCTCGTGTCATTGCAGATCGGCCGTTGCCGCGTCACTTCTCCCTTGACATCCTCCCCGACTCCTAACAAAGCGCGGATAATCGAACATGTGTGGCCAGGAGCGTGCCCCTCTTCCCCCCCCCCCTCCCTACCATCGCGACACGCATTGTAACCTTGACCGTGACTCTACGAAAGCTGTATTGTTGAAGATTTTCTCACATGTATGCGTCTGCGTGCATAATGCACATTCTCTCTCTCTCTCTCTCTCTCTCTCTCTCTCTCTCTCTCTCTCTCTCTCTCTCTCTCTCTCTCTCTCTCTCTCTCTCTCTCTCTCTCTCTCTCTCTCTCTCTCTCTCTCTCTCTCTCTCTCTCTCTCTCTCTCTCTCTCTCTCTCTCTCTCTCTCTCTCTCTCTCTCTCTCTCTCTCTCTCTCTCTCTCTCTCTCTCTCTCTCACGCACATATATATGTGTGTGTGTGTGTGTGTGTGTTACATTAATCCATACATAAATACATGTATATACATACATGCATTCATACATACATACATATATATTTTTCAAGTAGGTTTCAAGATCGTAAAGTATACATTGTTCTATATATATATATATATTCTTAGTTCATGAAACTGCATTATGTAAGAACTCCAAGTCCGAATTCTATTAACGTGACAAAGATATGACAGCAGAATGACAGCGAATCAAGATAGCATTTCGTACATGACAGCCGTTATCTGCTAGTACTAGATATTTTGAAAACTTTGGATAGGATATATAAATTTATTTTCTTTGTAAACTAAGAAACACAGCATGACATGAATGAATGTGCACGAAGAGCTACTTAGAAAAAGCAATATATATAGAAATGTAATTGTTTGATAAAGTTGTGGTATATCTTACAGTATTGCCCCTATGAAGCGTTG
>NW_020869904.1:635011-640011 GCF_003789085.1 Penaeus vannamei | reverse complement strand
TTATTCCAGATGTTTATCGCCATTTTATGCAACCCTTTAGGAAGAGTAGCTATTGATTGCGAGTGTATATTTACAGAGTCATTTACTACTAGTTTGTAAGCTTCGCGAGAGTGTAGATAGTGTTTGCTACAAAATGCATTCCTTGCTCGTGCTAATTGCAAACTTGCTATATACACGATTAATATGTTACTGAGAAATTCTTTTCTAATTGTAATGAAGGGCCACTGGCATAATAATCCTACACTTCTACATTCTTTCAAGGCAGCTTAACTGTTGTGCGTCTAAAAAAAAGTTTATGACCCAGTATGACCTGGTGCCTCACAGTAGGGGCAAGAGTTTCGGCGGGAGATTTAAAAGGTCGTTGAGTGACTGACATATCGGCCGCGAGTATCAGGTAACCTGCGTGCCTTTCTGTTCAATAATTAGCTTCATTCTGCTACTGACGGGAGCAGGATCTGGCTTCTGTGAGATGAAAGAGCGGGCCCAGCTGCAGGTGGGGAGAGAGAGCGGCTTCAAGGAGGCGGAAGGAATTCATTAAAGACGGACTTTATGCCGAGACTGTTGGAAGGAGTCGGAAGAAGGATCGGTAAGACGGCGCATAATTCGTTTTATGTTACTGTAGGGAGACGTGAATAGTGCAACAACGAATAAGAAGGAATCCTTGAGCGGCTTTCAGAGACTTAGCGAATAATGGAGGGCATTCAAAATGCTCGGAGAAGTCGTACAGTTAATCATCCTACAGAGGAAAGTATCTGCTGCCAGTGAAGTCGCTCGAGGAGTCAAGAGAAGAAAGGTCATTCAATCCGAAGACGCAAGAGGGAAATCGAATGAAAGCTGAATGGGAAATAATGGCGTGTTTTCTCGAATCGAAAGAAAAAAAAGGGTCAGGAAATCAGGCTTCCGCGTGGCCTCTGTCTTGTTACAACGAAATTAGATTATAAATCAGCAGTGTCCTCCTCAATGTACTCATTTCTTAGAGGCGGAGGTTGTACTGTCACTGTAAGGAGGCTGATTCCATTGTGCTTTCCCCTCCCTCGCCGCGGGTCCTCTTTCATTGTGAAGTAAGACGTCAGGAGTTTCTTCGCCAATAATACCGAGAATTATTCCGTGTTGGAGCAATAAGGTTAATAACACTGGACCAAGAAAACCACATCGGAACTGTGGGAAACCTGGAGTTCTCAGAGGCGGTTTTGTATGCACGACTGTGATGGAACACGCAGGAAAATAAACACGAAATAGAGAAGAGAGATGGAAAAGAAAAGGCAAGAAAAATGATGCGAAGAGATGGTTTGTTTTGTGTTGATAACGGTCTTGATATGAACTTGGGAAAGTAAAGATGGCAATATCTTTGAAAAAATTTTTAACTGAATAACAAAGAAAAGAACATAAAAATAATGACAAAAACATTACAAAAATAGAGTTAGACTTCAGGTACGAAGACTTCACATTTATGCTACTTGGATAAAAAGTTGACCAACGCGCTCGATGTGAGACACTTAGAGAAAAAAGTTACTCATCAGCTCATGCACTCATGTACTTGTGCTATGCCTCGGGCTAAATATGATCTAGAATCCGAAGAACTACAGTTTTAAGTTTAATAATGCCTGGCTTAGATGGCGTTCCTTAATTTTGAATATATTTATTATAACGTATAGTGCTTTGATGATACAAAAGATTAAACTCGGATTATCTATTGTGGATGTTTTGTTTTATGGTAATATGTATATTTATTTTGTACCGATACTTGGAAATATATGTTCGAGAAACCCAACAGATTTTTTTCTTATTGCCACACTTAAAGACCGTAATATGCACACACATGCCTCCCATAAGCATAAAAATACAAAGCCATTGTATGCGAATAAGACACAAAGAACGAGGAGAAGAGAGAGAGGGAGAGGGAGAGGGAGACTGAACGAGAAAGAGAGAGAGGGGGCAAAGAAAAAGAAGAAAGAAGCCAAGGTTAGCGAAGGGAAAATATAAAGAGAAACTGAAAGATAATAAGTATAAACACAATAAAAGATCAAGAAAGAGAGAGAGAGAGAGAGAAGAGAGAGGAAGAAGATAAAAGGTCAGTACGAGAGCGAGTTCGTCACTGCCACAGCCGAGGTTGAGTCCAGAGAAGGTCAAGAAATCGTGCTCGTAAAGTCGATAGATAACGGCACTATCTAAGAACTGGGGGGTTGGGGGGGGGGGGAGGCAGGGTGGTCTATGGTGGGAAGGGGAGCATGACAGGGTGAATGTGTGAGGGAGAAAGAGGTTTTAAGAGTGCGTGGTTAATGGCTGGGGGAGGGGGGTGGGGGTGAAGAGAGGGGTCGACTAAGGTTTGAATTTCTGGATTTATTTTCTTATCTGGATGAAATAAAACTAGTGGATCAGGTTGAAATGTCATTTTATTTTGTGATCAAATGAAAGAGATGTTCTTTGTTTGTTGTTTTGTCGATTTGTTTTTTGGACTAAGTAAGGGTTGCGTTGACTGTTGGGTAAGGTTGCTATAAAACTTGTTTTGGCCTGGTCTTAAGATCGCCAAGTTTCTTAGACTCTCTCTCTCTCTCTCTCTCTCTCTCTCTCTCTCTCTCTCTCTCTCTCTCTCTCTCTCTCTCTCTCTCTCTCTCTCTCTCTCTCTCTCTCTCTCTCTCTCTCTCCCCTCCCTCCCTCCCTCTCCCTCTCTCATCTCCCTCTCTCTCTCTCTCTCTCTCTCTCTCTCCTCTCTCTCTCTCTCTTCCTCTCTCTCTCTCTCTCTCCTCTCTCTCTCTCTCTTCTCCTCTCTCTCTCTCTCTCTCCTCTCTCCCTCTCTCCTCCTCTCCTCTCCCTCTCTCTCTCCTCCCTCTCTCTTCTTCTCTCCCTCTTCTCTCTCTCTCCTCTCTCTCTCTCTCTCCTCTCTCTCTCTCTCTCTCTCTCTCTCTCTCTCTCTCTCTCTCTCTCTCTCTCCCTCTCTCTCTCTCTCTCTCTCTCTCTCCTCTCTCTCTCTCTCTCTCTCCTCTCTCTCCTCTCTCTCTCTCTCTCTCTCTCTCTCTCCCTCTCTCCTCTCTCTCTCTTCTCTCTCGGTCTCTCTCTCTCTCTCTCTTCTCTCTCTCTCTCTCTCTCTATCTCTCTCTCTCTCTCTCTCTCTCTCTCTCTCTCTCTCTCTTCTTTTCTTCTCTCTCTCTCTCCTCTCCTCTCCTCTCCTCTCTCTCTCTCTCTCTCTCTCTCTCTCTCTCTCTCTCTCTCTCTCTCTCTCCTTCTCCTCTCTCTCTGTTCTCTCTTTCTTATATTCTTTCTTTTCCCCTTTTAACATACTAAATTTGCCAATTTCTTTTCTCTTTATCTTAAATCGATTAAATCGATACTTCAACCTAATCACTGCGTTTGCTTTTATCTCTGAGCCAGTTTTACAAGTATGTTTACACACGAAAAGTTAACAACATTAAGAAAGGAATGAGAGATGTCATCGTTTGCACAAGTACATACTTCTTGATATTATGTTTTCTTTATATTCCTTTGTCCGGTTTGGAATCAGTTCATCCATGTAAATTGAGATTTTAGTTTGTCAAATGACTTAGTCTTCATGCCCTCTCAAGAAAATATATGCTGGTGTTATAACTGGCATTATGTTTATCCTCTGGCCCTCTGCACCTTTCTCATCATATCGACAATTTAGCGATAGGACAAGCTGGCGTGGTGCTCCTTCCCCCTCCCCCCTCCCCCTCCTCAGCCCATTTCGCTGGCCACACACACGCCTCGCCACGCTTGCTGGATAATAGTAGGGCATCATGTGACACAGCAGACGAAAATTGCTATCTCTCTCTCACTCTGGGCAGTAAATTCTTGGCATGGGGCTCTGTGTGGGGGAATTCGCTCATGACTTGTGCCTTCTGCGCATGCGCGGCGTTCGCACACTGTGAGAAGAGAGTGTTTTAAAAAGTTGAGTATTTTCTTCGGAGACAGCCCGTGTAATTTCCTCGTTTGGAAGAAAGAAGAAAATAAAAGAGGGTCTTCATTTTTCTCTTTAGGAAGACGTCAAAATCATGTTCGGTCGAGGCTCGTAAGAGCTCACGTCTCGCTCCCTCCAGCGGCAGAGAGTGCAGCTCGGCGATAGTGAGGCCTTTGTTCTTTCGCGCAATTCTTGTGAAAGTCCCCTTGTCAAAAAAGAAAAGACATTTTCCTCTCACATCAACCATACCATCAATGCAGCCCTTGTATACCTTCGTGGCAAAGCAAAGCGCCATTGTGATGGCCGTCGTCAGTTTGGATTTTTTACGCTCGTGCCCTTCCTCGAGGGGGCCCTGGCGACGTCCCTCAAGGTCTCGCCGAGTGAAAAGGTTTACTTAGGGGCGTTATCTCCCCGGCACGTGTTCCCTTCACCCTAGAAGAGTGGACGAAGGATGCCCCATCCATTGTGTGGCTGCAGAGATGAATGGTACAGGGAAGAGCCCATTGGCCTTCACGGCATAAATTGCACTTCATTAACATGCCGCAGGTGTGCATATCCTCGGCCGTTTGTGCAGGATAGTTGCAGGTGCGCGTTGCGGGAGGGATTGAGGATGTAGAGGATGGGTGGAGGGGCGAGGTATGTTGGGGAGAGGAGGATGGATGGGAGCAGAGGATAATGGGGAGGGATAGCGGGGGGGGGGGATGCACTTAAGTGCTTGCCTCCTGCGCACTTATCTGCACTTCATTACATCCTGAGAAATCTTCCGCTGCATAACAGCAGCGAAAAAAGAGTTAATGTGTATTTTTTTCGTTTTGCTGATAAGATGTTCTTTAACCTCTTGAACTACAATATTGTTTTTGTGTCGTATCTCTCGGCGAGTAATGGCGGCGAGTGATATTCCGGGAGGGGAAGAGGGCGGCGCAGAGGTCGATTTCTAGGCCGGGGGACCGCGGCGTCTCCTCGGAGGATCGAAGGAGCAGGAGGGGCGTGCGTGCGGGCGTGCGGGCGGGCAGGTGAGCTCGCCGGGCCGCTCGAAGAGGACGGGAGATTATGTCAGCGAGAGGAAATGGTGTGGATTCTTCCCCAG
>NW_020869904.1:625011-627511 GCF_003789085.1 Penaeus vannamei | reverse complement strand
CCTGAGTTGGTTAACGCTAATGAATCGAGTTATTAATGATGTATTAATGATGTATAGCGAATTATTTTTTATTCCTTCCAAATTATAATTGCTTTGATTAGCTCTCTAACGATTTTCTTTTTTTCGTTTTGTTATTGATTATGAAATGATCAGGATGTAGGTTTCTTTTGGGAGAAGAGTGAGCGGGTGGTCCTCCTACTCCTTCTTCTTTTCTTTTTCTTTTTTTTCTTCTCCTTCTTCTTCCCCTTCGCCTTCTTCGCCTTCTTCTCTTCCTCTTCCTGCACCTTCTCCTCCTCTTCTTCCTCCTCCTCCGCCTCCTCCTCCTCCTCCTCCTCCATCTTTTCTCTTTCTTCTCGTATCAAGATAACGAAGATTTATTGTGCCTTGCGAATATCAAATGATAATGAATAAGGATGATGCATTGTCTGAGTACGAACACTGCACTGTTAATTAGACACGATTCGTCATGATATGCTAATGGCGGAAGAAATATGGAAATCACGTTGATAGTAATGATATTAATGATGATGTACCGTGGCGACGATGCCAATGACGCTGGTGAGAATAACGATGGTGATGGTTCCGATGATGGGGTTATATCAGTGACATGACATTAGGCCGTTTATTGCAATTCCAATCCCAGTGTTGTGAACGATAATTCACGTGTTATTGTTAAATGGAGAGGGAAGCGTGACACGGGCGATCGTACACTCACACATACAGGTCTGCGTATGTGTGTGTGTGGAGGTGGGTGTGGTATGAGTGCGAGTGTGTGTATGTGTATGTATGTGTTTGCGTGTGTGTCCACGTGCGAATTTCTCAGATTAATCAGATATTGCTCTCGCCGCTGACATTAACACCACATTCAAATCAGCCTTGTTTTTGACAAGCAATCTCCGCCAGACACAACATAAAACACGGTTTCATCCCGCCGCATAAAACATAGCAACATCGTCATGAGAGGACCGTTAGGATCGCCCGACGTCAGCAGAAAGTCCCGGGGCGGCGGGACCTCGTTATCACCCGATCGGTAATAGACTCTCCCGCAACTATGCAAAGCGAGCGTTAATGAGCGCGGCAGAAAGTGACTCTGCCGGGGGAGAGAGAGAGAGAGAGAGAGAGAGAGAGAGAGAGAGAGAGAGAGAGAGAGAGAGAGAGAGAGAGAGAGGGGGGGGAAGGAAGGGGAAGGAGGGAGAGAGAGAGAAGAGAAAAGAGGAGACAGAGACAGAGACAAAGAGAGAGTTGGGGGATTGATTTATTACGTGGAGAACTTAC
The DNA here is from genome assembly GCF_003789085.1 of Penaeus vannamei. NCBI lineage: Eukaryota > Metazoa > Arthropoda > Malacostraca > Decapoda > Penaeidae > Penaeus > Penaeus vannamei. Next base: position 626,236 of record NW_020869904.1, on the reverse strand, counting down.
GGCTTTTTGGGGGTTTTGTATAGCTGTTGTTAATTTAGTTGTTTAATAATTACTGGCATTGTCATTATCATTATCATCAATATTGCTAAATGTATCTGTTATTGTTGCTGATTTGATTATTATCATTGCTGTTATTATTATCATCATTATCGATTTTATCATAATTATCATTATTATCAATATTATCATTAATATTATGGTCGTTATTGTTTTTTATCATTATTGTTATCATTGTTATCACTACTATTGTTATAATCTTGATTATTATTTTAGTTTCTATTGTTATTATGATTATCCTTATTATTGTTATTGTTATTCTTATTCTTATTATTATTATTATTATTATCATTGATGTTTTTGTCATCACCATTATCATCGTTATGAACTATCATTATCATTATTATTATCGTCATCTTATTGTTATTATTATTGTTGTTGTTGTTTCTGTTATTGTCCTTACTATCATCAACATCGTCATCATTGTTGTTGCTGTTATTATCATTGTCATTGTTATTACAATGTCATTATTTTTTTAGTTTTTATCATTACTATTACATTGTAATCAACACTTTCTTAATTATTGTGTTGATTTTCGTAAAAGATAGGAAGACTCTCTCTCTCTCCTCTCTCCCTCACTCCCTCTCTCCCCCCCCTCTCTCTCTCTCTCTCTCTCTCTCTCTCTCTCTCTCTCTCTCTCTCTCTCTCTTCTCTCTCTCTCTCTCTCTCTCTCCTCTCTCTCTCTCTCCTCTCTCTCTCTCTCTCTCTCTCTTAAAAACCACGAGTGAAATTCCGATTGACACCGTGATTTCCTTGATGCATGAGCTGGTCTTGGAGGAACAAAAATGAAGTTGCGGCTTTAATAGATTCTCAAATTTAGTTGATTACTATATAACGATACAGGAAGTTTATTAGGAGTGCAAATGGGCCGTGACTGATAAGTACTCAGGAAGCGTCGGTAATTATGGCATATTCGGTCAATGGACTCTTGTTGATGTGGATATTTATGCGGTGTGTTGGTGTCTTGTGAATGTAGGCATGCTGGTTGATTGGTGGATATAGAAAGATTAATAGAACTTCATAAACAGGTACATGTTAGCCATACAGTTTATGTACGCTGTGGAGACACGTGTGTACGCCTTGATCAGAATAAATTTTCCAGTTTGGGGAGAGACGAGATGAGCGAGCAGGTTGAAGCAAGTGGGAGAAGGATGGTGGAGTGAGTGGA
>NW_020869904.1:610011-620011 GCF_003789085.1 Penaeus vannamei | reverse complement strand
TCTCTTTCCTTTCCCCACCGGCTTTTCCTTCATCCGCACTCACTTTCCCACTCCTTCACTTCCCTTCCCCTTCCCCCCTCTCCCTATCCTCCTTCCTCTACTCCCTTTCCCACCCTCTCCCTATCCCTACACCCTCCCTCTCCTCCTTCCGCACCCCCTCCTTATCCTCCTCCCCACCTATTCCTCCTTCCCACCCCCCACCCTATCCTCCTTCCACCCCCTCCTTCTCCTCCTTCCCCACCCCTCCTTCTCCTCCTCTCCACCCCTCTCTCCCTTCCCCACCCCCCTCCCTCTCCTCCTTCCCACCCCCTTCCTATCCTCCTTCCTACCCCTCTCCCTATCACCCTTCCCACCCCCTCCCTCTCCTCCTTCCGCACCCCTCCTTATCCTCCTTCCCACCCCTCCTTTCCTCCTTCCCACCCCCTCCCTATCCTCCTTCCCACCCTCTCCCCTCCCTCTCCTCCTTCCCGTCCTCTTCTCCCTTGCAAGGAGGGTCCCTGTCAGTGACCCTGCCAGTGACCTAGCCCGAATGGCACGTCCGGCCCCGTCGACAGTCACTCCCCACAGGTATGGTAAGTCTTTCTTCCTCTGCTTTTTTTGCGGCGAAAGAAAACGTTTATTTTAGAAGATTTCCTCTGACGTTATCGGGCGGGTGTTGTCTGCTTATGGTGGGCTTATGTAAGTGTTAAGTCGAGGGAGGGTTCTTTCTCGGATTTCTTTTTGTTTGTTTGTTTTTGGCTTTGGAGAGGAATGTTCACATGTGTATACGTCAGTATGCCCCCGCGAGTGTTTGTTTGTAGGTGTGTTTGATTATACATGTAAACACACGCATGCTCGCGCGCACACACACACGCACACACTATGACACACACTCTCACACACACACACACACACACACACACACACACACACACACACACACACACACACACACACACACACACACACACACACACACACACAGTGTGTGTATGCGTTTATGTATATATGGATTAACACACACACACGTACATATATGTATGTATTTATGTATATATGCATTCATATGTATATATATAATTATATATAATATATATATATATATATATATATATATATATATATATATATGTGTGTGTGTGTGTGTGTGTGTGTGTGTGTGTGTGTGTGTGTGTGTGTGTACACATGCATGTACAGGCAAACTTAGTGTGTGTGTGTGTGTGTGTATACATGCATATACATACCTACATACATACATGCATTACATACATGCATACATACATATATGCATACATACATGCATGCATACATACATGCATACATACATACATACATACATACATACATACATACATACATACACACACACGCACACACACACACACAACACACACACACACACACACACACACACACACACACACACACACACACACACACACACACACACACACACACACACACACACACATATATATATATATATATATATATATATATATATATATATATATATATATATATATATATATATATATATTTAAATATACATATTTATATTTATATTTATATTTATATATATTTATATTTATATTATATATTATATATTATATTTATATTATATTATATTTATATTATATTTATATTTATATTATTTATATTTATATTTATATTTATATTTATATATATTTATATTTATATTTATATATATTATATATATATATATATATATATATATATATATATATATATATATATATATATATATATATAAGAGAGAGAGAGAGAGAGAGAGAGAGAGAGAGAGAGAGAGAGAGAGAGAGAGAGAGAAGGAAGAAAGAAAGAGAAGAAAGAAAGAAGAAATAAGATGTATGCGCTCACGTGTATTTTTTACAGATATATCGCTACATGCAAAAGGAAAACCCATTAATGTTTTTAAGGGATTGGTTAATTTCTTGCATTAGATAAAAAACACCAAGTTCTTTTGTACTATAATTTCCTCTATTGATTTCACACTGATAAGCGTGCATTATCTTTAACCCCTGGATGACTCCCGACCTTGCCTTGGCCTGTAGCGAACAAAATAAGATTATGATTCAAGAAAAGGAAGTGTCCATCATAGCTAAAGGGGGGGGGGGTAGGACGGGAGGGGGAAGGGGCGGTGAGAGGTGTGTGAAGAAGACTGACTTATAGAGAATGTATGATTTTTATTATGAGTTTTTTGATGGGGATGTGTGTGTGTGTGTGTGTGTGTGTGTGTGTGTGTGTGTGTGTGTGTGTTTTCCATATATATTTTTTGCCCTTGAAGCTGCAAGTATACATAAACACATATAAACGCGTGTGTGTTTATGCTTGCGCCTGTATATGTATATATACAATGTATGTATGCGTGTATATTATATACGGGAAAAGGATTATAACAAGCATGTTCTCTACCGCATTCACTCTTATGACAAAAAAGTATGTTTGCCATTTTTGCTATGTAGAAAAACATAACGAAATGAATAATATTATTGCGATATTCACCACTTCTCCTCCGATGTGAAAGGATGCCTCATGACTTTCGCAAGAATGTTTGTTAATTACTGGTGTAATACAAATTCGCTCAAGTCCAACATTACATCACCCAGACAACGTAAACTCCTTCGGGAAGATAAGCTACGCAAATATATATCCCCGCGAAAAAACAAACAAACACAGAAGACTTTGTAGACCGAGCACACACCCCGGGCCAGCTGGATGTGTGTTCCTCGGAGTACCATTTCCTGAAAAGGATGGCGGATTTCGGGTAAAAGGATTACAGCCAGGATGTCCGACGCGAAGGATTAGGACAAGGGTATTTGGTCTGCGTCGGATTTGGGTAAGATTGGTTTAAGTCACTTTTTTTATTGGTTGCTTTCGTCAGGCCTGTCCTTTGATGTTCGGATGAAATGTTACTTTTGTCTTTCGGATACTTTTTTATGTTGCTTTCGTCTTTTGGTGTTCGGACGAAACGTTACTTTGTCTTTCGGGTCTTTCGTTGTAGGTGAATTTGGTATATGGTAAGAGTAATTTTGTAGGCTTATTACTTTCGTGAAATTCGCATTGCTTTTATTAAGTTAGAGCGATTAAAAAGCTTGATTATTTATATCCGTGCCACGCCCGATGCAGAATCATTATACCCCTTGCTCCACTTGGATCGAAATGAGATTAAACTGGTCCTAATATCTGATATCAGGATGCCGAGTCCCAGGCCCCCTACACCTGTCCTTACGCCACAAAAAAATAAGTAGTATGGGAGATATCACCGCGCAAGTTTTTGTACCACTTTGCTCGCGGGATTCCTGGTGGCTGTCGGGTGACTCTCCTCGTGCCGGACACAGGCTGCTCCTCGGCGCTAATAGATGTCCTCATGCCAGCCTGTAACTCAGTCTTACAGTTGGTCATGTTCGTAATAGAAATTCTGAACCGAGTAGGTGAATAGGTGGATTATATACCGCGGAACCACCTGACATGGCTGGTTCACGATGGCCATGGATATTTTCCCCTTATCTTGGTAGGTATGGGAACGACTGGGCACCCATAGAGAGGGCGTGGTCTTGATCCTTGTGCGTATTCTCAGAGGACATTCCTGTTCCCCTTGCTCGGTATCTGATCAGTTTTATTGAATAAGAGCCAAAGTGGTACACGAAGACCGGGAATGGCAACATCGAATACTTCGTGTTGCCATTATGGTGATTCCGGTTGCCCGTTGCCTGTTTAATGATGGAAGGCGGATTCGGGCGTAGCTGAGTTCGCGGGCAAAAATAGCTCCCATTGATCGGAATCTTCTGTTGTCTGATTCTATAAAGAGCATTATTATCATCAAGAGTATGATGGCACATTAGTATGGACTCGGTGTGCGTATGAGTGTATCGGGCATGACGTATGGCATGCATACAGAGGAGAGAGGTAAGTCCAAGAACATTTGTCAAGTAAAAAAGAAAAGGAAAACGATAGACTAACGTAGGAGCACGAGTGGTTTCTGAACATGAGAGCTACCCCGAAGCCGTCGTGGATTTAGTGTGGTGTGGGTATAAGAAATGAGCGAGGTTTACGGGCTGCTGTCCAAGTCCACCTCCACGCCGCCCACACTTCCACTTGGCCTCTCGAGCAGATAAACACGAAGCCCCTTATCGTGTAGTTTCCCCCCGAAACCGAGAGCGCCATTCAAAGCACGAAGCGAGCCGGCTTTGGCTGTGACTGTTGCAGGAATACTTACTTGTGCTCGTTATGGTCGGTCGTGTTTGATTACATGGCACTAGGCTATTATGGCGTCAATATGTACAAACGGTGGTAATAAAGGGCCAGACGGAATTAGATCGCCAAAAAGTTTTCGGAAAATAATGAAAAATAAGAAAAAGCAATAACCGCGAATTCTTGTAACTACCATGTGTTGCCGGGAGACAAATTTGAATCCTCGGAAAACCTCAGGAAAGAGTGTGGGTGGGGAGGGGCAGGGCCTGGGGGGAGGGGCAGGAGGGGACGGGAGGACTGCGCGGAATATCAATGAGGCAGAGTTCCAAGTCATGCCGCAGGCCCCCACGCAGTCAGTCGCCTCCTCTATTCGCAAGCTTCGAGTGTTTCGCGTCTCGTCTCCTCCTTAATTGGCGACGGGACGGCAGTGCATCGACGGCGAGACGTAAACACACACGCTTTCGGCGCTGTCGGCATAACGATGGCATTTGGCGCTTCATTGGCAATCTCGCTCGGCCAGGAATGTCTCCTCCCGCGCAACCGTGGAAACTGCGACGGAGTTTCTCTTACGCAGGACACGCCTCTGTTGTCCGCCGGTCTTCCCGAGCGATTCTACAGGTGCGCCCTCCCCCTCCCTCTCTCACCTGCGCGGCGCCGGGACAAGGGCTACTCGCTTAGGAACAGCCGAGAAAGTTTCAGAAACGAAAGAAATTCGGATGCCGAGAGAGGAAGAGGCAAGGAGAACCGGCTGCGCGCCGTTGCAAGCCGGGGCGCAGAGCGAGGCAGTCGGACGTTGCATTCCATTCTCCAACCGAAAGTTCCTCGACGACCCCGCTCGCCCTCGCCGCCCCCAACGACTCCGCCGCGACGTCCTCTCGCCTTCGCGCTCCTTCTTTTCCTCTCGCCTTCGCTGCTCTTCGCTCGAGGAGTTCCGGGTCGACCTCTCGTTAGTTTCTTTTAAGGAAATCTGCGTGCCATTTTTATTTACGTGCTCACGCATGCACAGGCCCTCATGCACGCTCATTTACTCACACACACACACACACACACACACACACACACACACACACACACACACACACACACACACACACACAACACACACACACACACCACACAGATATATATATATATATATATATATATATATATATATATATATATATATATATAATATATTATTTATTTACTTATATATATATACATATATACATATATAATAATATATATATATATATATTTATTTAATTTATTTATTATTATTATATATTATACAGATATATGTACAAATATATGTTATATATATATATATATATATATATATATATATATATATATATATATATATATATATATATATATATATATATATTATATATATATTTATGTATATATATATATATATATATATATATATATATATATATATATTATGTGTGTATGTGTGTGTGTGTGTGTGTGTGTGTGTGTGGTGTGTGTGTGTGTGTGTGTAATATGTATGTATATATATATATATTATATATATATATTATATATATATATATATGTATGTATGTATGTATACATATACATATGCATGTATATATACATTTATACAGAGGGAGACAGAGAGAGAAATTGCCATTTATTTCTCATCTCTCCAATAACTCCATCCTCCGCCCCCCCCCTCCCCTCCCTTTTGTCTAAAGTCGGTCTCTTCTCAGCGCTTCATCCTTGCCAACATTCCTGTTTTCTGGACGATATCCATGTCATTATCCAGCTCAGCCTTCACCTTCGTCCTCTATTGCCGGGCTCTTAATCGGGCATCACGCTCTGCCGCATCTCTCTTTCCTTCGTATCTTTCATCTCCCTTCTTCGCTCCCTTCCCCTCTCTGTTTTTATCTCCGTTTTTTTCTCTTTCTCACTATATATCTCCCTCTCTCCTTTCCCATTTGCATCTTTATCTCCTTTTCTCCCTTCCCCGCCCTGTCTTTATTTGCGTCTCTCCCCTCCATTTCTCTCTCTCTCTCTCTCTCTCTCTCTCTCTCTCTCTCTCTCTCTCTCTCTCTCTCTCTCTCTCTCTCTCTCTCTCTCTCTCTCTCTCTCTCTCTCTCTCTCTCTCTCTTCCCCCTCCCCCATTCCTCTCTCGTGGCGATGACAAGCAAGAACCGGCCGCAGCACGCGCTTTTTGCTCGGCTCTTCTTGTGAAATTTGCATGAGAGCAGCAACACGGCGACTGCCCCGGGTTATGCTGTGTCGGGAGTCAAGGCTGTGTAGGTCACGTCAGTCACGCCGCCCACTCCCGTCACGACCCTATACTCCCGCCCCTCCCCTTCCCTCGACCTCCCTTAGGATCCTTATACCCCTATCCCCTACTCTCCCCCAGGGCTTGTCTTCCTTTGCCCCCCCCCCCCGTTCGGTTCCTTTTATAGGACCCGTATGCCCCTACCTTCTTCCTCTCCCTGAGCCCCATGTACCCTCATACTCATCCTACCCAAGAGTCTGTATCCCCGTGGTTTCCCTTCCTCTTTTAGGATGTGTATTCCTTTGGTCCCCCTCCTATCCTCAGTATACCCCTTCCCCCTTCCCAAGGTCCTATATATACACCTTATTCCTTAACTGTCTCATTCCCTTTGAATTTATATACTCCCTTCCCTTGTTGATCTTATTATTATCATTATTGCTATTACTATCATCATTCCTCTTATTATTATCATTAATATTCTCCTCTTTTTCTTCTCCTTTTCCTTTTCCTTCTTTTCTTTCTGTTTCTCCTTATTTTTCTCCTTCTTAGTCTCCTCCTCCTCCTCCTCTCTTCCCCGCGTTTCTCCTCTCATCCCCTCCTCTCCCCCTTCCCCCTTTCTCCTCCTCTATCTTTTTCTTCTCTTCACTCACTTCCACGCTCCTTCCGTTCTCATTTTCACTCACTGGGTTGTAATTTCTGTTTCCCGTTTTCCTCGCCCACTTTTCTCTTGTTTTGCTCTTCTGTTACACCTTCATTATTTGCTGCTGTTATTCCCTCATTCTCTCCCTTCACCAGATTTCAGAGCGTCATTCATGGAACCCGGCCTTTTGGCATAACACGCCCATCTGCTTTTTTTTCTTAATACTTTTTTATTTTTACTTTCTGTTATTCGTACGTCGAGTCATCTTCGCACCCTCTTCTTCGATTCAGCATTCTTAAAAATTCAGTTTTTTGCTTTAGTTTTTACTTTTCCATTTTTCGTTCATTTCTCCCTTTCCCCCTTCTCTCCAAACTATCGCGTGATCCCATAAGCCCTTTCTATTTGTCGTTGTCACGTGATTTCCATGTTTTATCACCTTTCAACTTTTTCATTTCTTTTCGTTTCGTTCAGTTTCTCATATTTCCTCCTTCACTATTCTTGTTCAGATAATTTCTTTATTTTTTGTCTGATATCCTCACATATTTTCCCTCCTTCAAGATGACTGCATTATCATTTTTGATTATCAGATACGGCAAATTATGAACATGGTTTGCAAAAAAATAAACACGCTTCTAATAGAAAATTCTTGTATATACTTAACGATATAATATAATAAATAACGATATAACGATAAATGCAAACATTCACAGTTTTACATGTCCTTACTTTTTTGCTAAAGAATTCTGCGGATTCCATTACGAAGTTAGATATTCTGATAACCCAGTTTACTAGTTCTTTATAACCCGGTATTTAATATATTAACTAAATCTTTATTCATTGATTCTGTGTCAATCGTCACTGTCAGAATTATACATTCTCTCGCCCTCGACCTCCTCGCTTTTCACTCCCCATTCACGCACCCCCATCACCGACATTCACTCGTCCGCCCACGATCTCCTCGGTCTCAGAATGTTGCATGGGTTAGACACCCCTCCCCGCAAGGCCATGAGCCGGGGAGAATAAGATAGTGGAATATTTCACCCTAAAGACAGGACCTTTCTTTAAGGGGTCTGTCAACTCCTTCCGTTCGCTAAGGATGGTTATTTATTACCCTTCTATAGGCGCCGTTCCTCATGTAGATGGCGGCACGTAACCGACAATTACGCCCCCCTGACGCAGCGGTTACGTCAGAGGCCTAATCACTGCCGGTAATTAGCCATCGTGGTGTTAACGAGCTCCCTTGATTGATAGGCTGCTTATATCGTGCTCACACACTCAAGGTTCGCTGTTCGTCATGTTCCGGATTTTGGCTTTTGAGACTTGTTGAGTTGCGGCTTTTGGGAAACCTTGGCTGAATTGGCTTCGTTGTTGCACATTTAGCGTCACGACTTCTGGGGTGTTTTCCTACAAAATGTTGTATTATATTTTTTGGCATATTATTTTCAGTAATCTTGTATGTGTGTGTGCATGCATGGGATGTGTACTTATGTTTGTGCGAGCGCTCATGAATGCAGTTGTTTTATATACAAAAGATAAAGCTCAAGATGTAAAGTTTGCATATTTAAAGATTCCAAGATTAGCCATGTATGTGTATGAGCACATGAACACACTTGTTCTCGATACAAAGCCGTCCATTAACACGCCTGATAGATAATCTATATTACAGACGCCAAAACACAACCGGACGTGTGTTCCACTTACAATCAAGGTTCGTGGAGGTGCTTGCAGGTGGGTTTCACCGGGCGTCGAGGAGCCTCATCTCAGAATCAGCCCAATGAGCCGGACGCGAGATGATTGCAGCCGTCGAGAACATGTAAATCTCCGGCGAACCATGTAAACTCACCGGACCACAATGCGACTAATGGCGGCTGAATGACGACCTCGGGAGAAGTGACATTGAGAGCGACTTAATCTCTGACATGCTTAGCGCCGCCTGTGTTATCAGACGCTCGCCATTTCGAGCAGATGACAGCATCAAAACGGGAATGCAACCGCACCTGATCGCGGGAGAAAATGGTCTAATGGTAAACCGAATTGGCGAGCGGCTTTGGAAATGGGCTCGGCGATGCTGCAACCCTGCAATCAACCTGCACAACGTTCTTTGAAATGTAAATTCACTCCTTTGCCTGGTATTTAGACCGGCGTTCGGATATATACCTTTCGAGAACAGGTACGAGAGGGACAGTTAATAAGAAGCAGGAACCATTCTCAGAATACTATTTATTTTCCATTCCTCTCTGTCTCTTTCCCCTCTCTGCTTCAATCCTCGTTTCTCCATCGGGAATGTTTGCTCTCGTCATTTTCTCATTTCTTAACTGTATCAAGTATAAACTCGGACGGATACGGGTATTACAGTTTGCCTTAGTAAATGATACGTCAAACGAGATTTGCGAAGCTCATCTGCGGAATCGGTTTGGGTCACGTGATAAGTGCGCCGAAGGGGGAGAGGCCGTGACCTGACAATGTGTGCGTGTTTTTTTTTTTTTTTTTTTTTTTTTTTTGGGGGGGGGGCGATCCTTCAGATTGTCGTCAGAGACTATTTCTGAATTATGCAAAATGGTACTAATGACGAGAGAGGGAAGGCCGCGCCCCTGGCCTACCCCTGGCTTGCCCCTCCCCTCCTGATCCTACATACCACAATAGCACGGCGCGCGTGAGGATCGGCTGCACGCGTCGGATTTCGGGTTTCACTGTAGTGTTCCTGGTAGCCGAAATGAGCCTCGTTATGGGCATCTTTGACCTCGAAAGTAGTTTTATGTTTTCCTATTGATGTTTTATTTGTTTAGGTTTACTTTTTTCCTGTTTAATATTCGATTTCTTGGTAATTTTGGAATGCACACTGCGTCTGTGACTAATTCTTCATTTACCTCGTTTCACCTCAGTGCCGTAACATGTCTATAAAACTTGCCTTGCCCTTTTCTTTGTTGGCTGCAATGCAGGAA
>NW_020869904.1:590011-600011 GCF_003789085.1 Penaeus vannamei | reverse complement strand
CGGCGAGGAGGAGCTCTTAAAGGGCTTCCAAGCACTAAATCTTAGATGAGTCTCGTGCACAATGCGATACCCGGAGATGCTATCTGGGCTCGAAGTGACATCCAAGTCGTACTTTCCGTGCCCAGTTTATTGACCCTGGGTACTGGTTCCCACTGGCGTGCCCCGGGCCAGTGCTGTGCGCTTGTTTGGCCAGAGCATTCCCAGATAGGGCTCTGCAGGACCGCTGTTTACACAGTTGGGAAACAGTTGGACACGAGAGAGGAGGACGCCCAGACCCGATGCATTCGGAGAAGTGGGAGGATTGTGGCCACCATTAAAGTGGGCGGCTTGAAGGGACTATCGCAAAGGGTGGAAGCGCACAAAGGCTTTTGGATTCGAGATCGGTGGAAGGGAAGTTTCTTTCTGCGAGCGTCCCGCACCCAGATCTGCTTTCCGTGTGATTAGTAGCTGTAAATGACGGAGGCGGAGGGAGGTAGTCCTTCAATCAACGCACACCTGCCAATTTCCTCGGTGGGCTGCGGGAAACTCCTGAAGTCAAAGACGCGATTCGCTGCTGCCGCACCCAGTGTTACGTTTATGGTGTTTTCAGATGTCGAGTAAGATCTAAAGGACGAGTATATGAAAGGTCAATTTTGTTGTATAATGAAACGCTGTAAAGGCATTAGTTGGAGTGTTTTAAAGAGAAAAAAAAACGTATGTAATCTTACAATATATATTTTTCTATACTAAACGTTACACTTTCGAATTATGTGAAAAGCCATATTTACATAATTAGCTTCTTATATGCATAAGGATGGTGTCGGCTGTAAGGATATGATAATTTTGTTTGGACCATTTAGCTTCAAAGGTCATTGGATCAGAGGGTGTTTCTCTCTCTCTCTCTCTCTCTCTCTCTCTCTCTCTCTCTCTCTCTCTGCTCTCTCTTCTCTCTCTCTCTCTCCCTCTCTCTCTCTCTCTCTCCTCTCTCTCTCTCCCCCCCCTTCTCTCCTCTCGTCTCTCCCTCTCCGCTCTTCTCCCTCTCCCCTCTCTCTCTTCTCCCTCTCCCTCTCCCCCTCCCCCTCTCTCTTCTCCCTCCCCCCCTCCCTTTCTTTCCCCTCCCCTCTCTCCCTCCCCTCCTCTTCCCCCTCCCCTCTCCTCCCCTCTCTCTCCATCCCTCTCTCTCTCCCCTCCCTCTTCCTTCTCTCCCCCTCCCTCTCTTCCTCTCCCCCCTCCCTCTCTCTCCTCTCTCCCTCCCTCTCTCTCTCGCCCCCTCTCTCCTCTCTCTCCCTCTCCTCTCCTCCTCCCCTCTCTCTCTCTCTCCCTCGCTCTCTCTCTCTCTCCTCTCTCTTCTCTCTCCCTCCTCTCTCTCTCTCTCCTCTCTTTCATCTCTTCTCTCTTCTCTCCTCTCCTCTCTCTCTTCTCTCTCTCTCTCTCTCCTCCTCCTCTCCTCTTCTCTCTCCTCTCTCTCCCTCTCCTCTCTCTCTCTCTCTCTCTCTCTCTCTCTCTTCTTCTCTCCTCTCTCTCTCTCTCTCTCCTCTCTCTCTCTCTCTCTCTCTCTCTCTCTCTCTCTCTCTCTCTCCTCTCTTCTCTCCTCCCTCCCTTTCTCCCTCTCTCACTCCTCCCTTCTCTCTCCCTCCCTCCTCCTCCCTCCCCCCCTCACCCCTCCCTCTCTCCCCTCATACACACCCTCACCACACACCCACACCACCACCCTCACTCCTCTCTCACACTCACACCCCGCCACACTCACCCTCCCACTCACTCCCACACACACACACACACACACACACCACTCACCACACCCGCACACACCACACCACACACACCACACACACACACACACACACACACACACACACACTCACACTCACACACACCACACACACACAACACACACACACACACACCCTCACACACACACACACACACACACACACACCACACACTCACACACACACACCACTCCCTCGTAATCTCCAATCAGTCCCCTCGTCTTCCCTCATTTCCTCGAATCCCTCCGCCTTCTCATCGCAACGTCGAGCATATCATAAAATACGCATACTTGCGGTTCGTGCGATGAAGTTGGCAAAGCGCCATCTATTCGTCGCTCCCTCCCTACTTCCCCTTCCCTCCCTCCCTCCCTCCCGCGGCCGAGGCTGAGGGAGTCGGTTAGTGCAACAGAAATCCACGAGAGGAAATACCTTTGTCGAGCCTCAGTGGCGGCTGTGTGCTAGGTCGGGGCTCCGGCTAGGCTGCGAGTAGGCCGAGTCCGACGCGCGGTCGTTGCGTACGAAGGGAGAGTAGGCCGTAAGGGTCGTTGAAGGAAGGTCGTTTTTTTTTTTCTTTTTTCTTTTTTTTCTTTTTTTAACAGAGGAAGCGTAGATGTCGTGCTCGTGCTGCCTTTGGAGTTGCATTGAGTTTATTTTAGTGTAGTTATACTCGTATAACTAACTCGTGTTGCCAATGGTTATATACTAAGTGATTTATCGCTGGTAAGGTCAACGAACAGTGTTCCCTGGACAAATGGTCAGTGTTTCTCTTCATTGCACCAATACCCTTCCCCTACTCCCGCCTCCCCTTCCCCCTCCGCTCGACCCCCTCCTTCCTCCGCACTCCCCCTCCCCTTTCCCCTTCCCCTTCCGACCCCCTTCCCCCATCCCCCTCTTAACACTCCACATTCGAGGCAGGGGCGCGCCATGACTACAAACAGTGGATAATATTGTGGGTGTCCTGTGGGCCAGGCAGGGACGGGTTGAGGGTGGGGAGGTGGGGCGGTGGGCGTTTAACTAGCCCACCGCCGCCCATTCTCATCAATATGTCTTCTTTATCTCTTCCACCATCGCGTAGAGTGTGGCTCTTTTGCTACCATTTTATCAGTGTTTATTGCGGTTCTTTCAGTGTTTTCTTTCTTTCGTTCGTTCTTTTATTTTTTCTCTTTTGTACAGCATATCGTGAAGCCAATTTATTCGCTGAATTTTTCTTTCTTTCTTTAATACCGCATACTTTATGGGGTCAGTAAACTGTGAGGGAACGTACATGCAAAAATAATGATAAAATCAACTTTCGAAACTGAGAACAAAATACGAATTGGAGACCGTGATAATACTTAAGACCAATATTTTCTCTTCTAATTTTCTTTTCCCAATACCTCATCGAGAAGCTTTCATCAGATTACGCTTCATCAATCAGCCCCTCAGCGTGCTATCTCTGTTTCGTGGCGTCTTATCTGCCATCTCAGGTGTTTTCTTTTCTCTAATTTATTTGATGGTCCATCTCGTACTTCATCACCCACTAGTGTTTACCCATCATTAGCATACAAACAGCCTGTAGCACATGCATTCCGTGTCAGTGGTCGGTTTATTTCTTCATAAATCCGCACTGTATTTGTGTATACGCTCCTCCCCTTTTCCGTACACACGCATACTTATACTCACGTTCGGATTCGGATTCGCTCACACTCAATTGCTCACTTTTTCAATCATTAACACTGAAAACTCCTATTTTTAACCCCATTATGCCCTTGTCCCCCCGGTTCTTGTAACTATAACCTTTATTATTAGCATATGCACGCACGCTCACACACACACACACACACACACACACACACACACACACACACACACACACACACACACACACACACACCACACACACACACACACACACACACATACACACACACACACACACACACACACACACACACACACACACACACATACACACACATACACACACATACACACACATACACACACACACACACACACACACACACACACACACACACACACACACACACACACACACACACACACACACACACACACACACACACACATACACACACACATACACACACATACACACACACACACATACACATATACACACACACACACACACACACACACACACACACACACACACACACACACACACACACACACACACACACTCATTTAACTTTTGCCCTGAGCCACACCGCCCGCCCTCGCTATCCCCTGCGCATGCTTACGCTCATACGTTGGCAATAAATCTTAGCGACTCTGCGTTATCACCCAGCGTTAACAAATTCACCGGGCCCATATTTCCCTTTGACTCGACTCTCCCCAACTTAACCCCCATCCTTCCCCTCTCTGTTTCATCCTTAAGCTTCCTTCGCCACTATTTGCCCTCTACTCTTCCCCTCTTTAACTCACATCCTCTCCTCCAACCCACCCCCTCTTCCCTTCTCCCCAACCCATCCCTCCTTCCCTCTTCTCCCCAACACATCCATGGCCTACATCAACATACTACCCCTTCCACCCACACGCCCCCTCTCATCCTCCTCCTCTCTCCCTTGTAATCCTCCACCCATGTACCCACCTACGCCTCCCACTGACACGGCCTCCCCACCCAGAAACAAACGAAACCTTCGCATCGCCAACGACCTCAAATTCATCGCTGCTCCCCTCCCCCCACCCTCAGCTCCCTACCTTTTCCCCTCCCTGTCCTATCACCTGCCCACCCAAGACCCAACCTTCTCCCCCTCCCTGCCCCCCTACCCCTTCCCCCTAGGCCGGCAGGGTACAAGACCGTTGTGTGATACATCATCTAGCCATGTGGGCACGGAAAGGCCTCCATGCCACCCTCGGGGACCTGGGCGCCCTGCCGCCCTGCCACCCTGCCGCAACCTCTTTTTATTGGTTTGTGTTATAATTGTTTCTTTGGTGGCGGGCCAGATGGTTTCTCCGAGTGTACAAAGCACTTGCACATAACGGTAGACTCTCGGATACATTATTAGATCTGCTCGTTAAAAGAATTAACAAGATCATAATAATTTATGTTAAATACATAGATGAATACAGAGTCACTCATTATGAATATTAAAGCCTCATTATTCAAGTTGAACCAGACCAAAGCGTCGGTATTTTCAGGCCTATTGTACTGCCGATTATGGCGATATCTAGACTCCTTTTGAGATAAGGCACTTAGTACATTCAGCGCCTAGTGTAGTAGCATGCCTGTGTCCTATGAAGAAGAAAATCATTCTGAAAAAAAAGGTTTGTGAAGCTTGTGGTTCTCGGAGGCCTCCAGCCCACCTGTCCCTTCATCTGACTCGCGGGATTTCACGTTTCGATGCTTTTTGATTATCCTGCTTTGCATATTTCGTGTTGTCTTCTTCTTGGTGACGGACGTGAACAATTCGAAGATGGCGTGGGGGTTCTTTTTTCTTCGTCTTTTTTAGGGGGTGGTTAATAATTGGAATGGTGGTTGAAAAGGGAGGAAGGGAAGGACCGCGTATCTGCAATAACATTACAGTCTTCGTTTGCTTGAGAAGACGCTGCGGGCCGATTCTCCCAAGAAAAAAAGCAGTGTCATAAATCTTCATGTATGCAGATTCTCTCTTTCATACCTCGAAAGACCGAAATAATTAAACGTTTCATGAAGGAACGCCATCTCGTTCAATTCCGTTTCGTCTTATTATTGTTACGGTGCAGGTATGTTAACACACCCGCTGAGAGAGCCGTCAGACCGTAAGGAAGAGAGGGGGAGAGAGGGGAAAGGGGGGGAGAACAAGGAGAGGAGAGGGAAGAGGGGATAGGAAGAGCGAAGGCGAGTGGGGAGAAGGGGGACACGGGAGAAGGGGCGGGAGACTTGGAGAAGAGGAGGGGAGGGGCTGGTCCTCCTCAGTCACGGATGATCAAACAAACCCAGCCCTTGAGCCTGCTGAAGCCGGGATGCCGGAATGGACGGCCTCCGCGGACTGCTTGTTATCGCCGACTTGATCAGCTGCGTCTTAATGTTGATCATTTTTGCCCTGCTGCTTATCGTCTCAATTATCGATTTTAGAATTATCGAGGTCGTTACCAACATATTGTTTTTATGAATGCTTTATAGTAATGCAATGTGTACATGTATATCATACATACACATACACAACACGCACACACACACTTATATGTATATATATATATATATATATATATATATATATATATATATATATATATATATATATATATATGATCCACTTAATTTTTGATTAAATAAGTAAACCTTCCACTTCAAACAGTCCGAAAGAAAAAGAAAGCCGACGAGAAGAAAGAAATATGAAATCGAAGAGAAAGGAAAGAAAAAAAGGATGCCGTAACGGTGCTTTGAAAAATGAAGTGTCGAAGCGCAGTCCTTATCAAGAAGCGTTCATTAGCCTAATGACAGGGACATTTGCGTCGGAGGCCTAATTGATCGAGTATTTAATGTAACAAGGTGAAGTTGGGCCGCGAAGCCTTTTGGATTGCTTGTTATCTATTGATTGAGTAGATCAGTGTCATGCCAGTGGTATGCCTACGTTATGATGCGTGCGTTGTCTGTCTGTTGTGGTTCATAATGATCAATTTTTATGGTTGTTTTTGGGTGTTTTGCTTTTATAGAACGATGGGAGAAAATTGGTTAGTAATGATGCGTTTTTTCTTTTCGATTCATGGAAACCCCAAAAAGTGTAAAGGTTGGGTGTCAGTAAGGAAAAATAATAGATATATTAATGGAAAAGGTCTAAGAAGAAACACTAAGGTTATCATTGCCATTGTCAATATCATCAACTGTTACTATTATTAGTAGCAGTAGTAACAGTAGTAGTAACATGTAATGATAAACCAGCAATTAAAAAACTAGACACACCCCACACCCTTTCCACTCACCCCAAACCTGCCCTAGACGAGCCCCTTCCTCCCACGCTGACCCACGGCAGGCCGCCCTTCAGCCCATCACCCACTCTGAGTGAGAACGCCTACACAACTTAACGAGATCCACGGGCATCTGCAGTGGGTCCGATGCGACCGTGCCAAGAACGGAAAGGTGGTGAAGAAGAAGAATGAGAAAGAGAAGAAGAAAAAGAAAGTAAGTAGAAGGAAAAGAAAGGAACGAGGAGGAGGAAGATCAGAAGAGAAAGGAAAAGAAAGAGGAAAGACAGAAGGAGAAAGAGAGCGCCGGACACTAAATAGGTGTCGACATAACCGGCGGTAAGTGTGAGTAATGGCGGCGCGGCGGAAAATTGCTCGGGAGGGAAAACTTTCACCCGCCGCGGGAGGCGCCGAGTTCCGACGACCTTCCCGCTGCGATGCATTCTTCCAGGGATTACGTGAAAGTCTTTTTTGTTTTCTTTCTCTCCCTCTCTCTCTTTCTGCGCCTTTGTTCCTGAGTTCGACTTCTGATGGGGAAGGGTGGGTCTAATGGTCTCCCTTGTGATTTATGCATATAGCTATATAGAGAGATAGTAATGGATTCATTATTTATTCTCAGTTATACCTGCACATGCGTACACATAGTGATATTCACTCACATGAAAACATGTAAACAGTAAATTCCTCCGGATAAATAAACAGATAAATGCATCTAAGTCTACACAGACGGATACAGATCTACCAACATTAATTTGCTCTACAGGCTGCCGTGTAGTGCTTATGAGGAGAAAGATATACAAGATATTGTATTATATGGCTTAATAAACTTATAAGATACAGACAAGTTTATACACACCCGTGCTGAACTTCTTGATAGCTTACTATTAATTATCGAGATGACTCGCAATTAATCACATTTACATATTACATTCTTTATAATTCCCATCGGTCATCCTGATCATTGACTCCGATTAGATCTCCGATAAGAAAAGCAAAATATATCTGAGATTTAGATGTGCATTAAGATAAGGGACTTCTGGGAAATGGCAGCAGCGGAGGGGCAGAGCGCGGAGATAAGCCCAAATAAGATGTTAAATGAGTGTGATTTCGGACTCTGCGGGCGGCCGGTCCTTCTGTCCTCTGTCTCTCTCTCTCTCTCTCTCTCTCTCTCTCTCTCTCTCTCTCTCTCTCTCTCTCTCTCTCTCTCTCTCTCTCTCTCTCTCTCTCTCTCTCTCTCTCTCTCTCTCTCTCTCTCGCTCTCGCGCGCGCCTCTTTCTTCTTTTCGCCTTCTTCCTCTTTTCTTCTTCTTCATTATCGTTCTTCCTTCTATCATTCTTTTCATCTTCTTTGGTCTTTTCTTGATCCCGAATGGGTATCGAAGGCTTTCAAGAGAGAGAGAGAGAGAGAGAGAGAGAGAGAGAGAGAGAGAGAGAGAGAGAGAGAGAGAGAGAGAGAGAGAGAGAGAGAGAGAGAGAGAGAGACAGTGAAAAAACAACAGGTGGATGTGATTACCACTGCCGTCGACTGTGATTGTTGATTATTTGGTGAATGTGGCGATTGTGGGTTTAAGTAATGGCATCTTGGCTCCATATATTAATTGTGTTGACGTTCTTCATGTGAGGTCCACAGTACCATAATAACAATCGCCTGTTTTCTTATATATCAACGTATTACGAAACCTGTGTAATGTCATCAGACAGAAGTATTGCATAGAGCAGTAGTGAGTAATGGTATTTTTATTGTATTTGTGATTTATATATCATTTCTATCGTTCTATCTGACAGGTCTTTTTTCTTAATGGTTTCCGCTGTGGTCAACGGAGTGACGACTGTGGTCGTTAACCAACAAGACGTCACGCTTCTGTTACAAGTGAATTTCAGTCTAATAACGATACGGTGTGACGTACACTGCGGCGGGGAAAAGTTGTTAAGAGTAATTGCTAGCGACTGTTTGCCTTATAAAAAAAACGAAAATGAATCGGCAAGTCTGACGTTAATTGCCACACACCGCTACGGAGATATCGAGATGGTCCGACATATATTTAACTATATATTTTTTTAATCAACAGAATAAAAAGGCTATAAATTCAGGATTTATTCGCTCACTCACGCCACCCTCGATGTCGCAAGGGGACGTCGAGCTGTTCCTCGTCGGCTCATCCACCTGAATGTCACGGTAACCCGGCTGAAGGTGATAGTGAAAGTCCCTGAAGACGCGGGTCAGATTATCATAATTCCGGGACTAAGTAGAGGTTGATCGTGACATCGTGCTGGAGTGGTTTCTTCGGATTAACCCTGGCCCGGGCGATTCGTCTTTTCCTTAGACGTGATTTTTTTTTCTTTTTTTCTAGGCTTTCTTCTTTCGTTTTCTTTTCCTCTGTCCTCTTCTCCTCCTTTCAGATGTCAGCTCCTTCTTTTTCTCTCCTTTTTTTTCTTCTCCCTTTTCTTTTCATTCTATTATGATTTTCTTGTTCTCTCTTTTCCTTCTTCGTTGCTTGCTATTATTCCTTTCCCTTTGTATTTTTTCCGTTGCCTTCTTTGTTTCCTCCTTTTTCATTGCTTCTTTCTCCTTATTTTCTCCTTTCTTTCCTACTCGTGTCTTCCTCTTTTTTTCCCTCTTTTGTTTGTCAGCGATGAAACGATACTGCTAATGGTGACTAAGAATAAAGATTATTAGTAGAGCCGTGGCAGTTGATTGATGCTCTGCAGTAGAAAGTTAATTTGGCGTTTAAAAGCCCCCTACTGTGGTCATAAGTTATACCTTGAAATTTTTTTAAATGTAGATATTGTGTGTTGTTGCGGGCAGATGATATTAATTACCGTTATTTTACGCTTTTCTTCCCCTCTCTCTCTCTCTCTCTCTCTCTCTCTCTCTCTCTCTCTCTCTCTCTCTCTCTCTCTCTCTCTCTCTCTCTCTCTCTCTCTCTCTCATTATTTTTTTCTTGTTAAAAGGATATAATATAAACATACATTTTCGAAAGTTTACTTGTTGCTCAACAAAGCTCGAGTGTGTATTTTGGTTAGGCCTTCGGGCAAAACTTCCTCGATGCACGTTTAGGTGGTGAAAGTGCATCGTTCAAGGAGCTATTATGATGATGGCTTTAGGCCATTGTGATGAAGGACAGATACAATTGTGTTTCGACGATAATTTTCCTTCACTTTTTATGTCAGGATTCCGTTCTCGCCACGCTCTGCATTGTTAGATCGGTCTTTATTGGTCGAGTTCCTCTAACTAATTTGAAGCGCCAGGTAATTCAGGTGATTTTAGCTGGATTTGGGATTTGTTGGGAAGCTTATCAGACACCAGGAGGATTATGGTTGTACACCCTTTTGTTACAAACGTGTACGATTCCCCCA
>NW_020869904.1:582511-585011 GCF_003789085.1 Penaeus vannamei | reverse complement strand
ATGGACGGCCTGACAGAACAAATCCTACTTCGGGGTCGGTGTCTTCTGTAAACTTGCCTGAACAAACTGTCTCCATGTGGTAAGCGGTAGGGGGGGGGGCTCGCGGGAGGTAGCACTGGAAGAGTTGTCGATAAAGTGGCAGAAGTTTGAATACAGAGAGAGACGGAGAAAATAATGTGAAGGAGGGTGATCTTTGATGTTAGTGAGAGGTGAAATGTATGCCTGATAGGTATCTCAGTGTACCGTTTGCAAGCTATGTGAAGTGAAGCTATGCCGACGAGGAGGGAACATAGCTGTGAAAACCATACAATCAGAAAATTCCAATATTGGAATTACTCTTGAGTTTTTTTTTCCGTTTTTTTGCGTCTTCTACTTCCAGTTCCTTTGATTGTATGTGTGTTTGTGTGTGTGTTTATTTGTTTGTGTGTGATTCAGTAAGATGGTTCGTTAAACCTTAGCGCTTCGTGAAGAGAGGCAGAGAGAGAAAAAAAGGGAGAGAATTATAGCCCAGACTGACTCACCACAGATGTTGTTGTTTAGATGTTGTGATAGCGGTGTTCCGGGCAAGTACAAAATAATGATGATAATAATAAATGAATAAATTGGTGAATAAAAATCATTCCGTTACCTGTTTGTGCACAATGCCTGATGTTCTACAAGGCAAGATAATCGTTGTTATGAAGTTGCATTTGAAGAGAATGTAAGTCTTAATGTAAGTTCACAGTGGGTGTTCCTTGGTTCTTGCGAAAAATAACAGTCATTGTTGGGGTTTCACCGACAAAAAAATTAAATATTATTCCAAAACAGTTTGTAGATATGTACATGTGATTTATAGAAATATATTTTGAGAAATACATTATACTGAACACTTTCGATGTACTGTATCACTAACGGTCTTTTTTATGGTTTGCAGGTACGTGCTGTGGCAGCGTTGAGAGCCGAGAACGGCGCCACGCCAGGTACAGTGAGGACGCCTTGTTTGTCATTACTGTAACCGCCTCGATGCTCGGACGCTTGTAAATAGGCTACCGTGGTCATCATTTGTAAACACAGGGGGTTTTATGGCGGCGAGATATTTAGCAGCGTGTTATTAGAGCGGACAGAGGCATGTTATTTATGGCACATCGCGGGTTCATCGAGGCCCCATTGCTCACTCGTACATGGTTGCTCGCGAAGGGATATACGGGCCCGCGAGCTCACACGTACATACATATGCGAACACACACCCACCCACATACATACATCTTGCAAAATAAAACAGTAAGAGACAAACTCCAATTCTTTAGGTATGTAGGTTTCTCAACTTATTACTTGTTAAAGTCCCTTTTGGTACTAATGAAAGGTGTGGAGTTAAAAAGGAAAGCGTGTCCTATTTCAAGACGCATTCGTCCTTCTACGTGAAGACCCAACTTCGGCCATGTATTCGCAAGTGGCAAGAAGGGCGGGCCTCCTTCGGGTGCTTTCCCCTCCTCATCAGGTGGAGATTTGGAGCACAGCGCCGCCCGGGAACTCTCACAGGTAAAAAGGCTAATTATTGCAGTTAAATAGGCTAAGATCCCTCGGATAAGTATCCCACTCTCTCTTGGAAGTAGGATGTGAAAGAACAGTAATGTGGACGATGTCATTTTCTTCTTTTTCTTCGTGTTCTGCTCTCCTCCCTACCCACCTTATTTTCGCAGCTGTGTTTCTTCCTCGTCGTCGAGATCTAGCTGTATGCCTCTTTCATGTAGGCCTATTGTCTCACTCGATGAAATTGCGTTTTTATGGTCATCATTTGCAAACCGTTATCCATTCGTGACGCAAACTTGCAAGTGGTTTAGACCTTTCATCCTGAAATTATTCTGAAATAAGGTTTCTTTCCTGAGAATAGCCATACTGTATTCCGGATTCATAATGGAATTGATAGAAATTCATAATATTGGCGTCGTATGATACCGGTACTCTGAAATAAGGTTTCTGAAATAAATTCTTGAAAATAGCCATACTGTATTCCGGATTCATAACGTAATTGATAGAAATTCATAATATTGGCTTCGTATGATACCGGATTTTTTGTCGCGGTCCGATCGCTGTGGAGGAAAAGGTGGATGCGTGTCCCTCGCGTCGCGTGAGGGAGAGACACAGAATATTGTTAATGACAGGATGGGGAATTGAGGAAATAATTATGTGAATTATTCGGATTTCATGTTGAATAACATCTAATAGCTGCTATACAGTTATGCATATGTATGCCTTTGTGTGTGTGTATGTGTGTGTTTGTGTGTGAATAAGTATAGTGTATGTATAGATAGATGAATAGATGTTTGTGTATATGCATATGCCTACATTCATAATGTGCATTTCATTGTATAGTTTATATCTATCTATCTATTTATCTATCTATCTATCTATCGCACACACACACACACACACACACACACACGCACGCGCGCGCGCGCATATATATATATTATATATATATATATATATATATATATATATATATATATATATATATATA